>OX608081.1:67731624-68331624 GCA_951509765.1 Sphenella marginata | reverse complement strand
ATTAGTTTTGTTCAGGTACAACTAATTTTCTCAGAATAAATGTCTGAACTAGCACAAGGAGGGGTATATCAGTGTTCTTGTGAAACAAATTATGCATTTCAAACGAGAATTCAAGACACGTTTTACGCTGAATGTAGAATCTACAGTGTGCTGGAATGCATTTAAGGTGCGTAAAATCTTAATGAGAAAAGTGATCACTTTAAACCATATTAAAAGGATTATACGCTTGATCAAGTGTAATCCTCCTTTTCCTAAAAAAACTGAGAAAGTGTGTGTTTACACAAAACACTTGCAGCGAGAGAGCGCATTTTGACATTTCATTGACAGAGAGAGCTACAAGTCTTTATTGTGGGAATAACACTCAATAAAATTTGTAAGTGAAAGACTGCTGATGGCGAAAAGGAACAGTAGCAACAAAAATTTAAATTTGAACTATTAGCCAATCAAAATGGCAACAGCTGTTTTGGTTGCAAGTGTTTGCCTGCATTATCGACTGTGCTATCTACTAACGGGACAATTGTAGAGTGGTAACAACATTCGTTTTACCGCCAAAAAAATAACTTGGAAACTTATACACCCTTTCGGCTTGAGTTGCAGTTCAATTTCGTAACCATAAAAATAGGTGGTAACGTCACGTAACCACGAAAAATTGCACGTGTTTTGTAAATATTTTTTTGGACAGAAAATGCCACAAATTTCATACACATACTAGTTCACAAGAATTAATAAACAATATAAACACTTTTTTAAGCGAAGTCTCGTGCGCGTTTGCATTTTATTTTCTTTTGGGCATTGTTTCTTTTTGACAGCGTTGCCATGCAAGCTAGAATCGCGGGTACATGAACCGCCTTGCCGACGGTTACGATTTCTAGGTACAAAATTTGCGGTTACGCTTAGAATCGGTCCGTAAGAAGTCAAATCAATTCAGTAGGCAAAAATCATTGTCGTTTTTTTACATGGAGTTTTTATTTTCTTGTGGGGTGGATACCGCTATAAAAGGGAGAAATTGCGGAAAAATCATATATATTATTTCTGTAAGGTCTTTTTGTGTTTGCTCCTAATTTTCTGCTCGCATTTCGAACCAATATTTATAAAAAAGGTATCGTTTTAAATTTGTGGGTTACCTCTACATGAGAAATCATTTATTAATTAAAGGCGTTGTTTTGTTTAAGCGTATTTTATAACAATTAATTTGTTTAAATAAACGCTTGTGAATGCACACAAAATAAATTTGTGCTGCAACGCCATCGCGAATCAGAGACTTTATCTACTGGGTTGTAGATGTCGCTGATAGTAGTGGTGCAATTCTTTGCGCAAGGCGCGCACGGGTCCATCTAGTTAAGAAAATAAAAAGGAAAATAAAATAAGAATGAAAAAAAATGTTAATATTACACACCTAGTTGCTTTCCACGCAAAACTGACCACTGTGCGCTTTGTTTACAATAAATAACTCACTGCTGTTTTTTCTAATGAAAACAAATCTTACTTTATAAACCTACTGACACAAATCATTAAATTCAACGCCACTGGTGGTAGAAGCACGTTTGAAGTGGTTTGTTTAGATATAACAAAATAGGTGTCTAGTTTGTAAATCTTTCTCTTCATCTGGGAAGAACCGCACGGGTATATTGAAATACTTGTTTTAAATGCGTTTTATAAACTAGAAAATGCATAGATCACCAACCATCAGATAAATACGTACATTGCATTTGTTTTTATGTGAATTAAATAAGTATAAAAACGGTGCATAAACGTTTTGTCAGTCATTACATTTAAAACATTTGCAAAATGAAGTTCCAATTACTTATCGGCTTTGTGCTGGCGCTACTCGCTGTGGCTTTTGGTAAATAGACACTTAAATTAAACTACTAAGACCTTTTATTTTTCTCTATCATTTAACTGTAGAACCAGGTCCAACAAAATTAATCTCCTTTACTCTCTTTCAGCCAATCCTTTGCCAAATCCTGAGCCTTATCCAGGTGGCGGCGGCGGTGGTGGTGGTGGAGGGGGTGGTGGTGGTGGTGGCGGCGGTGGCGGTGGCAAGTAAATGTTAATTGCTCACAAACTGTTCTACAACTTGGTGCTGCCTTCAACTTATTACTTGCAAATTGTTAAGGGATGTGATTATAACAGACAAGCGAAGGACCAGTGGCACACCATTTTTTTTTTAATAAACTTAGCCAATTGTTTGAAGCCATTTTTGGCGATAGAAAAATATGTAAATAAAAACTATTTTTGTATAAATTTGTTGTTGTATACACTTTTTTTTATACTTTGTATAAATTTGTTGTTGTATACTTTGTACCTATACAGACTTGTGTCTGTCCTGTTCCTTGTAAATAACTGCTTAGCTGGTCGATTCCCAACGTAAACGATCATTTTGTTCCTAGTGCGTGATCTAACCGAAAATTGTAACGGTCGATAATGCGGTTCACCTATTATTATGATGTTGCCGAAATTGAATTGCAACTTACGGGTCGATTCTGTGCGTAATCGGAAATTTTGTACCTAGAAGATTATCTAATCAAAAATCGTAACCGTCGGCAATGCGGTTCATGTAGTCGCGTTTCTAGCGTGCATGGCAACGCTAGCAAAAACAAACAATGCCCTAAAGAGAATAAAATGCAAACGCGTACGAAACTTCGCGTAAAAAATTTAATTTAACAATTTAAATTTGTATTCATAGTTTTATTACAAGAAAAAATTGTACATTATTTTGCTAGTCATCATTTAGTGGGTATAATATTATATATCGGTGACACCTTCCTCCTTCAACTCATCAAGGATGCATATTGCAGCAACAAATGCACGCTCACAACTGAAACGGATTAAATAATAATAATAATAAATAAAAATTGCATTATTTTTAATTCAATATCAGTGTCGATCATTACTTATCAGTTTGTTTGTCGGTTTCTGCAGAACATTTATGAATCACTTTTAACATTTGTTCCTTCCAAATTTGTGGATGAATTATACCAAATATTTGCAAAATTTTCTCCTCATCGAGTGAGTTCGCTTCATTTAACTAAAAATAACACAGAAATAAAAGTGCATACTAGGACTTGTGTAGTTTTTTAAAAAAAGAACTGTGGCCCTTAATCATTTAACTGTGAAGTGAAGTGAAATTATATTTTCTCTGGCAACTTTGCAAGTAAAAACGTATGTAAATATTTAAAAAAACGTATGGCAACTCATCGAAACAGCTGATCGAATTTCGCGGTTATTTTGCAAAATTGTAAAATCTATCATATTTCGTAAGATTAGTAATTTACATGCAATAGTACAAATGAAAGAAATATAAATAATGTTAAAAAGGCGGCTAGCTGGCTAGCGATACATGTACATACATATGTACATACATACATTACCTCTTTATATAATATAGTAACTCACCAAACCATTTTTACGCATAATGCAGTAACGCAGACATTTGGTATTTCGTAGCAAATTCTCTCTTGAGCCCTTCAATAATTCCTCAAAAGCTTCTAGAAAATCAAAAAATATAAAACTTCAATGACAAGAGCCAATTTCTACCCCAAATAGTTACCATCGCTTATTTCTACTTTAACGCTCTTAGCCGCATCCTCATAGCAATTTTCAATTGCCAACTCTGCCATTGCACGCAGTGAAGCATAGTGGGGCGGTTGAGCTTCGGAGAGTATTTCAGCTAAAAATTGTCAAAATTAATTCCGGTATAAACACCGTGTTAGTCTCCGAATACCTACTTGGCAAGGACGCTATAGCAATGCACACAAAAAGCACTTTGAGAACTTCCATTAATCTACGTACTTAGGTACAATCAATATACAACTGGGCATAACAATAACTTTCACCTTCCATTTAACTGAACTTAAGTAGTCCGACGATTCAGGGCTCAAATCCATTCACTATTTCCGTGGGAAAACTTCTCACGGATATGAGTGCTGACAGACTCGTTATTTTTAAAGCTTCTACATTAGAGTGGCAAATTAAAGTTGCATTATTTGAGATATGTTTGTAGCAAGCGTCTTAAGAGTTGGACATACTGCCATCATCAGAGTCATCTCACACTCAGAAAAGAAAGGCAATCCAAGAGAGACTCCTTTTTCGATTAGCTCGAAATGCGGGCCAAGAAAAAATGACAGACAATTTTGATATACTACCAGATATTTGAATGTGGTGAATTCGGAATGACACACAAAGAAGGATCCAACTAATGTCAGTTTTGATATCTTCATATGGATTGAAGTAATTCCTTTTGTTTCATAATGTCCTACGAGAGGTTAAATTTATTCTTTTATTCCAAACGGGCACTGTTGCTCCCCTCTTCGGACAAGTTCGCTTTCTACCCCTATAAGTAGAGTGTCGCGATTTTTGGTAACAATTTTAGAACACCCTAATGAGAAAAATAAGTTTAATTGTAGCTATTGTCCATAGATAGATTTTATCATAGAATGTGCTATTAATAAAGTACATATGACCAGTGGTGGGCGTATTACTAAAGAAATGTATTTAAAATTATTTCTCAGAATTATGAGAATAATTTTGTTAAAGTTTTAGATCTTAATATACATTTGAAGGGGGGTGTCACACTAAAAAATCGAAAATACCAATGATAGACCTCTAAAAGCTTATGTTAAGATTTGAAACTTTTACAGTATTTTTTTTTTTTGCCATTCTGGAAAATGATATCAATGCAATTTATAAAAGAAATATGGTTTTTGGCTCAGTTCTGTGTCTACTATGACACATAGCATATTGGTTTGCCCACCACTGTTGTAGTTTCTAGATACAATACCTAAGACTTGTCAGCTGACTATGAAGATTAGAACTAATGAGTGATTCACTATAATTGCTCTAAAATTTTAGTCGTTAAATTTAAGGTGCTATTATTTTCATAAAATTGTTTTTTTTTTAAATGAATCTAGAGGGTAAGGCTATCCATTTGTAGTTGTTAAAACATCAAAAACAACAACATCACAGTAAATTGCAGTGACAGCTTCAACGATATCGCAGTGACTGTGATAGCAATTCACATTGGTCTTCAAAAATCTCGCGATTTGAAAACATACCTTCATTGTGCTAATTTACATAGCTAAACATTATATTTTATTTAAAAGCTAATTACAATAAAAACAGAGAGTACAGAAAAAAAGCCGAATTTAAAAAATAACCACTACCACAACTTACTATCCACTTTTGAACTTTACCAGCACTTATTTGACACATAGCAGAATTACTTTAGTCAGGTAAGTGTTCACCAGATCAGCTCTAAAGTGTTCCTTAATACTAAATCAAAAAAATCCTTGTCATTTCTTGGGGCCTTGTCACTTGTCACGGTTTTGTCAATTGGTTTTCTTGTTCAATCGATCTCTCGCTTAAATACGTGCAAATTTGAAACCATTTTCCTCAGCTTTGCCATGCATACAAGTGCGATAATCCTGAGATGCTTCACAACTATAAAATGTATACATTTATTTTTCATGATTTAGGTACTCTAAAATCGTAGTTACACAGAATACTTACTGATCATCATTCACTTCAATATCTGCACAAGCATCCACAATTTCCAAGCCCAATTTTTGTTGTTCCTCATCGTCAGCCGCTATATGTTTCAATATTTTTATTGCTTTTTCCTTATTTAATTTGCCCTCGTCATTCATCTTGTGCCAAAAACGAATATACATAAGTAGTTTATAAGGGAGATGTACGTGCATACTAAGGTATAGAATTTACTCACCAAACCTAATCTCTTCATCACGCAGGCGTGTAGACATTTCGCTTCTGTACTGTCAGGCGCTTCGTGTTTAAACATGTTTTCAACATCGTCTAGAAAATTTTAATTAGAGGGTAATAAAGTTGTTTTTTTTTTAATTAGTTTTCAGCTGGATTTTACCGTCTGTGGCACCCGTAGCTTCTTTACATTCCTCGGCTGCGGCTTTAACCTTTTCGATACCGTTGCACTATTTAATTGAAAATTTAAAAAAATACCAGTTTTATTTCAGTAATTTTGTATAAAATGAAGTTTTATATCTTATAGTTTTGGAAGTTTATAACATTCTTTCGGCGGCAAACATAATCGAGGTGCCCCCCATAAATTCAGAAATACAATTTTTTGGAAAAATTCAGATCCAAAAATTCCTAAACACATTTACGGTCATGCATTAACTCACTCGTTATCTATTATGAATGATTTTTTGGTTAGATTTGAATGGGTTGTGCTGCACTTAATTGGTAAATATTTAACATTATATGCCATGAGCGGCCATACGTTAACCCATTGACGACCTCAATTTTCTTTTAACTCTGAAATCAAATTTTTTCACATCAAAATAGTTTTACACATGATCCAACCATAACAGGTCGTAGCAGCTCGACAAACATACAAACACACAAAAATTTCCTATGTATTTTGTTTTTGTAATTTGTGGGTTTATAGTCAAAATCGTACGGAAAAATGGGTTGATTGTCAAAATTCGAGAAAAAAATAAAAATCAGCTGGCCTATCGACACGACCTGTATTATTGGATCATGGTTTTACATAGGCTTAAGTAGTTGATTTAAAGCGTTTTAACCATTTGAACGCCATGCCTTAACCCATTGGTGACCTACATTTTTATATTTATAATTTCTAAATAAATTTTTTTTGCTTGTTTTTGCCGGCATGTTTAGCGTTATAACACAAGTAATTATGCATTAGCCCTTTGGCGACCAATTTTTTTTCTTTAGAATTCAAAATTAAACTCTTTAAATAGGAGTTGCTATAAATATTTGTAAGGTTCTTTGGCAAAGTAGCCTATCTAAACATTCAGAAAGTGAAATTCACATCTTAAAATTCAGAAAGTAATGAGACGGCAGAAAAAAATTGAATTTTCACTTTTTGAATTTTTACTTCTGAATTTTGACTTTATGAAAAAAGATTTCTAAAAAAAAATTTCTAAAAAAATGTGTTTCTGAATTTTTGTTTTCTAAATTTATGGGGCGAACCCATAATCGTATAATAAAATTTTTATTCATTTTATTTAATTCATTTTTATATTACTAATTTGAAATCACAATTTAGATTCAACATATTCACTCGAAAATTGTAACCCAAAGCTCCGAGTTTTTTTCTTCGAGTTTCACTACAACAAAACTCCTTTAAAATTCATGAGTCCCTTAATGCTCTCATTTCCAAATTACCTCAATGCACGACACGAACGCAAAACAAACAATCATTAAAATCATAAAAAACTTCATTTTTAAATTAAAGTAACTTCTACCAGTCGCAAATCTATACGGCTACTATTCTTTAGACATGCCAGTTACTGCTCCTTTATAAGCTAAGATCATGTGACGATCACTTGGCAAACCATCAAAAATAAAATGAAATATTTTCCAAGATAAAAATGGCGTGCAAACTAATGACAATTAAAATACAACCATGCATATATCGCACCTTTTATTGTAAACCGATGTAACTCGATCTATTCATTTTCCGAATTTTATGATACACGAAAGTAACCGCTGACGTCGTTCTCACATTTGCAGAATGCTGAGCGAAGATGGCTGCCAGGGATATGGTTCAACTTTTTTATCGTAGTATTCTCTACAAAACTAGAACCTTGAGTGGGTCTTCCGAAAACTTTAATATTTTCAACTACAGCTTTTTATAATGAAACTTGCGATATGAGTAATTAAAGTGACTTACTTTGACAATTCATTGCTCTAGACATTAAAGTCTAATTGGCTTCAAACAGTTTGGAAGATGTTCCCATAAGTTAATGCGATTGCATCTTACTAATTTGTTCTTGGAAACAAAAAACAAAAAAACTTTAATTAACGGAGTCAATTCTGGGCGTAACCAGCCACTAACCGAAAATCGTTACCGATGGTAATGCAGTTCATGTAACGGCGATTCTAGGGCATATGTCAACAATGTCAAAAACAAATAACAAACAAAGAGGTCATCTTGGAGTCACCAAGAGCTTAGACAAAATCAAGCAAAGATCCTATTGAGCTGATGGCCGTCCGTGGGCCGTGGAGGGGGTTACCAACTGTAAGGCGTGCATCAAAGTAAGAAATATGGGCTGAAACAGTACAACTCAGGAAAACCGTTGATTGCCACTGATGCAACTGACCAATTTGCTACTATCAAAATCGCCTACAAATACATATGTATGTACTAGTAGTTATGGACTACTTTAAATCAAGAGGCAGAAACCCTAGTAAAAGTATCCACAATGGGGTAGTGAGGTCTGGTGAATCCCAATAGAACTATATTCTGAACAAGGAAGAAATTTCGAATCAAGCAGTACATAGAACAACTGATCAGACTCCTATGAAAGTAATTTGTGGAAGTGATCTTCGATTGTCAGCTGACTTGAAGTTGTGGAGAAGATATAAGAGAAACACACGACCTTGTGCGACAACGGGCCAAGATCACGAGTGATAAAATGAGAGTCAGGTACCATAGAGCTGAGAAGGTTTAATGGATGGAGATTTAGTGTTGTCGTACAACCCATAACTTGGACACAGCTGCACTTATGGATTAAGGGAAATAGTACAAATGTTTCCACCGTCGGGTGCCGATAAGAATAATTTCAGACCTAGAACGTCGCACACTGTGACCTAGCCAGCGAAGCCGCTGTGTTTTAATTCGCTGAACTATGTCGGCGTCGGCGTAAATCTCAAACAGCTCTTCCTTTTCGCCAACGCGTAAAGTTCCACCAAGCTTTCGAAGATTCTTTCTCTTGAATACTACCAACGCCGCCTCATCAGATGTTGGACCCTAGCTTCTGCACCATATAGCAAGACGGGAGCAATGAGGGACTTGTAGAGTGCAATTTTCGTGCGTCGGGAGAGGATTTTACTTTTCAATTGCCTACTTAGTCCAAAGTAGCATTTATTTGCAGGAGTAATTCTTCTTTGGCCAGCATCTGCTTCCCAGATAAACGAAGTCCTTTAAAATAAAAAAGTAATGTATGACGCTATTAAAATTAGGAATACCATCATAAACTTCCGAAGAGATTTTCGCACCGAGCTTGGGGTAACAACAAACAAACCCCCCTAAGGAAGTATTTCATTTGGTTTAACTGTTTTCAAGTTTTAGCGTTACAATCAAACAACAAACCATTTGTATATATATAGATCAAGGTCTACACCTTTTCCAAGTGTACTTCAGAATGCGTAAAATGATTTTCAGAAGCCGTAAAATGTACTGCAGAATAATCAATTGTACTTCAGAAATGGTAAAATGAATTTCAGAATAGTCAATTGTATTTCAGAAACTGTAAAATGAATTTCAGAATATTCAATTGTACTTCAGAAATGGTAAAATGTACTTCAGAATTGTCAATTGTACTTCAGAAGCCGTAAATTGTACTTCAGAATTGGTAAAATGTACTTCAGAGATCGAAAATTGTACTATGGTTGATCAACCAATATGAGGCCTCTCACCCCTCAATACCCGTCTTACCATCCTTAGAATCCTAGAATGTTTCACTGGTCCAGGGCCGTGCGCACGGGGGGGGTTTTGGGGGTTGAAACCCCCCCCATGGCCAAATCTAAGTTGAAATGATTTTACAAAAATTTTCAAAATACACTTTATAAATCTTGTATTGAATCTTGACTAATAATTTTTGACAAAATTAGTTAAAATAATTTTACGGAAGAAGAAATTGGTGAAAGTTGCAAAGAATAAGGTTGGCCAATACATAAGTCCGGCACTTTGAATTGCACTTGGAGCTTTCCGAAATTACAAAGTTCAGTAGCGTATGGGCATTTTTTGTTCTTAAATTTTACCGATGAAAACAGTGAGCAGTTTCAATTAACAGAGCGAATGAACTGCAAGGCTCAATTATATGAAAGATTTCGAGTGTTTTCTGACCCTTTTTGTTGTAGGCGTAAAGAGAATTGTGAGAAAATGAACGCTGGAGAGCAGATGAGCGACAACGTTCACTTATTTGAATGTTTTCAAACATTTTCTGAGATTTTTTTTTTTAACTTAAAGGAAAATAAAGATCTCATTTTTCATGGACGTTTATCAATAGTCTGTGGAAAATAAACATAGCATATTTCATATTTTCCGCGCCGAGTCTTTGAAAGGCTTTGGTTTGTTAATCGTCGAGATCTGAAACTGCTCAGCTACAGAGAAAACCTCATCAGCCAAGTAAGGTAGATACAAAATAGATGACACAATTAATAAATAATTAGTTGACAGCGAATAGTTATTGTAAAGAATAAAGATAAGAATCAAAGGATATGAAAGCAAATTGTTGCTATGTATTAAGGATAGAAATAATTGACATTTTTATTCTGCATAGTGAGTCTGAAATATCAAACGTACCAGAATGAGAGTTATTATCTTGACACAAACAACGAAAAGGCTGATTTAATTCCAAATTAGTTCGGCACTGTTTCAAGATAAGTGGTTTAAAATGTCTTGATGGACGAGAAGGTACATTGAAGTTCACTTCGCTCAAAAGAAACGGGCTTGTGATTGAGCCATTTAGTAATTTAATCATGAAAACAATTCCAAGCATTTCCCTCCGACTAGAAAGGCTGTGAAGATTAATTAGTTTTAAGCGACTCGTATACGTGGCAAATTATACAAGGGATCCCAGTGAAGATCTCTTAAGTCAAATATTAAAAATTGTTTTTGAACTGATTCCAAGCGATCCACGTGGATTCCAAATTGTAGAACCGTATTCAAGTATCAGTCTGACTAATGTAGTAAAGAGTTTTAGTTACATAAGGGTCGCTAAATTCTTTAGACCATCGTTTAACAAATGCTAGAACGCCTCCAGCTTTATTGACTGTTACGTTAATATGGCAGTTAAAACTGAGTTTGTAGTCCATAGTAACCCCAAGGTCAACAAAATCATACATTTGCTCAAGACTATAGCTGTTAATTGTATAGGAAGCTGGCTGTGATTTTCCTCTCGAAAAACGCATGTATTTACATTTCTTTAGATTAAACGGCATATAATTTAAATCGCACCAAGTAACAAGTGTATTTAGATCTGATTGAAGCTTCTTCGAATGACATAAAAAGCTTTACATCGTCGGCATACATTAAATTTTTCGAAAATTATATTACTGTAGAAATATCATTTATAAACAACAAGAACAGAATCGGGGCAAGATGGCTTCCTTGTGGAACTCCTGAGGAGACATAAATAACATCGGATTCACAATTTTTAAACACTACTTTTTGTGCTCTGTCGCAAAGGTAAGAAGAGATCTAGCGATTGAGACCCGGCTTGAAACCCAACTGATCCAGTTTATGAATAAGTAAAGAGTGACACACTTTATCGAAAGCTTTGCTGAAATCAAAGTAAATCCAAGTAAGTTTGTAACGGTGGACTTTCCCTTACAGAACCCGTGTTGACAGTCGGACATCAAGGTAGAGATAGGATTCGTAAGCTGATTGGTAACAATAGCTTCACACACTTTTGGGATATCAGAAAGCTTTGCTATGCTTCCGCTTTTATGAAGCGGTAGAAGAAACGACTCTTTCCATGCTTTTGGAAAAACACCACACTTTAGTGACAGATTGAACAAATTGGTAAGGGGTTGGTAAATATTGTTAGCACACTTCTTCAAGAAGCATGTAGGAATCCTATCAGGACCGCATTTAAAAGATTCCTTCAAGGTTTTCAGATAAATAAGAACATCATTGGCGCATATAGTTGGACAGTTAATTAAATTGTTCCCATGTAGCTCATAGGGCTAATTTAGAAAGTCAGAGCTGGTGACGGCAGAATAGTTGGGAGTGAATAATTGCGCAAAGAAATTATGATCCAAAAGAAATAAAAAACGACCCCAAATAAGCTTCAGAAAAACACCAATAAAAGGCTCCGAAAAGTGTTCAAAAACCCTCTGAGTGGATGAATGAAAGATAAGCACCAATTAGAGGGCTCCGAAAGGCGTCTGAGAAGGCTCCAGAAACCCTCAGAATGAAGGAATAAAAGGCTCCGAAAAAGGTTCAGAAAAGCACCAATAAAAGGCTCCGCTTCAAATTCATCGAAATCGGACTCTTTTTTATGACATCGTTGGAGTGCCGGCGTAGAGCGATTTTTTGCTCCATTTGGGCTCTGAAAGAAGCTCATTTTGGAGAGTAAAGTTCTGAGAAATGACCGTTTTATGGCTCCGAAAGGAGTATTTTTTTGCACTTTTAGTTAGCTGGGATATGCCATCATATCACCAATTCTCTATCAAATACAGAAAAATGTGTACAACCAAAAAAATAGTAGTTTTAGTCATCAGAGTATGAACATTCAGGAAAGTTAAAGAACATTAAAATTTGTGATATATGGGTCTAGGTATCTGTTTCAGCAAATATGTTTAACTTAGTGAAAAATGTATGCGAATGCAAATCTAAATTAAAACCCCCCCCAAGGCCAATTCCTGCGCACGGCCCTGCACTGGTCACCACGACAGTCGTGCAGTAACGGGGCGAATTGGGTTCATATCCAGCTAAGGAGGTTTCTGAAGTACAATGGCCTATTTTAAAGAACATTTTACAGTTTTTAACAATATTTTCGAAACAATTCAAACGCAAACCCTTAAATATCTCAATACAAGAAAAAATGGACTTAAACCACTTTCAAAATAAACGGCTCATTTATAGTTTTTAGTGAATTTTTTTTAATTGATTATTTAAAATTTCCATTAATCATATATTCAGTAACAAATTTGATAGACGAATTATAATCTTAAATTAATCAGTAATGAAATTTAAACGAGTTGCAGATTAATCAGAAAAAAAAAAATGAATTGATTTCATTTATTTTATTTGGTCCTTTTTTATATTATTTAATTGAAATCACAAATCATGTAAGCGATAAAGTGAGTAACTGAATATTCGCTTCACTCGAAAATTGTAACGCACAGCGCTGAGTTTCTCTCTGCGGGTTTCACTAAAACAAAATTCCTTTAAAATTCATTAGTCCCTTAAAGCTCTCATTTCCAAATTACCTCAATGCACGACACGAACGTAAACCAAACAATCATTAAAATCATAAAAAACTTCATTTTTGATTTAAAGTAACTTCTACCAGTCGCAAATCTATACGGCTACTATTCTTTAGACATGCCAGTTACTGTTCCTTTATAAGCTAAGATCATGTGACAATCACTTGGAAAACCATCAAAAATAAAATTAAATATTTTCCAAGATAAAAATGGCGTGCAAACTAATGTCAATAAAAATACATCCATGCATATATCGCACCTTTTATTGTAAACCGATGTAACTCAAACGTTACGTTTTTCATAATTTTATGATGCGAGAAAGTAACCGAGGGATGACATCGTTCTCTTATCTGCAGAATGCTGAGCGAAGTTGGCTGCCAGGGATGTCGTTAATCTTTTTTATAACAGTATTCTATGCAAAACTAGAATCTTCAGTGGATTACTTGTGCAAAAATGGAATTGTCACATATCACGAAATGAAAAGAACATCATAACCTTACCTGTTTAACTCGTTTCTTCACGGTGGTCACCGCAGTTAAACACCGGAATATTTATTTGTAACGAAGCAAAGCATTTCAAAGACCTGGGAGTGAATGAAAGCAAAGTTCTATCTACTTAAACTTGATTCTAATGGTGCTATTCTCAGCTTGCTTGTCATCTACAAACTAGGAGGTGACAATTGCAGTGACTATTATAAATTATAGGAACAAGTGGAATTGGGTATAACAATTGTCAGTAGTCACGCTGACAAGCTGCCCAAGAATAGGGCAGTAAAACAAACATTTGAAATTACTTCAAAATTGAGTTTGACTTTTAAGTTTAACCGTCAAGCAGGTTTTTTTTCATACGGAGACCCTGTTACATTTCAGTTTAGCTAAAATATTTGTTATGCAGCGACTACGATTAAGGGCCAATGCGCTTCACTAAATTTGTAACAACTTGTAGTAGGGGGCGACCTCGTAAAAACCTCCTAGAAAGAAACAATTTGACACCCTTTCTACCCTTCAGTATCTTTTCAGCTAAAATTGCAGTCTAATTTCGTAACCATCATCATATGTGGTAACATTATGTAACCGCAAAAGTTGCATGTATTTTGTAAACAGTTTTGTGGGCATAAAATGGCACAAATTTCGTTCAAAAAATTTATCCGGCTCTGGGTTATTGGCCGTTGGAGCACTGCAAGTGATATATTCTCAACAGCTGATTAAAATTTTTTTCATTTTAATTTCTTCTACTGTCAAACTTGCTGATTTCAATCGGTTTCTTTATATTTTAATATATGCTGTGATACACACCCTAGGGAATGAAACAAGTTCAATTTGGATTGTATCGACCATCACAAAAAAAGAGTTGGTGAAGTTAATAGCTTCCCAGCATACTCCTTCTCGGACCCTGGGACGTTGCAAGCCCGAGTGCCTGTTTGAATATTATAATCATGGCAATTTTTATTGAAACGGTGTCAAAGCTTTTATTTGCATTTTTTTCCAGCGTTTTATTGTACTACCGAAACTGGAACGAAAATAATTGAAGACGTTAGTGGAAGAAGGGGCTATGTCGCAAAACCACTCAAACTCTATTTCTTGCATTGGTGGATAGTCTTTATGCATATAAAGATTTCTGGCTTATCAGATAACCGCTATCATGAAAATTGAAGAAAATAAATCATGGATGAAGGGGCTATGTACACAAGTTTTCAATACGAATTGTGGAAGAAGGTGCTATGTAACATTTTTATGTGTAAATTTATGTGTTTTATTTCTCCCCTGATATGAAAATATACAACGTCTTACACTGATTTACATAATTTTTATGCAAGTTCATTTTAACAGTTTTGATAGAACTTCAAATGTTTTTGCTAAACTTTAAAGTCGATTTTCTCGTTTCACTCAAAGTGCGACATAGCCCCTTCTTCCACTAACGTCTTCAATTGTTGTATGTATGTACATATATTAGACTGATACAATTTTTTAATTATACTGATATTCTGTTTCTCAGGTTTATACTATTTTATACGACCGATCTCATGTTTGCTTTCAAACCACTGAAGTAAAATATTTTACCTACAAAACCAGGGATCAGCAATTAGTCCCTTGAGCCTACATTGGGCTATAATTCAATATACATCAGTACATTTTTATTTGTCTTGCAGACTCATAAGGGTGTAAGTCTATTGTAGTTTCTGTAGCAAACTCATAGGGGTGGGGTGTAAGTCTATTTTAGTTTCTGTAGCATACTTATAGGAGTTAAAATTTGTCGTTTGAGTAAAAAGTGGATTAGTCTTTTATACTCGTTCGGGTATAAATGAGTACAATTGGTCTCTACATAGGACATGCTCAAACAAATGTGAACAGTTCAACCTATACTAAGTGCTAAGAACTGGCATTAGTTGCATCTTCCTTTGCAACTCATCGCAGATGCTTCCTAGATTTATTGCATTTTTTTCAGTGCCCTCAGAATTCCGAGCAGCAAGCCCAAAGGTGCATGCACGGCACGAGGAACTCAGTTTTGTTGTTGAATTTGTGATTTTTAAAAGGACTACGCCCCAAACATTCCGTTCAGCCGCTCCAAGGTGAGTAAGAAGAAGTGGTGGTATCTACTGTAGTTTCAAAATTCACTCGGTCCCAAGACTAACAGGCGAATTCTGTAAGCTGTGTCTAGTCACTAATAGAGACATTTTGTGGTCAATTTCAATTTTGCTACAATTTGGTATTCAGTAAGCTGTCTCACATCTCAAGTCTCAAAAAAAGAGTCACTAATTTGTCAGCTGGTTGTTGGCAGGTCACAAACAAGAAAATATAGGGTTAAAAATTAAATAAGGCAAACATTTTTTTTTTAAGTTTGAAATCATTTATAAATATTTAAAAAAATAATAATTAATGAATAAAAAAAAAAAAATAATATAATAATAAACTGTGCCCGATCCTGGGTTCGAACTTGCACCGCTCACGTTGTACCCCGAGACACTTACTACCTGTGCTATTGCAATATTTATGTGAGCGCTGTCAAATGCTGTACTTCAGATTTATGCATATCTGTTTTTACCACACATCAATGGTGAACTTTTTGTGATTTTCTCTTACAGAATACCGAAATCAGCGGAAGTCACAAAAATTTTCTCTAATGAAAAATCTCAAATTTAGTGACTTGAAATGAGACAGACTTACAGAATACAGCTATAAGAGTATTTATTTGTGTCGTGATCCCGATGCTTTGGTCTGTCTTTAAAAAAATTATATTTAAACTTGGCAACGAGATTCCTTGGAAAAAATATTTGATACATACATACATATGTATGTATATGTATACATATAAAAACACTAGGAATAAGCTTCTTTTAATTGCATTTATTTTAGACTACGGGTCTTTTGAAACCCAAAGGACTGCGGAGAGTGACGACAATAAGTAGAATAGCTTTTTTGCAAGTCCTTATACCACATACGTATAGACTACCAAGTTATGAGCATCCTTAGAACGGCAATTTGAAGCCATTTGCTTTTGATTTTTCAATAAAGCATGCACGATAAGTCTCACCAGCTTCGCAACTGAAAATATAAAAGAAATAGTTTAATATTATTTCAATTATATGTAAATTGAAAGAAAATAGTTGTATGCACTCACTTATTGCCAGGCGTTGGAATGTCCTTACAAGCATCCATAACTTCTAGGCCGAGTTTCTCAAGATCTGCATCGCCAGCAGCGACTGTTTTTAGAATAGCCGTAGCAGCTTCTGTGTTAATTTTGTTGTTGTCGTCGAACTGTTCATAAAAATAAAGCAAAGATTAACCAAATACAATAAAACACTCAAAATTAAATTAGCTAGTTGTAAACTCCTTCAAAACTATCATGTGGCAACTTTTGCAAGTTAAAATGTTGATGTAACGGTTTTTAAAAGGTGTGGCAACTCATTGAAACAGCTGATCGAATTTCGCTGTTATTTTGTAAAATTGTATATTTTATCATATTTAGCAAGATTAGTAATTTAAATGCAATAGTATTTAACACTTATTATGTGTTTTTGTTTCCTTTTGGCTGTTACATACAAATACATACTATATTAAGATAAAAGCAAGTAGCGAATTGATATGAGTTTTAAATTAAACTATAGCTCAATAAGTTGATCGAATTAAGGTCCGAAGGAACTTGTTAAGTGGTTGAACGAAATTGAAGGGATCTAAAAAACTCAACTCTATATCGATGTATTCTTAAAGCACCCGCCGATTTGTGCCTAACATAAATTTTATTTGCAGCCACTGGGTTATTCTCTTCATAAGTGGATTTGGATTTCTGTAACTTTTCCGATCGTAACGGTAGGTGTACAAAGGGAATCTGCCCGGCAATAGTCTTTTGGACATGAAAGAGACCAATTAGTCATGCTCAAACAAATGTGAACAGTTCAAGCCATACAAAGACATCAATACTGACGTTGGTCGCATCCTGGATTCATCCTAGACTAATTGCTTTTTTGCAAAGAAATTGCTAAATTACTCTGATTAAAATGAACCTAAGTGAAACTGAGGGAGTTATTTTTACTCAAAAGTATTAATTCACTGACATTGGACCAAGATCGTTTAATAGAAACCGTATCAAGATCTTTTAATATAAGCTGTGCCAACTTACCACACCGATCTTCTTTAAAACGCAAGCATTTAAGCACTTAGCCTTATCATTTCCTGCTGGTTCATGTTTGAACATAGCTACAACATCCTCTGAAAATACAAAAAAAAAATTATTATTCAATATTGAATTAAAGATTTAAGGTAGCTTGAGAAGATGGGTGACCGATATTTTCAACAATTTTAGCATATTTAACCTTTAGGAAAATTCTTGACTTCGAAAATGTTCAATAAAGAGTCATTTGGTGTTGTATAAAAACCAAAAGTTTGTCTAAGTTGTAAGTAAGCCACCCTGAAGGACACTTCTCAATGGAAACCTACGCAGTGTTACCCAAGTTTGCAAAACTAATTTCGTCTTCGATTAATCCACTTACCATCACTGGCACCAGTTTCAGTTTTACATGCTTCAGAGAGTGCTTTAGCCTTATCGGCGAGTTCATTCTAAGTGAGAATAAATGAGAAATATATTAATAGGATAATAAAGTAATATAAGTATAAGAGGTAATTTAACAACAGTAATATAAATATTTATGGCTATTGACTCTATAGAGTATAGTATACTATACTACTACTACTACTACATACTATAGTATACTACTAGTAGTAGTAGTATAGAGCATAAATAGCAGCTAAAACTCATCAAACAAAGCGACTCTCTTAGCTATGGCTATCACTCGGAAAACCCTGCAACGGTGCTTATCCCATGAAAAAAATCATTTTATGATTCTGTGAGAAGTGATTAGCTTCAATAAAAAGCTCATGTAGTTTCTACATTGAAAAAATAACAAATAAGCAAAAATATCGATTACCTCCAAAAAAAACTGTGAATTTGGCAACACCGATAGCCATGACAACAATCAGCTGTTTGATTTCAAAAGAAATCGAAAAAGTGAACAGCCAGTTCGTGCAAGTTGTTATTTTATTATAAAAAGTCAGTTTTTATAGTTTAAAAATGTTAAAAAAAATGGTGGAAATGTCCCAGCGTATAAAACTCAACGGATACAATTCGCAGATGGGCTAAACAATTTAAGTGATACAAAAGAGGCAATGACAGATTCCGTTAGAAGAGCCCGATGACAACTAGGAGTGTACTGACCCTTTGGGCAGGGCGAAGCACTGCTAACAACAACAACAAGGCAATGGCAGAGCCAACAGCAGCGGTGTTTGATACTTTAGTGGCGGATTTTCTCCATAACCATAGATAGAACACACGGAAAACAAAAGCTTAAAAAAATGTCGGCAATGCTTCGGTGCTTGATAGGTATACAAAATGAAATGGTTTTATTTAACAGCTTTATATTCATATAATCCTTTTTTTCTATCCAGCTACAATTGATGGTCCTATTGCGATAGCTTATCTCGTGGAAGACAGAGAATCGACCACTTTCTCAACCTCAAAAAAAAGTAGTACAAAAACTTTCCGGCCACGCCTTATAGGCTTCGGTAATAATTAAAAGCGGCATTTACACGGTCATTTTTGTATGAAAACATGGTATGATGCAATGTAGAATCATCCCTTAGTGTGTAAGTAAGCACATTTAACTGATTTCTTGACCAAAATCTATTTAAAAAATTTCTTCTTTGTCAAACGAAGGTTCAGGTACCCTTTTTCCAATTATAGAATCCCAATTTCAATGCCAAAAGGCGTAATTTAAATGCCAGAAAAATGCATTTTATGAATTTTGTAGCAGTCATAAATGTCTCTGAAACTGCTTCATAAATGAGTCTTTTATGAGTCCAATAAGTGCCGATTATGTAAAAAAAGGAGTCATATATGAAACTTATTTAGGCTCATATCGGACGGCCATCACAACGGAAATACCCTCATTTCGGACTCATAAATTAGCTCATAAAGAGCGTCAACGCTCCCATTTGAGACTCCTTTCTGATTCATTTATGACTTCAATGGTTTGCTGGGGGAACTCCTTTTCTAACACAATTTGTACTTTTCTGAATTTTTTTCTTTTTTAAATATTTCACATTTCTTGCTCTCGCTTTCAGTGTAATCAAGTAGCTATAGTTGTTGTCAAACTTTTATTTATTTTAACCGTAATGTATACGACGCTAATATACTTTTAAGGATGTCATTATTTATCTCGTCACCACACAATACGAAAGACTTAAGACACAAACTCGCCTTAATAAGAATAATATTCGAAACTAACAAAACAGATTTTATTTAATGAATTTATTATACACCACGTACCTGCGCGTATGAGGTAGCCAAACTGCAGGCAACAAGGAATAACACGAAATATTTCATTTTAAGGATTTTGGTTTATTTTACTTTGAACAATAACTCAATTCAACGAACACAAATTGCTTTTTAACGGCTTCTCAGCATGTTGCAGTACTTTTATATTTGTTTAAAACTTTACGAACACAAATACAACAACGCAGACTTAGATATTTTGCCGGTTGTTTTGTGTTAACAATTTGTCGCTCTCGATGCTTGATGAGGAGAAAATCACCGACATCTAACCTTTGTATAATACACATACAAACAAAGGCAATTAAGAGAAAAAAATTCTATTTAGAAAAAATCAAACAAATCGTTTATAATCTCGCATGTTGCAGTTATTGTCTTGCATACAAAAGACACATCAATTTGCAATTAATTTCATTTTTTTTTTTACTTTTTTCTAGCGTATAGTTTTATTTTTTATAAGTAGGTATCTCTCTTCAATATTCTAACACTATGTATGGCACGTTTGCTGTATATATGTAATTAAAAAGCACGAATCTAATGAAATTAGTCAGTGTTATAAATTTCACACGACCAAGGTAAATATGTAAATGAGTTTATTTGCTAGTAAACAATATACATACATACATTTTGCATAGATAGATTGGTGTGTGTCAGTTGGCGATAATTTGTCTTAGATTAGTCTTAAATTGTATGTGTGTATAATAAATTGCAGCTAAGGAGATTTTTAGAAATTTATAACAAATAATAATGGCATAGCAAGTTTGCGTACCTACCGGTAATGAAGAAGTATGCAATTTTTGGCTAACTATCTAAGCTTCATAGTGAAAGAGTAGTCTATTTAATTAAATGTTTGAATATTATAGACGACCGTCTTGCGCAAATTAATTTAGATTATTACTGCTTCAGAGAACAGAGGTTACGTGGCACCTGTGGCTCTGAGGTATAAGCGCTGTATTGGCCTCATCCTTTTCGCTGAAAAAACCCCGATTTGGGATTTGCAAAACATAACCTTGAAATATTTCATAAGTTTGCGAATTCCAACGCAAATGAAATAAACGAAAGAAGTAATCATAACTTATGTCGGCGAAGCACCAATTTTCAGCTATTTTTAATATGAATGCAATACGAAGAGATAGCTCCATTAATATGTTAGCTGTACCATGATTTAATTTTTTTTACTTTCATGTTTTTTTTGGTTTATTTAACTTTTTTTTTTTGATTTTGCTTTTCTTATTTTTATATTTAGTTACTTTTTATTTTTCTCTGCATTATTTATTTTATTTTTTTTCATTTTATTTTATTTGTTATACCTTTCATGAACATGAAATGGTCCGGTAATGTATGTAGTTAAAATCATATAGATCGGACCAACATATCGTATAGCTCCCATACAATCGATTGCTCCGATAAATGTGGTTTTTGTTATGAATCTTTAAATTAACAGTTTTGAAGAGTTTGTACCAATTGTAACTAATTATCGGACACTGAAAAAAGGTATGCGTATTTCTTACTTGTTTTTGTTTTACTATATTTTTTTTTTTATTATTTTACTTTTTTAATTTAATTTTATTTTATCTTAATATGTTTGGTTTTCTCTATTTTTGTTTGTTGTTTATTTGCTTTTCTTAACATTTTTTGCTTTATTGCTTATGTTATAGGAAATATCTATTCGGTTTTGTTTAAACCCCGTAAAATCCAGTGAGTCCCAGAGCATACCGGAAGGTGTACTTGCTTTGATTATTCCATCAATGTTTATTACCCATGAAAGGTATAGAGCCTGCAGTTTCGTCAAAAACAGCTTTGTATTTGTTTGATCTCCTTAGCTTTTTATTCACATTGTGATTTAAAGCTTCTTTAATTAGTAATTTATCGAAATTAGATAATATTTTTTTACTTTTTAAGCGGTTTTTAAATTTATGGTTTAGAAAGTGGGCAATACATCAAATTACCCCAAGGACAAGTGAAGCCCCAGCAATACTAAAATATTAATTACCTTATTCCGCAACTGAGTTGTCAATCCATTTTATTGTAGCAAGTTTATGAACTCAAATGTTTAGACAACTTTATTGTATTTGTAAACTTAATCAAGTAGTTTAATGGCTTTAGTTTAACATTTTTAAATAAATATTCATTAGGGCTTATTTAAATCTTTCTTATTTATTTCGTTTTGGTGTTGCTGCATTCGATTCTCGTTTTCTGCATAGATTTGGAGGTTTAGAGGCGTGGCACCTCCCACACAATCTTAATTTTTAAAGCTTTCTCTAAAGGAGTTCAAGGTAGGGAGCTGAAAATTTGTAAAGCTCTAAATGATATCAAAACCATTCCCACGCATAAAGGTTGGGGTTAACGGAAAAGGGGGCGTGGCTTCTGCCATATAATCTTAATTTTTCAAAATGATTGTATCTTAAGGAGTTCAAGGTAGGGAGCTGAAAATTTGTTTAGAGCTAAATGATATCAAAACCATTCCCACGCATAAAAGCGGGGGTTAACGGAAAAGGGGGTGTGGCTTCTGCCATATAATCTTAATTTTTCAAAATGATTGTATCTTAAGGAGTTCCAGGTAGGGAGCTGAAAATTTGTTTAGAGCTAAATGATATCAAAACCATTCCCACGCATAAAAGCGGGGGTTAACGGAAAAGGGGGTGTGCCTTCTGCCATATAATCTTAATTTTTCAAAATGATTGTATCTTAAGGAGTTTCAGGTAGGGAGCTGAAAATTTGTAAAGATCTAAATGATATCAAAACCAAAGGTAGAGGTTATCGGAAAAGTGGGCGTGGCACCTTCCATACAAACTTAATTTGACAAGCTGAATATCTATAAAAGCGTTTAAGGTTGAGACCTGAAAATTGATCAGGAAATTAACGATATCAAGAGCTCTATGTGGCGTGTTTCCGTGTAGGAAAACCGTCCTCGCTATTTATTTACGCTCCGGGACAGAAAACTAAAAATTTTGTGTATTGTGCAGCCTTAAACTAAATACTAAATTTATATATTTTTGAAGTTGTATACACAATGAAGTAGTGAAAAATCGTAAATTTTCTATTAAAAATAATAGCGGTGTAATAATAATTTTTGAAATGAAATTAATAAAAAAATCTATTTTGGACAGAACGAAGTTTGCCGGGTCAGCTAGTTTGCTATGAAATACGTGCCACAGCGTCGAGGCTGAATCAATTATTTGCAAACAACCTTATAGGATAAGTAAAAAAATTAACTGTTTTGTTGCGCCTCATCAAGAGTCATAAAATTTGATTAGTAATTGCCCTTACGGGGTTTTTGCAAATTTGCGTAAATACATGGTTCTCTAAAAGGTATGAATTAGCGATGGCTAACCAAAAAGTACGAAACAATGAAATTTGATTGTCAACTTAAAATGCGTTCTATGTCAATTCAATTCAATCAATTTCCTTAACTATCCATTCACTTACTACTTCACTGTTTTCAAAGAATAAGTCAAATACAACGGCTTTTGCTCTCATAAGCTCATCACATCTGTATTGAATTTGCTTTATAGTTGATGTTATGTGAAACAAATTTTTTTTTATACGATTTCAAAAATCAGTAGAATGTATCAGTTCATAGGTATATAGACTCTTGGTCAGAAATATATTTATTCAGATTATGTCGGTATATACCAATATAAGGAAAGCAGTACTTGACAGCTGAAAAGAAGACGGAAACATCTTGGTCAAACATTTATTTATCCATCTGATTAATTAATAGACAGTTCTTCTAAAGTACGAGTATGTTGACTAAGTATTATGATTAAGTTCTTGAACACGAAATTTTAAAATCCACCAATCTTCAATTATAAGGAACTTAGAAGTGATAAATTATTTTGTTACTGGGTACTTGAAACTGTTCAAATTGATGTTCTGCGCATAAAAACCTCCAAATCGACTGCTGAGAGAAAGACCACCCTATTTCAAAATATTTTTAATCCCACAATTTTTGAAAAAAGTCCTTGTTCAGCATTTTTTTCAATAACACTCTATTTCAAAATTCATTTGAAGAACACCCTATCCCAAAACGAGCTTCAAAAACGCCCTATATTAACAAAAATTCCATACATCTTCAGCTGAGATAGGGCGCTATTCAACCATATTTGGAAATGGGACGTTTTTGAAAAAAATTCTAAAATAGGGCGTTTCTTAAAAATATTTCAAATAACGGCTATCTTCCACTCAGCTCATTGTTGAAATGTCCGGATATTTCGACACTCCCTTTTTACAAAAGTTTAACGATAACTGAAATATTTCTTAGTGCCCATACCCGATAGTATTTCATTATTGCCTAGTCAATGATTTCACATTCTACAACACAATTCAATAATTGTTCTGCTTCGCGTTTCAACTTTCACACCCAGTACAGGTACCTATGTACATATGTATGCAAATATATTTGAAAGTGCAATGGAAAAAAGAAAAACAAAGGCAAATTTAATAAAAAATGGAAAAAACAATGAAATTGAAAGTTACTTGCAATTAAATTAAGTAGTGAAAATAATTTGAAAAAAGTAAGACTCATTAAAAGGTTTTATAGTGGCGTTCGAAAACAAAAGTATGAGCTAGTAAATAGAAATATACAGGGTCGGAGTTAGAATAGTGATTAATTTGGCGCTTAACATTCTCAAAGAGTTATTGGCAGCCATCATATAATATCAAGAAGCGCCATCCGGTCGTCGTGATCATGAGCCAAATAAAAATTTTACTTGTAAATGTAACCACAATTGAGCCAGATAGATCCACATATGTATGTATGTAGATGTCTGGTTAAATTGCTAATAATTAAGTACTAACATTTTACATTCCACGTCAACTGGTGAAACACGTCCAAAAACGTCGGGAGAGGTATCTAAAGATGCGTCTTGACTTCGGTAACATCAATACTATATTTTCCCGAAATTCCCGAAATTGGGATCGAGCCTGGGTAAATTTTTTTGTTTTGCTAATAACTTTTCACTGAAACAAAATATCAGATTTTCCTCTTCTTGAGGTCAAGACGCATTTTGGCATTTTTCGGACGTGTTTTGGCAGTTGACGTGGAATGTAAAGTATTACCAGATAATTTTGTTTGTCTCTAAACTTTAGTATGGATACACTAACTGTCGACAAACCAAATTAATTGATCAACGAACTAGTTTTCTATCAAGTAGGTTGCTCACTTCGTTCAGTTGTTCGGCCTCTCAATACCATCCTTTTTTTTAATCAGTTTGTAGGTATATCCATGAACAATGGAAACAAAAAAACTGGGCTGGGAATTTTTAATTGAGAACCACCAGATGCAGGATAATAAATTTTTTAACTGCGTTGATGGCGATTAACTACATCCTTACTACTCGTATAGCCCACCCGATGTAGGCTTTTATTCTCTATCATTCTCCTCTGGACCATTGTGTATCAGTACAAGTGTGATATGTTATCTGTCAAACGTTTGACAGGCACATCAAAATGAAGGTCATTGTTTACATCTGAGGCACTTCAATATGGCGGCGCATCCGCTACTCCTATCTTCTAACGCATGATAGAACGAGATGCAGGATGAAACCAATATAGACTATAAAAAAAACAGGTGTTAAGTTTTCTCAAAATTTTGAAGTCTATGCTTAAGATATCACACTTGATATTATACAAAATGCTCTGGACCATTGGCTACTGGAACACGGCATTTGTAACTGATTTTTCAATTTGAACAGGGAGGAAAAAGTTGTATATGAACTTTATATTTTTCACACAAACGTATAGGCTGGAAGGTTAGTCTCTGTAGTAATCCGGCCGTGTTAAGTCCACATTTTTACATACGTTGCATGAGTCATATGCGGTTGAAGGGCTAAATAGAAGCCGCTTAACTAGGTGTGTTATTTGTGATCGGTTTGATTGGTTCTCATGTGTCGGATATCTAGAAAATTATTACTTGATCTTGAACTTGAATTAAAATTATATAACAATAATATCTACTAGTTACGAACCGAGCTAATTGTGCAAGCTTACATTTTAATTTAAATTAATTATGGCAAATAGGTTCCAATAAAAACGATAAAGCAATAATCAGCACGTTTTCAGCCATTCAGCCACAACAAAGTGTTCACTTTGCGAGTGAATAAAAAGGTTACCAAACTCTACGTTTCTTATGGGTATGACTCGAAGAGAATAACTTCAAACCAAAAAACATTTTTTAGGACCCAGCTGGTGCGGCAAGGTACCAGAGAGTACCACTAATCTTCTCGATTCACATACAATTCTTGGAAAAACCTATACAAATCCTTTGGACTAACAAAACCTAACCAAAGTTTCTTTGAACTTTTCAATGTAACTTCTATATTTTTTGTTTTCTGCTCAATGGAAGATCAAAGCGTGAAATCAATGAGCTTGAGATGCTAGCTAACGGGAATAATGCCGGAAAATTCTATCAAAAAATTCGGCGAATGAGGGAAAGTTTCAAACCCGGGGTAAATTCCTGTAAGAACGAGAATGGCGACCTGGTGACCGGTGTTCAGAGGATACGCGTCACCATTTCTCTGCCCTTTTAAATGGAGAAACTGAGCAAGAAACCAAAAAACTCGAATCTGAACCCACAATGAAAGATTGACCAGGCGGCACTGGGACTGTTCGAGAGAAACATTCTGCGAAAGATATATGGGCCTCTACGCATTGGCGACAAAGAAGATTTAATGATGATTTGTATGAGCTTTACGCAGATGTCGAAATAGTTCAACGGATTACACAGCGGCTTACCTGGTTAGGCCACGCTCCAGCTCAGAAGGTACTTATCGGCACTCGCCGATGGAAGGACCAAGTGTAGACCGATTTGCGATATCGCGGGGTCTCCAATTGGCGCAACGAAGAAAAGATTGGCGAGCTATGTTCGACGGTCAAAATCGCTGAGGCGGTTAGATAGCCATTTAAAGACGAAGGAAAGGAAGATCAAACTATTCCACAGGTCTGTCGACCTTCAGATAACTATCTCAAGACGACACGCTATTGGAAAGTGTCGTCCGATATGACTTTCATTGGCTACCTCGTTTACCAGGTTTCCTGGAAAATGCAAGACTTATTGACAGAGCCAATAGCTTCAAAAGGCTAAATATTTTTTGATAGCTTTAACAACTTGTGAGATCATTAGGTTTTCGTCTAGGCGACCTCTAAAAGACCGCATTTTATCCGCCACAGGATTCAATTTAAATTGGCAGCAAACAAAGCTTCAGATTTGCACGAAGATTTAGTTTTTGTTGTGCCTGCTAGTTTCCTTACCTAATTGTGTCATTGACTTCTTCTAGAAAACTAGCAGCTTTGTCAAATGGGTTGGTTGATAGCGTTGACAGTTGCATCACGGACCATGATGCATTGCTGGTTGCCTGCCTTCCACCTAGCTTGAGGTTAAACCACTGATTGTAGAGTTGGAATATCTCAAGCGCTCCTTCAATGTATGATATGTGGCATATAAATTTGGAAGCTTTAGCTTTCTTTGGTTGAAGGTGCAAAATCGTCAAATTTCCATTCCGCTCCATGGAGAGGGATCCAACCATCGGGATTAGTGTGTTGTTAAAATTGTTGTAGATTGATTTTGAGATTAAAATATCTCATATTTGAACCTGCTTGTAAATCCACAAAATTTAAAGTCGTAAATGTACTGTCTTACGTACATACATACAACAAATTTTAATCAATTAAATTAAATCCAGCACGAATTTTGACTTCCTTATACTTTTTTAAATGTACTTTTATTTGTGTATTTTTTAATTTTGCAATTACTTTATGCTTAGTTATTTTCTCATTATATTTAAAACCTGCGCTATAACTACGATTTTCTTCTTTTTAGTTTTCGTACAATCAAGTGAATGTGTGTTTTATGTTCAAATTATGTTAATAGTTATCATGCATGCAGTATATATGCAGCTTTCAGTTTACGCTTGTTTCGTAATTTCAACATTTCATAAATCCATTTCTAGGTAAGTATGTATGAGCTATGTGCATCAATGATTTGTGATGATTAAGTGGTAAACAAATATTTACCATTTGAAGGCAATTGCCATGATTTATCTGGAGGAAGATGCTACATCATGATATTAATGCAATATGTCTTCCTTTACTTCTATTATTTGCAATATTAAGAATTACAAAATTATTATTTTCATTCATTTTTAATTGAAAAACGTTAATCATCATATATTTACTTATTGGCCTTGTTTGGGCTCTATATGCGTATATGTATGAGTGTGTGTATACAATTTTATATTTTCGGGAAACTAGACGAAAAGTGGTACTTTTTTTCGTAGAGGACAATAAGACGATTTACACGAATTGGCAGTTTACGTACTTCTAAGTTTTGTTTCGTTTCTTGTTTATTCGCTAATTGGTTGGCATTAATATTAGTTTTCTTTATTCTACTTTACGTTTAGGGATTTTTCAATAAAAAATTTGGTTTATTAAAAGGTTTTTCTTTATGCAAAATTTGTATTGCTAGGTTTTGATGTTAAATTTAAGCAAAAAACAAAACTTTACAAAGTACCTTGCAAGCAAAAATAAGTATAATTTGAAAATCTGGCATTCTCATGGTAGAAATTATGGGCATATCTAGATGCATAGAATTTAAATGAATAAGCTTACTTGAATACTTCGTTTTGAGAGACTAATTTAATTACTTGATGAAAAATGTATGCAGACTTAAAATAGCCTGTGTGCTGCATATAAAATCGCCAAATGAAAAATGTACCAACATTTTCGATCTAACAGAATTACTTACAATTAAAATAAGCTATAAAAATGAAATTAAAATACGTAGAAAATGGTTCTAGTTGTTATTCAAACAACGCCCAAAAACATCTTAATCCGTTCTTGCGCAATATACTTTTCGTTACATTTCTTTGCTGCATTGGTCAACCAAAAATGCAAAATGTCAATTTCAGTTGCGGTCCAGTTCAAACATACATCCGATTGGTTTTTCCATTTAAAGGAAATAATCTGCTTGTGGCTTTTTAGATGGTATACCCCTGCTCTCTTGTGGTGCAGCTTCAAAGATGACAAAGTCTCGGTGCAGGTACTCGTTTAATTCCAATATTGCTGCCACATTGCCGCATCTAAAAAAAGAAAAAAAGTATTTTACTAGGCACTTGTTGTTGTTGTTGTTGTTTTAACACTACTTTGCCCTGCCTAGGTAGTCAGTATCAACCTTACCCAATATTGTCATCGAACTCTTCTAACGGAAGTCCTAAAAACCTAGCGGCTTCAACAGGGGAGGACCAGAGGGATATGGGTGTTAGAAGAGTAGGCTCGGATGAGCAGACAATAAGATGGTTAGTAGTATGGGGGGACAAGCCGCATGCCGGACAGACATTAGGCAAGTCGGGGTTCAGTCTGGATAGGTAAGAGTTTAACCTATTACAGTATCCAGACCGGAGTTGGGCCAGCATCACCCTAGTCTCCCTAGGCAGCTCGCGCTCCTCTTCGGCAACGGGTGGTGTTGTTGCCTGAAGAACGGCGTTCACCGGGAGAGAGCCAACATAGGAATTTACCGAATTTGTGTGGATGAGGGTGAGGGCCTGCCGGTGCACCTTAGGATCAAACGGCGTGGAAATCAGGTGCCGGATCTCATCGTAGTGTTTGCGTAGATGGCTCCTTATGCTCCTGGGGGGCGGATCCTCGTTGATCAGGCGTCCGTTCGGATGCTGCGGTTTGCAACAGTTGAACAGGAATTGCCTGGTCAACATCTCGCTATGCTCTTTAACGGCGAGCATTTTCGCTTCATTATGTAAGTGATGCTCAGGAGACATAAGAAGACACCCAATGGCGGTACGAAGGGCGGTGTTTTGGCAGACCTGTAGTCTCGTCCAGTGTGTGTCAGCTAGCCCCGGCGACCATATAGGCGTCGCGTAGCTCAGTACCGGCTGGCCAATTGCTTTATATGTAGCTAGTAACGTTTCTTTGTCTTTACCCCAAGTGCTGCCAGCTAGGGACTTAAGGATTTTGTTACGGCTTTGGACTTTATTGGCAATTGCGGTTACATGAGCGCCGTATTTGAGCATGTTATCAAACGTCACCCCTAAGATTTTGGGGTGTGAGACAGTTGGTAGCTTGACACTATCAACGTAGACGTCTAATTCCATGTTCACTTGCGTTGTCCACGTCGTAAATAGGGTGGCCGAGGACTTATTCGGTGACAATGCCAGGTTTCTCCCGGCGAAGAATTCGGACACGGCTGGGAGCTATGAGTTAATTCGAGAGCAGAGTTCTTCTACGGAGGGGCCTGTTGCCAGAATCGTACAGTCGTCGGCGTAGGAGACGATCGAGACACCCTCTGGTGGGGGGGGAAGTTTCGATATATAATAGTTGAACAGGAACGGGGATAGGACACCACCCTGTGGCACCCCCTGTTTAACTATTCTGGGTTTTGAACTTGCGCCTCTGAACTCAACCGACGATTGACGACCACTCATATAGTTTGCAGTCCAACGTTTAAGACAGGGAGGAAGGGACGAATCTTCAAGGTCTTTCATTAGTTGCGCATGGTTGACCGTATCAAAAGCTTTGGCCAAGTCAAGCGCAACTAGCACTGTCCTGTGGTTTGGACGCTTTTGGTTTAGTCCGTCCCCTATCTGAGTGGTTATGGCGTTCAGCGCGGTGGTGGTGCTGTGATTTTTGCGAAATCCATGCTGATGTTCGGCGAGCCGCAGGTTTGCGGTGAAGTACGGCAACAAGGTGGATTCCAACACTTTCACTACTGGCGAGAGGAGAGATATCGGGCGATATGACTCCCCTACGGCAGCTGGCTTGCCAGGCTTTAGTAGTGGGACCACCTTTGCTTGTTTCCATCTTTCAGGAATAACAAAGGTGGAAAGGGAAAGGTTGAAAATTTGTGTGAGGCACTTCGTTCTGGATACTGAATTAGATTAAACTGGTTTCTGGGACTTTTTTAGGAGATTTTGATGACAAAGGTAAGTAATGAATAGGCAGGGCGAAGCAAAAGCTAAGGACTTCCACAATACACAGCTTTGTGTATTTGACTTTTAATCAAACAACTTACCTATAGCAGTAGTTCGGCGCCGACCAAACAGTCAGCACAGTCTCATTAAAATGCCATTTAAATCCTTCCATGACCAACTGATGAGCGCGACAAATCATATCAATGTCGTTGGTGTGGTTAAATTGTGAAACGACATCTGATCCAAATAAATAACCGGCACCGCGTGGTGATACACCCCAACCCGTCTGATCTTCAGGATCACTCCATAACAAATCGCACATTGGGCCATCATGTGGCACCTCTTGCTTGCGGTCGATAGTCCTTATCTGGTCTAAATACTGTATGGATGGCGATAGACCACCATGCACGCAAAATATCTTTCCGTCAATAATTGCCGATAAGCTGAGATAGTCAAAGATTTCAGTGCAATAACGCCAAACGGCTGTAGAACCATATTTGCGCAAACATTCATCATAGAATCCATAAACTTGTGTTATTTGACGTGATTCATGATTACCACGGATCAATGTGATGCGATCTGGATAACGCACTTTCAATGCCAATAGCAGCAAAAATGTTTCAACACTATAATATCCACGATCAACAAAATCGCCCATAAACAAATAGTTCTTTTCGGGTACATCACCACCGACTTTGAATAACTCTTTCAGATCATAAAACTGACCATGGATATCGCCACACACGGTGACTGGTGAGTCTACACGCTGCACATTCCCCTCTTCAACGAGTATTTCGCGCGCTTTGGCACAAAGTGCTTTTACTTCATTTTCTCTTATAATTTCACAGCGTTTCAACTGCTCAATTTGACGGTCCAAATCGCTGTAATCAGTCATACTGTTGTTGCCGCTAAAGCGGAAAGAAGTAGCGTGTGGCGGATACAGTGGTGCAATTGCAGTAGAGTTGGCAGTGCTAATGCTATAGCTGCTGCTCTCGGTGGAGGAGTTTGCGTAATTATGTAATGGTGTTTTGATCGTGATCTTGCTGGTGCTTGTCTGTTTTTAGTAAGGGCAGGATGGGGGCTTAGTTGCAATTTTTCACAATGTGCATGCGCGGCTTTCGTTGAAAGGGCAGCAAAATGCTGCTACTAAAATAGCAACGTCTGCAACAGAAAGATACAAATTGATATATACATTACACTTAATAGGCTCTGTAGTATGTGAAGTAAAGTGAAAGTTACAAGAATTATACAACAAAAGCAAATGAAGAAACCAACAGGCAATCACACTGTAGGTTTTTTTTTTGGTAGCAGGTAGTAGGTATTATCCCCAGATCATTTTACACTTCTTCGGAACTGGGTCTGTTCATTTAGTGTAACCTACTGAAGGTATTGCAGTTACATGTACACTCATTCACTTCGTTTGTCTTAAAGCTGCCATTATGCATACTCAGCATAGACTTGACTTGACTTGAGAACTGCCACTTAGCACTTAGAAAAATAGCAAGAGAGCACATTAGCCAGTTTCAAATAAGAGTAAAAGTTTCCCACATCGAATTGCTTGTTAAAAGTAATCGTGTGATTTTTTACATATAACTCAGTAAAAAGTACCTAAACGCATTTTCTTGGCATTAGGTTTCGATTTTCTGAGCTTATCTACAATCAGCATATAGTCAATGCCAAAAAAAAACTATAAAGCATTTTGGGAGGAAAAAAATTTTTTTTTAGGTTAGCCTAATTTGAATTCAATTTATTTGACAGTAAGTTTTGCGGCTGCCATATGAATAATATACATCCAAAAATTCTTATCTCTATAGAATAGTTGGAGGATTTTATTCAAAATGTTAAAAAACAGGTATGGCATCACACACTTCTCTCACGGCGCTCACTAAACTTAGAATTTACATAGAAAATCAAAACTCAACAGAATTCTAAGTCAAGTCAAGTAGGGTAATCGGATACATGCAAACTTCATTAAACAGAACGCTAAGTGGCAGTTCCAAGTCAAGTCAAGTCTATGCTAAGTATGCATAATGGCAGCTTAACGCATTGCGTTTTATCGCTACAGAAGTATTGTGAAACACACACAGCAGAATTGTCAAATACTTGCAAAGTATACCTATTTGTTGCCACGGGTATTACTTGCTTCAATGGCGACCTCGAAACCAACGTACATCGAGTTCATGAGCCCATTTTGATTTTTTTCCTATCAATTACTTCTGTTATGTACCTTCCTGCTATTTATTTTGCGGTTGTTGGTCCTCGTTTTACAACGAATTAGCTTTTGAGGAAACAAAAACGTTGCTCATTTACCTGCAGCCTCCTTTTTCAAGAGTATCCAAAACAGCGTAAATTCCCAAAAAAGTAGATGTGCCTATTTTTTATGATTTTTGTATGCATTTATTTGTTTTTCGCAAATATTTTCAGAACTCTTCACATTTCTGTTCACAAGAAAAATCACCGCGCTTGTTGGCTTCTTTCTCTTATGTGTTGCCAGATTGTATGAGAAGTGCGTCAAATATTTGTTTCACAACTTCTCGAAATAAAACAAAATGTTACAACATCCGCCGTACACACACTATATCCTAAAATCTTAAGGTATATAATTTTGTTTAGTAGCAGCAAAAAATGTTTATTTATTTTTGTTAAGCACAGCTCAGCTTAAATATTTTTGCAATTAATTTAAGATATGGCACCTTTATTTTTCATTTTGTTTCTCCTACCTTTCGCATTTTTCGATATCGAATCTCATTCGAAATATTATTTTTAGCGTAGCCACATCTGGATAGTTTATGAAATGTGCTACCGGACTAATTTTATTGAAATAAAAATATTAGACTATATACATATATATAGATACGAAAATGCCCATCCGTTTTCCCAACAAGCCAAGATTGCCTAGTGGTTTTGCCCAAATTTCCCGCTTATTTCGGTATGTGTTTTTTTTATATTTAAAAGAAAGACTTAACTTCGAGGGTACTCAATATTTTTGGACATGATTATCAATTCTCCCTTAAAAAACTTAGAAACATTCTTTAAAAGTAGGAGTACGCCAATATACTGCATACGTTTTTTATTGAACACTACCGTACAGGTGCTGGATCAATAATAGCTCAGCTAGTACTCAGGTCTTAGGTAGTAAGGCATACGACTTCTGATAAGATTTCTATGGCATTTTTTAACAAGCGGTCACATTATTTCTGTGAACCGCTCGACATGATTATGAGGTGTCACTAATCAAACAGTTGCCGACCAATGTGCAGTTCAAAGGATGGTAAAAAATACTACATTAGTATTATTTACATCCTTTTTGTCACAGTCGAAATGTCGGATAAGTTTACCAAACCAAATGGCAGCATGCATACTTTGTTCGAGCATAAAATAAAAATCTATAACAGTTGGCAGCACAGTTGTGGAATCCATTGGATGACGTCATTGATAGAGGGCTATTCTCAGGCGCGACGTCCACAAAACGGGTATGTGTGAGTTGTAATTGAATTGTGAGCTTGTGCGGTCGCGTATTTGGTTATATTTGTGTGTTGAGAGTGTAAATTTGTAGCTAAAAAGCAAAAAAAAATCACAACAAAATAGTTAAGAAAATAGTAAACTATAAAAAGTAGTTAAACAAGTAAGTGCAACCGGTTTTTACACAATCTCAAAGTGATAAGAAACAACGCCGGCAGAGCTGTAAACGCAAGAATACAAAAGCAAAACAAACGCAAAGTGGTTGGAATCTACAAATTCCAATTAGCCGCTTTTGTGTATCTTTTATTTTGTTAAATTAATAAATGTGCTAATAAAATAAAGTGTTTGTGTATTTTGCACAACATTGAAAGCTAGTCATTGCATATATGTATATTCTGTTAAAAAATTTAATCTAAAATAACCAAATGTGTGTGTATGTACCTATATGCATAAAGCAAAAAGTGTGCAATTGATATGAAGGGGGGTTGACGTCGCCCCAATTTTGGCAGACACCCACTAACGCACTCGGGTGCAGTGAAATAACGCCCAAGGAAATAACGCCCATGGGCGTTATTTCCCACTCAAAAAGGAAATTACGCCCATGGGCCTTATTTCCTTTTTAAAAAGGAAATAAAGCCCATGGGTGTTATCACCTTTTACTGATGGGTGTTATTTCCTTTTTCGAAGAGAAATAAAGCCCACGGACGTTAAAAACGAATTAAAACAAGCTGATTCAAGAATCAAGTATATGGTTTTTTTTATTTCAATAAATTTTAACATATTTGTTATGTTTTTATAAGGCGGGGTGCAATAGCGCCTTGTGAAATAAGCCCTTTAAGGCCTTATTACACTATTGAAAGTGAAATAAGGCCTTTTTTTTCAAAAAAGGCTTTATTACACTTCGAAAGAGAAATAAAGTCTTAAAGGCCTTATTGCTCTTTCATTTTTTTTAATGAAACAATAATATTCTAATTCTTTTTGAATTTTATTGAATAGTTACACTAAAATTTCACGTTAATCAAAGTGGGAAACGTGGCACGCGGAAGGACATCACCGTGGCGGTAGCCACGGCTATGGCACACACCCGGAGTTGGAATGGCGTAGCCCAGGGTTATTTTTTGAAGCGCGGCCGAAGGCCGCCTATGCGGAAAGGTGTTCTGCACTTAAAAATCGTGGATCGGGCCTACGTAACTATAATCCGAAGGGGGAAAAGCAATATTTTGTTTCTGTGAAAAGTTATTAGTGAAAACCCGAAAATTGACCCGGGTCAGATCCCCAATTCGGGGCCCCATCCACGTTTTTTATGTGCAGGACACTTTTCCGCGTAGGCGGCCTTCGGCCGCGCTTTAAAAAATAACCCTGGGCTACGCCATTCCAACTCCGGGTGTGTGCCATAGCCGTGGCTACCGCCACGGTGATGGCCTTCCGCGTGCCACGTTTCCCACTCTTTTCTCACAGGGTAATTTGTGAAAAAAATGCTAATCAAAAGTCCGTGTCGCTCGCGTAAAATCCTGTGGGCGTTATTTCTCTTTTAAAAAGGAAATAAGAGCCATGGGCTTTATTTCTTTTTGCAGATGGGCGATATTTCCATTTAAAAAGGAAATAAGGCCCATGGGCGTTATTTCCTTTTTGAATGGGAAATAACGTCCATGGGCGTTATTTCCTTGGGCGTTATTTCACTGCACCACGCACTCGTTTGTTGATTTCCTTGTTTCTTGTTGCTATACGCTTGGAATCGTTAAATATGATCATTATCAGAGAACGTATACGTTGTCTGTCATGCGATTTTGAGGAATTCATTAAAAAGAATTAATATTACATAGGGTGGATATGCCAGTAACCGGACGCTTCACATTTTTTGGCTTTGAACTTTTCCAGCTTACATTTTATTAGTGATATTAAAAAATCATATATTTTAAAAAACTTTTCACTAATTCGGGATGTAATAAAATATACTGTTTTTTAGAAAAGAGGTTCATTTAAAAAAAAAACATTGGTTGAACACAATTTAAAATTTATCAGTAACCAATCAATTTTTCCCGACACCGGACGGTTAATTCAATATTTAAATAAAATAAAGTCTTCAATGATAAAAAATGTGTTTTTGCACATATTTCTATACATTCAATGCGCTTATTTTTATTCTTAAGATTAAATAATAAATAAACACTAGAAGGCCGGCAGACTTTGTCGTGCCCTATTAATTTACCTGAATAAATCTAGATAATGATGTGCAACTCGATGGTTGATCTACAGATATGATACCTCTCATTAGCCATCTTTTCCTTCGTTGGTGTTGTTGTTGTTATAGCGCTCATCATCTTTTCCTTCCTTTCGGTTTGCTTATTTTAAACGTTTAAAATTAAAAGTGGCCGCTTAATGGGTGGGGGAACCGCTGGCATAACTAACCTAGTAACAAAAATAAATTACTAAACATAATTCCTTAAATCAGTTAAATAAGTATTAGATATTGCAACCATTTTTAAGTTATTTATACATTTAATACATATGTACATACTCCCTTTATTTCCTTCTAATTTGTTTCTTATTTTGCACGTTTAGGTTTCCTACATTAGTGTCCCACCTTTTGTGTATTCATTGTGAAATAGTGTCAGTGTAATTATAATAAAAAGTGCATTTTCTTGGTCTAAAAAATTGCCATTTATAACACACGTGCGGCAGTAAATAGTCAAAAGTAAGCTGAGATGGGCAACATTCATACAACTGGACCAAATGAGGCGTTAATTGTTTCAGGTGAGTAGTTAGACTTTACCACAATTGGCAATGGTATTATTACCCAGCACAATTTACAAAATATAAACTTGTAGATGCTTTGTTTCAGATTCTGAAAGTATGTATGTAGCTGTTTATCGGTTTCTGCTCCCCATTATTACATCCTAAGCATTTTCTTCTTCCCTTAACCGAGAGCAAATGTGTTTCCCAGTTTCATCCCCTCTGCGACTGTACATACACGTGTGACCATGTGTTCATTAGGCTGTACCTGATTTCGATCTGTTTGTTAATATTGCTCCGGTTTTTCATAGTCATCTTTGTTTGGATTTCCTTATTTGGACTTTTCATCAGTTCTTGATTTGAAGGATTAACGTCACAAAAGTGTGAATAATCGAATTATTTGGCAGTAAAATACAACAAAGCTTAATAATTCACACTACTAAAGCTTGAAAAACACACCGTTACTACCTACCGCACTTAATGGCTCATCTAAAGTTGCACTGTCAACTCAGGTCCAAGGTTCAAGTGCTGGCACTGGTAACATCAATCATACCTCATACGGAGGTCCCGCCAATTTCTAGGAATTAATTAGGATTGACTGTGGAGTGGAGGCTCGCACCTCCTAAGAACCACAAAAGCAGTGTGATGTCGTCGACGTTTGGTGCAATAAGCAATTAGAATTTCAATTCTGGCCACCACTGCTGTAGACTCTTCGAGGGATATTCAGTCAGTTGAAAAACTTTGTCCTGACAAAGGCTATTGACTTAATGTAGCTTAGTGAAAGTTTTCTCCATACAAATAAGGCTCACTTTAATGTACATATGTATGTATACACCTACATATGAAACACAATAAACCCGCCATTCAATTCAGACCATCTATTATGACCATAGGCGGCGCCAGTCAGTGCAGTGAAAAACGAAATTGTATAGAAATTTTACTTATGTACACATGCATCTATGTACTTCCAGATATGTATACTTCTGTGCTTATGTTATGTACTTTTCTAGGTCGAGCCTATTTAAGGATTAGAGTCCATTGCCTTTTTAAACGAATATTTTAAAGTGCAAACGGAACGGAATATCATATTCCCAGCCTCCCAAAAAATATGTTAAAACAGTATGGACCTGTAGATGACCGCTGTAAAAATTTAATAGTTAATGGTATTCTTATCTGAGCTGAATTATGACTTATGTTATAAGAAAGGAAAGAAAAGTAATAGGAAATTTGGAAGAATACAACAACTAAATTTTTTAAAAATTGATTTCAAGTTACTTGTAATTATGATCGAAATTGATATGTTTACCATGCCCAAATTGAATGCCAAATTCACAGGCACGAGCAACACATAAAGGCGTGCGCCAAAATCAGTAGGCTAGATTATGTATATAGATAATTTTATTTGATTATGATAAATATTTTTTATTGTCATTACTCAATGCTTATCGTAGCGACATCTGTTTTTAAACAAAAATTCAACCACACCTCTCCTTGTCTTTTATTAATTACAACTTCATTTCATTTATTGACGCTTGTCAAGTGATTATATTTATTGGCCATACAAATTTTATGGTTCCCCAACAGACATTAATAATTATTTATTTATGAGTTCTTATCAGTACTTACTTTTTTCATTGATTTGTAAAGTTTCTTGTACCGCTTACTAAATAGATAACGGCTAATGGTTTTGTCACTTCCATAAAAGTTATTTATCAGGGGCGGCAATCATTGTAAGTTTATTACTCGTAATATAAATCTGAATTTAATCATTATTGTTTAATCTATATTGTATTTTGGACTATGATTTTAATTTGATTTATAGAGTTCTACCTTTTCGCTTGGATTATACTATAATTCAAATTTGATTTAATCATAAAAAATAATTTAAATCTTAATCTTAATCGTTTTTACTTCAGGCATAAAATTGCCTCTTATTTATTATCATTAAACTTTGTGCAAATAACTTTACATTATTTCTAGTTGCTTTATCCATTTTTAGTGATTTTCGTATGATTCTTTAAAAATTATTTTGTTTCAACTCCAACTGATCGATTGTGTTGGTTCATCGTAGCGTATGAGCAACATTTTTTGTTTGGTTTGGATCCTGCTAAAATCGGCTAAGTAAAAGTTGAAAGCTAAATTTAATTTTGAATATATTTCACACAATCTATTCATAATTAGTAAATAATTAAATGTTAAAATCCAAAAGTCTTGTTTGCTTAAAAATATTTGAAAATAGTTTTTCAAAGGGAACAAGGCGCTCTGCAGATCCTAGAACAGCTTTAAACAATTGTTTTTTCAGTTAAGAATACCTATGGCGTTTGAGAAATTATTTATTTACATTGATATCTCGAGTAACTTACCAGAAAATAAAAATTTGTGTAACTATTTTTGTAAATATTTTTTTACGAAGCAAAAATTGTACAACCTCGTTAAAAAAATATCAATCCCATCCTTATTTACACATTCACTCAGATAAAAAAATGGAGGCTGGTCTCAGCTCACCACGGCACTGTCCTTAAGTTAAGAACTTACTCGAGATTATCAGCTAGTTAATCCACATAACATTGCTATCTGTCAAGCCTATTAAAATATAAATACCAACCCCATTAAAATAAAGCATACTTTTAGGCCTTTATAGCAAACTTATGATTTGATCTTGAGAACCTGCGTTAAATTTAAGGTTTATTAATTTAACTGAGTAATGTTGTTGTTGATAACAATGTAAATTAAATTGAATGTCGAAAGTTCTGCCTGGCCGTTAACCTATTCGACTTAAGATCTGAAAACAATGGTAGCTCATTATGAGTGGAAGTAAATTGTAAAACAACAACAAAGTGACAATATCCACTCTCACTTTATTCATCGGTATTCAATAGCTTTTGGTATTTGTTTTGACACATCAATTTATATTACTCACCAGGAACATGATCCAATATAACAGGCCGTGTATGCAATGATACCGAACTGAAATCAAATCAATTCATTGAAACTCAATTTATACAGGAATATCCCAAAAATCCTACATATGTACATATGTATGTACATTAGAGTGTGTTGATTTGCAGGGGAGGGAAAAAAGTGAAAAATCGCCATAGCGGAAACTATTCTAGGGGTCATTATAAGCAACTCTGCCGAAGAGACTTTAGGTCTAAAGTTGGCTTGAAACCCCCGGAAATCGCGTTGAAGTTTCATAGTTAGGTAATGAAAATTTTTGGATGCGACCTATCACACTGCGTGACAGCAACCATTAACTTTTTACGGGACATACCTTAAGTTGTAGTTCTAGTCAAGCACACAAAAACTACACAGCGAGAATTTCAAAAAAATGGTCAACATCTGGAAATAGGGGGCAAAATCCCCTTTTTAATTGTTTCAACGATATATCTGAAACTTTAACAGGTCTATGTCTGTACATTGCAGATATTGCAAAAAAAATTGATACGGTCAATCATTATTAAGCCAATAGAATCCAAATTAACCGTTTTTAGAATTTTTGTCAGTCTGTCTGTCTGTCTAAATGTTTGTAATCGCATCACTCAAAAACTGCTGAATGTAATTAAATGAATCTTTCGTCATTTATTAGTAGACGCTCAACTTAAAATTTAAGGTATCCCTTATTTCAATAACTCGACCAGTTTCCGAGTTATCGACCAATAAGTGGGCCAGGGGTGACCAAAAATGTGTAAGTACAATATGGGTATGAAACGAAAGGAGCTTAGATACGAGTGCTTTCATAATCAATGTGATAAATTTCAATATCTCAGCTTGTTTCGGAGATATCCCCAAAATGTGATGTGAGGTATTTTGTCAAGTATATACGGAAGGCTATGTTACCAAAGACTTTCTTTATTCATAGGATTCTGGTACCCAAATATGTGAGACGGAAAAACGTAAGGCTCGCGTGGGTATTATATATTGTTCTGAAGTTATTAAGAGTCAAAATTTGAAAATTTCTTCAAATATATGTGGGCGGTGCCACGCCCCTTTTAAAAAAATTTGATAAAATCGGCCTTAGAACATCTAAATCAATACATATTGCAAATTTTATCATTCTAGCTGCTTCTGATATTGAATTAACCCGTTTTATACGTTTTTCGAAATTTTCGATATCGAAAAAGGGGCGTGGTTATGGTCCGATTTTACCCATTTTCAATAGCAATCTATTCTGAACCCAAATAAGTACGCATGCCGAATTTGGTGAAGATATCTCATTATTTGCTCAAGTTATCGTGTTAACGGACAGACGGACGGGCGGACGGACATGGCTCAATCAAATTTTCGACCCTGATGATATTGATATATGGAAGTCTATATCTATCTCGATTCCTTTATACCTGTACAACCAACCGTTATCCCAACAAAGTTATAATACCCTTGTACTAGTTAGTACTAGTACGCTGGGTATAAAAACATGTTAAAGTGGATAAAACTCTATTTTGCAAGCCTTATATTAACTCCTAGAGGTCCTCATGGCTAGTGTAAATTGTAAAAATAGGAAAAATATGATACGATCAGGTGGCAACGCTACCTGGAAATATTTTCGTTGAAATACAAAGTAAAATAACTCTAGATTGAAGCCCTTGTATGCATATCCCATTTTATTAAAAAAAAATTAAATAAGTGGCAACTCCATAAAAGCATGCTGAGTGGCAACATCTGAGTAGAAATTCTTGAAACTAATTATATACTAATTTTCATTCAAATCTTTGTAGTCATTTCGCGAGATTGTGGATACACAAAAATATTAGATCAAGTAAGCAGTCATTATGGTGCAGAATTTCCCAGAGGGATAAGCACAAAATAATTTTTAGTAGCTATTTACTTCAGTACCACTTATACATACTTATAATTGAAGTAAGGAAACTAGGCGATTGCTGTACTGAAATGCTCATTAGATGATAGAAAAGCAAAAAATCCATAGAAATATATACATAAATAGTGCATTCACCCAAAATATGCCGGCAGCTTTAGCGCGCAGCCCCCGACGGGGGATGAACATTTTATGTTGTGTTAATATACAACTCATACCACCACCAAGCAAGTAAGCAAAAGCAATAGAGAGGTGGGTGCTGTGAAGGTTGATTTTGTAGACAATGCAACACGAAATTACACAGCAACGAATAAAAGAAAACAAAAAGCGAAAAATGAGAAGCCAGGCGCGTGAGTGTGGCAGTCAGGATGTGATTTGATACTTTGTAAACAAAATTCAATGATGCCATATGATAAAATATGAGCGCGCATCGCCCACCCTACATACATTTGGCGCCAGAAAGCCCACTTAGGCACTCAATCATTTGCTTATTGTATGGGTGGTTTGGTAATTCGGTGGGTTGTTTGGTTAATCCAAGGATACATGGCGATGTTTATGCCGGCTTCATTATGAATATCTTGGCTACCTTTTTGAGTAAAATTTACAAGTAAAAGCTTAAAAAATGTGTATGTTGAAGTGGCTCTTATGTTGTGAAAGCACTAGAAATCAATAGCACGTGGACCTGTTCTGCCATTGTAGATGGTGTTTTTATGCATCGCATTCATAATTGACAGACAGGTAATTTTATGTTCGTCTGATGATTCAGCCGTAGAAGAAGACGCGTTTGAACTCCACATCACAAAATTAAATTTGAAAATTTTGCGAATATGCTTTACCGCGATGAGTGCCATGGATGAACTACTAAACGGCAATCAGACATTAAATTAGTCCGGGGGATGTTTGCAACAGCAGAGAGGAAAAATGGGTAGCCCTTTGCCGGACGATCTGGTACGAGCATGTTCTCTTTGACACCGTCAAACCTTCGCCTACACATTCATACTTTACCGCTAGTGTATTAAAGGTGCCTATCGAAGTAGTGGGTGTGGGGCTTAGATTATGCAGTGGTCCACTAAAATCCATTATCTGAACGTTGGTTAGGAGTGTACCAAACCTATAACCGGCAAGAGATTGTCGACACACCGGTAATACTCCATTAAGCCTTTGCGGAGTATTGTCTCAGACATAAATAATTTCTTATGACTGTAACCGTTCCTTGAGTTTTGTTAACATTAGCAGTATCCCTAATCACAAACGTAAAATCGTAATCTTACAAACGTAATCGTAACCACTTAACCGTAAAACCGTAACTTTAAAATTATAAATTTAACTACAACCGTAACAACGGTGTCCATAAATATATGGCCGTAAACCCATAAATCTACCATAACCGTAACAACAACCATAAACACTTAACCATAAACCGTAACTTAACAACCGAAAATGTCATCGCAACCGTAACAACCATGTACGTAATTACTTAACCGCGAAAAATCGTTTCCTTACAGCTGTCTTCGAAACATTTCCCCTCAGAACCGTTACCATAAAATCGTTAAAGACACCGTAGTCACACGTATATATATGTAATATTTCTAAGTCACTTTAGTTACTTTGTATTTTGCGGTAGTCAACCGTAATTGTTTGCCGACTTTAAATATTTAAATAAAAATAATAATAATAAAGCCGCTACTTTTACCGTAACCGTTATAGTGACATAGCTTAATGTAGTGGTAGTCGTAATAGTAACAGTGACTGCAATCATAGCCTTCAACGCAACCCTTAAAAACAATACCGTAACCATATTGCAGAAAAACTAATTTAAATTAAACGGTGGAGTTGGAGGGGTCTTTTCACAGTACCGTGACTTAGACCTCTACTTCAGACTACCAGACCATTGCAAAGATGTGACTGATTTCAACAGGTTCTCAAATTTGTTCACACTCTTACGTCTTTTTGGAATACCACAACGGGCCTTCTCACATGCGTCGACTGTGCCTCTGCGCCAGCCACTTCAGCCTTAGCTAAGGCCAACCTAAGTTATGAGTACAAGCGAGACTAATCCTATGCGTAACATTAAACCTTGACGTTTTTGATGTAACCATAACCACAGCCTTAGCCGTAATGTTTTCCAAACTGGAACATAACCTTAACCATAAGCGTAAGCCGTAGCCGTAACTGTAGTCTAAAACGAGGCACCACACATACATCATCCTTATCACTAGCCATAACCACAGCCTTAGCCGAGGTGTTTTCTAAACTGAAACATAACCGTAACCATAAGCGTAGACGTAGCCGTAACTGTAGTCTAAAACGAGGCACCACACACACATCATCAATATCACTAGCCATAACCACAGCCTTAGCCGAAGTGTTTTCCAATCTGAAACATAACCGTAACCATAAGCGTAGCCGTAACTGTAATCGTAGCCGTAACTGTAGTCTAAAACGAGGCACCACACATACATCACTAGCAGCACAAGAAATATGAACTCATACGCCTAACATAGCTTATGTATACCATAAAAACCACTCTCCTCTCGTTCGCCACACTCAAACTATTTACCACTGGAATTTCAAATAACTCACTTTTAACTAATTACGTTTGTCCCTTCATTCACGAATTTTGTAATAGTGGTTCTAGTAAGTTCAAGTTCAAACTTTGCCAGAAAGCAGCGGGTGATTGTAATTTGAAAAGCCGCACGATGACTTTAGGCCGGTTTTGAAAGCCACGTCTTCGCCCTATGTGCAGTAGCCCAATATACAGAAAAGGTAGAAGTGACAGCGGGCAGAACTAAGATGAAGGTTTACCAAGTGGCGCTGACATAAATTAATTAAAAAATGGAACGATTAATATTTTTAAATATTTTAAGCAAGTTGGCTTACTTTTGTGCTCGAAACCAGTTTACTTAATCTTATACTTATCTGAGCGTAAATATTGTAAGATCTTGAACTATTAAAACTGGCACAATCGCAAGGAAAAGCACAATGCTACCTAAATAAACCAACGGTAGTTTTATTACCAAAAGTACGTCCGTCTGTGGAGCGCAACCAGCCAGCAGACGTTGCTAAGAATTTTACGCGCAGGGCGATGAACTAGAGAAAACGCATCGAACTTAAATAGGTGTTGGCAGTAGTAAAGCACGCGCACGATTGTTAAGCTTGCTACACAAAAGAGAAATATTTTCATAAACAAATTTAGCACTGACATTCAGGGCACTGAGCTCAACTTGATTGGACGCAATCAAAAGCGTATACAACGACAAAGCGCGCGCTTATAAAAGCAAATGAGAAATAACGAAAGTGTTTAAAGAAAGTTACGGACGTTTAACGCAATGCACAAAACATTCTTTTGGCTATTGCAAGTTGTGATTTTAACAGGCGCGCTGTTAGCGCCCAGTACCGCGCAGTACTCCGAAGCGCTTAATGCAGGACAAATACTTGGCATTGGATTGGATAATATACTCTTGAGTACACTCTACAATGACGGTATGTCGCTCACTTTACTGCAATATTTGTTAGTGTAATGATGATTTACTTTTCTAAACGCCACAGCTCCACGTCGTGATGCAAGCTATGATTTTATTATCGTCGGCGCTGGTCCGGCTGGTTGTGTGCTAGCGAATCGTTTGTCCGAAAATCCCAACTGGACGGTGTACCTCATCGAAGCAGGTGGTATAGAGGGTCTTGTTCATCAAGTACCTGCGCTCGCCGCCTTTTTACAGGGCACACAATCTAATTGGGGCTACAAATCGACACCGCAGCAACGCGCCTGTTATGGCATGAACAATAATGAGTGCGCTTTGCCACGCGGCAAGGTTTTAGGTGGCACAAGTTCCATCAATTATATGATATACAATCGCGGTAATAGACGCGACTTTGATCGCTGGGCTGCTGCTGGTAATAAGGGTTGGTCATACGCGGATGTATTGCCCTACTTCTTGAAATCTGAAAACGCCAACTTGCAGGGTTTGGAGTACTCACTATATCACAATCACTCCGGTCCATTGAGCGTGGAGTATGTACAGTTTCGTACACCAGTAGCGCATGCTTATGTACAAGGCGCACAGCAAGCGGGACATCCGCATACCGATTACAATGGTGAATCACAAATGGGCGTGTCCTATGTACAAGCTAATACGCAAAATGGTAGGCGGCACAGCGCTTATCGCGCCTACATTGAGCCAATACGCTATCGTCGTAAAAATCTACACATTGTGACCTTGACGCGCGTCACGCGTATACTAATAGATACCGTTACAAAGCGTGCGTCGGGTGTGGAACTCAACTATCGTGGTAAGTTGTTTAAAGTGCATGCGCGCAAAGAGGTCATACTCTCAGCGGGCGCTTTCAATTCGCCGCAATTGTTGATGCTTTCAGGCATTGGACCTGCAGATAACCTCAAGGCGATCGATGTGCCGTTGGTGAAAGCGCTACCAGTAGGCAAATTACTTTACGATCATATGTGCCACTTTGGTCCAGTGTTTACGGTCAACACAACCAACGTCATGCCCAGTGTTAGGAAGATTAATGTTGGTGTTATGAAATCCTTTTTACTCGGTAGTCCACGCACCATGCTGTCTACGCTTGGCGGTGTTGAAGCGCTCACATTCCTGAAAGTGCCAAGCTCTAAAGAACCCGCTGATATGCCAGACGTCGAAATTATTACAGTAGCCGGTAGCTTGGCCTCCGATGGGGGCACAGGACTTAAGCGCGGCGCTAATTTCAAACAAGCACTTTACGATAAAGTCTTTCGGCCATTAGAAATCTCACAAAAGGACCATTTTACTTTCCTTATCATGCAATTTCATCCCAAATCTGCAGGACACCTGTGGCTGCATAACAGAGATCCATATGAATGGCCGCGCATAAACCCCAAATATTTCTATAATGAAGAAGATGTGCAATTTCTGTTGGAGGGCATTAAAGCGGCAATACGTATCACAGAAACACCAGCTATGCAGCAATTGGGCACGCGCATACACTCCATACCCGTACCCGGTTGTGAGCAATATCAATTTGGCACCGACGACTATTGGCGCTGTTCGATACGCACATTATCGTACACGCTACATCATCAAGTGGGCACCTGTCGCATGGGGCCGGAAAGTGATCCCACCACGGTAGTTAATGATGAGCTGAAAGTGCATGGTATCGCTGGTCTGCGTGTAGCGGACAATAGCATCATTCCATTCCCACCTACTGCGCATACCAATGCAGCATCGTTTATGATCGGGGAGAAAGCAGCGGATATGATACGCGCCGAATGGCAATGAGCGTGAAATAGTAAGATTTGCATTAGTAAAAATATTCTGGATTAAGATTTGGGTTATATTTAGTATTTGGAATTAAAAGAAAGTGATAAATATGTATGTATGTCGATATGAAAAAAACAAAAGTGGTTTTCTCATGGCAGAAAAAGTAAAAAGAAGAAAGAAAATGCTGATAAAAGTAGCTAATAATTTATACAAATTGAGGCAATTAAAAAGAGATCAATAACGCGATAACAGTTTGCATATGCAAATAGAAACTATGGTCGATTGACTTTAAGATGATTCACTCTATGGCACTAAATTGAAGGCCGTCAAACAACTGCGAAGACGTTGTAGTGAGCCTCGACGATTTTGAAAGTCTCCGCAGAAATCTCCTCTTTCCAAAAACTCATGCGATTTGCCCTCCCCCCAACGGCAACGCTTCACTTAGTTGCTCATGAGATGCGCGCGCTCTTTCTACTAGCAAATAGAGGCCCCTCTCTCTCTACATTGCATCCATCGCCGGGCAATCAGGCGCAATGAATTGAAAAGCAATCACGCGCCCATTAGGCAAATGATTATAGTAGCCATGCGCAGCTGATTATAAAAATTAAAATGCCCTCGGACGTGCGTCTGAAACTGGTTGTTTGGCTATAGTATACAAACCTTTTCTTAGTAAGTGCCAACAAAGTTAGTTGCCCACTATCTAACAGCGTTCTCTTGTTCTCACGTTTTCGAATTGCAAACAGCTGATGAACACTAACTGTAAATAACGGCTGTTATTAGTTAACAGTTGCGCTGCTGTTACGACGAATGTTACTTAACAGCAGCGGGTGTCCGTGCCGTTGCATTTCCCAAGAATAAAAAAAGCTGCTGTGTGGGGCTAAACTTTTCAAAAGTAAATATTTCGTTGATTTTTGAGAATTTTTTTTCTACGAGAGTTTGGAATTTGCTTCCATATCACCCCTTTATGGTTCTTCAATTTGTGTAGAAGAAATTTTTTTTTTTTAAATTTCCAGCAATTTTAGCTGAAAAGGTTTTCGTTATACATATATTCGAAGAAACAACTGGATCATATTCAAAATGTGCCACTGTATATTAATCATGACTTTTCTCATCCAATTTTAAAACATACGAGTTCATTTAGTTCAAACTTTAATTGATGTATAACGGTTTAACTTAAGGCTTTTGCATCTATGACACTAAGCCAGTGCGAGCAGAATTTTATTAAGTACTCAAAAGCTCTAATTGTAGCTGTAATTTTTTTGTGCAAAAAGATGAAGCGCTAAAATAAGAATTACGAATTTAAATTTTGCGTTAAAAAATACTAATTTAACAACATTTTTATGTCATATTCGTGTGATTAAGAAAGTAAGCAAAGAGATGAGAAATTAAAAAACATTTGGTGTGAGTAATTGCATCAATTAAATTAGTCAACGTAATATCATTAATCATATATTTTTTCTGTAAGGTCTTTTTGTGTTTGCTCCTAATTTTTTGCTCCCATTTCGAACCAATATTCATAAGTAAGGTATCGTTTTGAAGGTGTGGGTTACCTCTACATGCAAAATCATTTACTAATTACAGCAGTGCTTTTGTTTAAGCTTATTTTATAAAAAATAATTTTTTTAAATAAACAATTGTGAATGCAAAAAATAATCAATTTATACTGCAACGCCATTGTGAATCAGAGACTTTATCTACTGGGTTGTAGATGTCGCTGAGGGTAGTTTGAAAAAATAAACAAATAATAAATAACACATACTTCACAGATTTTTTTTTAAAGATAACCATAGCTCCACCTGATGGAGCTGATTTGAACGTGGTTTTGATAAATAAATAAAATATAATTTATCTTAAGTATAGTACTTATCACTGGTTCAACTGTGGTCCCGCATTTGAAATTTTGCAAAATATGTATACATATGTATGTATATAGTATATATCAGTGTGAATCCAGAATTTTGGTATTTTTTCAAAAAAGATATTTCGGGGTCATCTTTTATCCACAGTTCCTGAAAAGTATGACTTTTTGGATTCCGAAGGTGGGGAGGATCCGTAAAACCACCCCCGTGGATTCGCCCCTCATGTATTCTATCCAGAAATAAACCTAGCACTTAGTGAGCACAACATTCCTATATAGCTAGTTCTATTCTGTGTAAAATTTTTAGCTATCAAAATTTTCTTTGCGGGTTGTGGTATGGGCATAACCTCAAAAAAAGCTAAACACTAGCGGTTTTTTGGTTGGGTGCAAGTCAAAGCTCGAAATGTGTGAAAGATGCTTACTCTGGAACGACCCACCTAACGAACATTTTTTGGGGGTAATTTAATTTTTATTTATTTTTATCTCAAACTAGCTGATCCGGCAAACTTCGTTCTGCCCAAAATAGGTTTTATTATTAAGTTAATTTCAAAAATTGTTTTTTATTTATTTTGTTTTTTAGTTTAGTAATTTTAAATAATTTTTTTCTTTGAACATTGTTATCTGATATCTCTATAGTAATTTCTATGTCCCTACTTTAAACCCTTTTATAGATATTCAGCTTTCAACATTAAGTATGTATGGGAGGTGCCACGCCCCCTTTTCGTATAATTTTCATTTTTTCCGTTACTATTGAATTTATATCGTTTATTTCTACACCAATTTCCAGGGCTCTACCTGAAATCCTTTTAGAGATAATCAGCTTGAAAGATTAAGTTTATATGGGAGGTACCACGCTCCTTTTTCTGATACCACCCACTTTTCTGCGTGAGAAGGTTTTTGAACTTATCTAGCCCTATATCAATTTTCAGCTCCCTACCTTGAACTCTTTTAGAGATAATCAACTTGAAAGATTAAAATGGTGTGGGAGGTGCCACGCCCCCTTTTTGCATAACCCCCGATTTTCTGTGCGAGGAGGGTTTTGATGTCATATAGCTCTATATCAATTTTCAGCCCCTACCTGCATGAAAATTAAGTTTGTATAGGAGGTGCCACGCCCCCATAATATTTTGTTATTTTTTTTCAATCTGTCCTGCGCGCGGTAATAACAAACAAACCCTCTAAAGGCAAAATAATCAAAAGTATCAATTTGGACTTCTAAATGACTGTAGTTTTTGTTTCGCCATTCTCAAAAATTTTAAAATTCAAAAGAATTCAAAAAAATAATAATTGTTGGACCGGTCTAAAGTACGCATATTTATTTTAACTAACATCCATCTTTTAATAGACAACAGCAAAATCACTGTTAACCCTTAACAGCAGTGGATCACTTTGCAGCGCTCGCTTATCAGCTGTGGAGCAGTAATTGGAGTTTGTTGTAGTTGAGTTAGTGAGAGCAGCTAGAAATCGGCATATTTCTCTTTCTTTATTTACTTTGTTATTAAATACGCTGCTGATATGTACATACATATGTATGTATGTAAATTCACTAAACTACGCGTGTCAGTCAAGACGGCGCCTTTTGTTTACATTTGGCCTGAAAGAACACTTAAAAATGTAAATGCGTATTTAAGTCAGTAACCCCACAAGGTTTGACACACGGCAAGTTAATTTCGAATTGACCTCACAGGATTAGAGGAATTTTTTAAAATCAGTGGCTTCTCCAATCCAAACCAATCAGCCTAACACCAAACCAAAAAGAGCAAAAAGAGAAAACAAGATATTCGGGCTGGTCTCAAACTTTTTAATTGTTTTGCTATTTTGCTTTGTCTTTATTACGAATAATCCTCAATAACACTAAATTTAGTTAATCGAGTTTAAATGAAGCTCATGGCACAAACGAGCCCGTAACTTACGTAAACAAAGATAGTGCCAAAACAGTTAACCAAATAAAGCAGCATGGAGCGTTCCATGCCAACTCGTACTGCCAATCAATTTTGCAAAATAAATTTATTATTCGAAATGCTGACTTTATTAAAAAACGCAATATAAAATATTAATGACATAGAAATTATAAAGCAATATAAAGACTAATGAGTTTGAACTAAAAACCTTCAAAACTCAAGCCATTTCATTTTTATTGCCATTCGGCGCGTATCATATCGGACGCCTTTTCACCGATCATAAACGAAGCCGCATTAATGTGGCACGTAGGTGGGAATGGAATGATACTAGTGTCCACCACTCGTAGACCTTGTATACCATGAACTTTTAGTTCGGGACCAACAACAGTGGTGGGGTCACTTTCCGGACCCATACGACAGGTGGCGACTTGATGATGTAGAGTGTACGACAATGTGCGTATCGAACAGCGCCAATAGTCATCGGAGCCAAATTGATGTTGCTCACAACCGGGTACGGGTATATCGTGTATGCGCGTGTTCAATTTCTTCATAGCAGGTTGTTCTGTAATACGCATAGCCTCCTTAACGCCTTCCAACAAAAACTGCACATCCTCTTCGTTTTTGAAATACTTGGGGTCTATGACTGGAGCATCCAACGGATTGCTGCTATTCAGCCACAGACGACCTACAGATTTTGGATGGAAATGCATGATCAGAAAACTGAAATGTTGTTTAAATTCTAGCGGGCGGAAGACTTTGTTGTAGACCTCATCCTTTATATTGGCACCTTTTTTGATGCCGAGACCAAAATCAGAAGCCATACTACCAGCAACTGTAATTATTTCGATATCTGGCATATCAGCAGGCTCCTTTGAGCTAGGCACCTTCACAAATGTAAGCGCCTCAACGCCACCAATTGTAGAGAGCATTGTGCTGGGACTACCTAAACTAAATTTCGCAATAGTAAAAGGGTTAATCTTTTCGAGGTTAACCATATTTTTGGTTGAATTCACAGTAAATGTTGGCCCGAAGTGGCACATATGATCATAGAATAACTTGCCTACCGGCAGCTCTTTTACCAACGGCACATTAATCTCCTTTAGGTTATCAGCAGGTCCAATACCTGACAGCATTAGCACTTGTGGGGAGTGGAAAGCGCCCGCTGAGAGTATGATCTCTTTGCGTGCATTCACTTTGACTATTTTTTCACGGTAAATAATTTCCACACCAGTGGCGCGTTTTGTCGCAGGATAGATTAGAACACTCTTGACCTGAGCTGAAGTCACTATGTGCAAATTCTTTCTAGACGAACGTATAGGTTCGATATAAGCACGATAGGCGCTGTGACGTCTACCTTTATGTATGGTACCTTGAACGTAGGATACACCCATTTGTGATTCGCCATTGTAATCTGTGTGTGCATGACCTGCCTCTTGTGCGGCCTTCACATACGCATCCACCACTGGTGTGCGAAACTTCACATCCTCCACGCTCAATGGACCAGAGTGATTGTGGAAGCGCGAGTTTTCCAAACCTACCAAATTGGCGTGTTCTGATTTCAAGAAGTAGGGCAATACATCGTCGTATGACCAACCCTTATTACCAGCAGCAGCCCAGCGATCAAAGTCGCGTCTATTACCGCGATTGTAGATCATATAATTGATTGAGCTGGTACCACCTAAAATTTTGCCACGTGGCAAAGCACACTCGTTATTGTTCATGCCGCGACAGGAATCTTCTTGTGGTACGGATCTGTAGTTCCAGTTGGATTTGGTGTTCTGCAGCAAAATAGCAGCTAAAGGAATTGTATGAGCCAAACCTTCTACGCTGCCAGCCTCGATGAGATAGACCGACCATTTTGGGTTCTCGCTAAGACGATTTGCTAACACACAACCAGCCGGACCGCCGCCGACTATAATGAAGTCATATGTTGCATCCTGTTTTGGAGCTATGGTGATTAGAAAAACAATTAATTACTTGACTCTTATAGAATATTTCAGCAAGTTGACCTACGATCGTTGTAGAGTGCAGCAGTCACGAGATTATCCACACCGATGCCCAACAATTTAAATAAACTATCCGCCTGCGACACCAAGGCAATACTCGGAGCAACCAGCACGGCTGCGAGTATGAGAAACGTCAACGTAGCTTTCATTCTTGAAAGTATGATTTTGAATATCGAAAACGTCCTACTAACTGAACGTCTGTGGTTTTAATGCCTGTATAGAGGGTTGGGTTCGGGCCTATATATCTCTAAATACCAACGTGTTTTCAACTAATGCGTGACACTTATATTTTAAGTTATATTCTAATAAATAAATAGTGAGATAATCGTGCTAACTCCCAGTAGGGAATGTCAGTGGTGAAATGTCATACCCAAACGCGTTCCTTTGGGTAAGAATTAGTTTGTATGTTATCTGTTTGTATCCCGCTCTTGTATATATTGTGGTATACTCAAGTCTGTTAGAAAAACTCACTCAAGCATGCCACGCGTTGACTGCTTATAACACCGGAACATCATTTACACAGTGTGACGAGATACAAAACTGTTTAGCTGCCCGGCATGGTAGACTTTTCTCTCACCAACCTCAATCTCATCCAACCCTAATACAACTAATTTCCATTATAAGACATCAGTACACAGTAAATCTATTTTTGGATAGCAACCATGATAACAATCATTCTAAATTATCTGCCGGCCTATTTATATTTGTTCAAGATCCATGTATATTTGCATACCCCTAAAAACACAAGCCCCTTAGGCCTGTAAAATTGTTTTGCTAAAATTTCCCTAAAATTTTTGGATCATAAACTGGATACTGTAGCATATTCCACTTTATAGCTATAGATGGGTATGCATAACTTTGTTAAAACAAAAGATAAAATAACGTGGTTTTCGGTATTCGATTTTACAATCCCCAGATCTAGAGTTAAAATACAAAATAATTTCCTCTGCTAACTTGTTACTAAGTATTTAGTTGATTAGTTAAAATAAAAAAGTCAAAGTAATTAATGTACATAGCTAAAGGCAATTCAGGACCGAGGGATAAAGTATAGAATGTTGCCACTACACGTGGATAAAAAGAAAGAACACAGCTGTACTCGAATGTGCCGAATAATATATACCTTTCTCTTGTTTGAGAACACTATAATCAAATTAAATGATTCTTTAATTCTAGGTAAGTTATCGTGTACACGATTGAACGTTCAATTTCAATAAACAAAGCAAAGTAAACTGAAATTGAATGAATGTTTAAACAGCTTTCCGAAATAAATATTAAGCTTACGAAATTTCTAATTTTCGAAGCGGCACGTTGATAAAAAATTATGAATTTAAGCTTGAGTTTCAAAGTAAGCTTTTTATAAGTTTTTTTCTGAAACATTTAAACTATATTTTGTAGCTTTTAAAATTAAATAAAAAAATAAATAAGTCGTAATTATACAACGAATGTTGCAACTTAACATTGCAAAAATTTGTTAAGCTGCAGCCAAAATTCTCATGTAAAATATTTTTCAAAAAAGAATTGGAAATATTTTAAATTAAAAAGAAAGACACTTGCAAATAGTTTATTTTTTTCATTTTTATGAACACTGCATTTAACTGTGTTAAGTGATTTCCAACAGGTTTTTTTAAGTTTTGAAAAAGTTTACATTAAGGGCCTCATTCTCTGTCACGAAACGAACTTTCAGAGACGAATCGTTGCCTATTATGTAAGATGATAAAATAATTATTTGTCAAAAACTCGTAGGAAAACTAATATGATAGAGAATAAGCGTGCTAGACGAAATCGTTAGGAGACGAATCGTTCGTCCATTGTACAATTCTAAAAGTAAGTTATCTTTGTTCCTTTCTCTTTCTAACACACAGGCTTTTGACACGTCAAAAAACGTGAAATCAGCGGTTGACACTGGGAAAAATGTAAAAAAAAAGACAGCAACCCCAAACGCAGCAGGGATGTAATTTTTAATCCAAAAATGGAGCAGAATTCCAGTGTAGGGTTGCTGTGTAGATAAATTTTTGAAGCATCTTTAGTATGAAAGTATGAGCCGAAATGCTTCAAAGGACAAGTTTCTAACTTTACATTGAAGAAAATAATAATATATCGCCATTATAATTAAATGAAATGTTGCTCTAAGTATTGAAAAAGTTATGGAGATGCTAATCCACTTAATGAAGAAAAACATACCGACGACAAGACCACTTCTTCGCAATTTACATTTGGTTTTCTATTTTTATGATTCACATATTTGTTGCTTTCAAAATATCATTTGTGCTAGAGCTAGGCATTTTCGTTCCATTAAAAGCAGGGCTGTGCCTTTATTCGATTAATCGAGTAAGTTGATTAATCAAATTTCCAATTAATCGATTACTTGATTAATCAAAATTCTGAGTAATCAAAACGAGTGTTACTCGATTATTTTCAAAAATGGTTAATCAAAAACTGATTAATTTACTCATTTTTTTTTGTGAAAGTTTGCCTTGAAATAGTTGAAAATAAAAAAAATTAAAAACCAAACATACTTCAAAATATTAAAAAATAAAAAAATTTTGGAAAATTTTGAGATGTTGTCCGATCGCGAATGGGCAAATTGTCGAAGATGCAACAAATGGTTGAAGTATTAAGGAACTTCTAAATCTGAGCCGTTTTAATATATGATTAATCATTTTATTCAAAAAACGATTAATCAAAAATGCGATTAATCAATTAATTTTCTTTTTGATTAATCAAAATCTTGATTAATCGAGTAAACACCCTTTTTGATTAATCAAAAATCATAATTAATCGATTAATTGAGTAATCGAATTTATGAATAATCAAAATTTTGATTAATCAATTAATCGCACAGCCCTAATTTAAATATCGGACGAACTACATATATATATTTTTTTTTCGAAAGTGAAATGGATCCTTCACTTCGTTCAATGCTAAGGCCCGTTTACTCAATGTCCGATTAACCGTTTAATCCAGACTTTATCAGAAATTGGCAAAATGTCGTGTACTCAATGTCTGATTATCGACAAGGCACTGATTATCTTCTGATAAAAGTAATCAAAGGATGGACATCTGATTATGTGTTGATCACGATAAAAATTTACAGATGCAGATTGCTCACCTACAGTTCGTTTTACGAAAATCGGGAAAAAGGTTTGATATATGTTAAACCAATATAATTATATTTCATGAGAGATTGGCACACGAGGCAAAAATATAGCGACACTAACTTCAATTAGACATTAGTATCTTAAATGCTTCAATGGCAATATACTTCGTGACACAATGTGCTAAAAAATAAATTGAAACAGGAAAATTGGTGCGATACCGAACGAAGAAAAATTCATTAAATATTATTTTGTTACTGCTTTTTTTGGTTTTGAAGTTAAACACATGTTTGAACTTAACACTAGCTAAAAAATGAACACCATTCAACTAGTTTTCTGGCTTTTGAAATTGTGCAAACATTTAAAGCGTGTTGTAATAAAGCGACGCCTAAGAAACTTACAAGGCAAAAAGATATTTGAGCCTACGTTTTGCTTGTAAACACTTTATAATGGTGGGGAACTTCATTTAGATACGAAATAAACGAAAGAAGTTACTATTTGGAACAAGAGAATTCCCATGGCAACTTCAACTACATGGTTGCCCTTGCGAGTACCACAGGAAAGTTTTACAAAGTTTAGGATGATATCATAAAATAGCAGAAAAAACTTGTGTACACACTACTCTAAATTAAATTACCTCGTCAAAGTTATTCTTCCCCACATAACCTACTTAGTGAACTCGATTTTGGCGACTAGCGTATTTCCAAAATGCTGTAAGGCTGCCAAGATTCGTCCAACTCGTAAACGAGTTTAAGCCAATAGCAATTCTGCCTTTTCTATCTAAAGTCGTTGAACGCATCTTGCATGGGCAGATTGCTGTGCTGCTTTCCTAACTCTCCTAGACCACTCTAAAGCTTTTGATTCTGTCGACCACACTTTGCTATGTAAAAAGCTAGAAAATTTATTTAACTTCTCCAGTCACGCTAGCGACAGCACTCAGGCAATAAGTGTTGGTAATAGAAAATCTGACTTCCTAAACGTTTTAAGAGTTGTTCTACAGGGCTCAATCCTTGGTATCTTACTATTTGTTCTATATATCAACGACTTGCCTGACGCACTTCAGCATTGTGATGTTCACGTTCGACTTGGTCTGTCGTTCTCACACACGTTATAAATATGTCGTTTACGAACGTCTAAACGCCATTTTTTCATTACCTCGGTACGTCATTGGAACTCTACCAAACTGATTAAGGATTATAAGTAATGCACTGCTTTTTAAGAAAAATTTAATATCATTGAAAACTTTATATACATTCCTACTTGCTCCTTTTTCTATTTTTCTTTTTTCTTAAATGATCTCTTCAACTTCTCTTCAACTACTCTTCGACCTTTTTGATATTAGATTAAGCTCTTTTAGACTAAGTTTTATTTTAATAATTAATATTCATTATTGTTATTTACTTCATTTCATTCATGACTGGTACTCTAAAATAATTTTGTAAAAATTGTTGTGCCAGGAAAAATATTCCACTAAATACAAATACAACAACTAGTTTCTCATATTTACATAGTTATCATACACTTTTCAATAGCTAGTCGTACTTTTTTTTCAACCCTCCGTATTTTGCCTCTTTTTTACCCAAAAAATATTGTCCCTTTGCACGCCCTCATATTTGTCAAAATCTTTATGATAAATGTAATATTTTCATTCATTTCTAATCCATAAAGTAATCAGCAAAGCGACGTGTTACCCCTTTGCTGTTTGCGAAGCGACTAGAGGTAACCAGAATGAAAACGGCAAACGACAAGCGGCATCTGTCAAATTATTTTTACACGTGTTCTTATGTGGAGGAATTTTTTGAACACGACGCGACAAAGCGGTAATCAATCACAGATGCCGCTGTCGCCAGATTAAATCTAATTCTATTTTGACAAGCGGCAGATGGTGGCGTGTGGTTTTTTTGACAATAAAAACGAAAGGAAGAGTAAATAACTTGTAAAATAAGTTCCAATTATTACAGAATATGTCTCTTTCACACTTTTTACAAAATTTTTTGCTACTTTTCAAGATGATTCGCACCTGTCGCCCCTGCTCTCATTATAATCATGTCGCCAATGCTTGACGGCCAATATCGTCAAGCTTCAGTTTTTCGTCGTTGTCGTTCGCCGCCGTCGTCTTCATTGTGGACGGGCCTACTGGCATGCAAATTCTGTTCTAACACCATTGTGGCGGAACTGGTTTTTCGCTCTCAGCAGCTACTAAAATGAAGAGCGTAAGAATATAAATATGTGAAGAGCGTAATACCCGCACGGGTTAGGTTTGCCGACTTCTGGTATAGATCCATATAGTATTAATATAATCTACTTCTAGAGCGAAATTATTTAGCACCAAGGTTGAAGTGAATAAACTTGATAAGGTTAAACATAATATTTTTTATACCAATACCAATAAAAAAGTTCGTTGGTTTACAGCGCAGAGATGCTAAACCCTCCATTTGTCAAAAAAAAATATTTGGAAGTAAGCAAAGGCATATCAAGAAAGTAAATAACTTTTTTTGTGAAAGATAAAACGTATATTTCTGTGAAAAGATATGAAAACGTTCACCGGTCCGCCAAGATGGACTTCCCTCAAATTTGACACAATAGAAATTGTGAACTTAATTTTTAAGTATTATTTTTTATAACCTCAAAAATGTTGGGGAGTCAGTTTGAGGTCGAGCTACACCCGTCAGAGGAAAAATGACGTGAACAAATTTTCTATGGTATAAAAATATTTTACATTTTGTGTGCCAAATGAAATGGTAAACTTTGACATAAATGAATTTTAAATTTACATATTTTTTTGCCATTATATTTCATATTTTTTGCTTTGAATTAAATTTTACCATTTAATAACGGATTGGTATATAAACTCGTTTGAAATAATAGCTTTGTTCCCGTACATCAAAATTTCTAAAAAATTTATAAAATTTTAACTTAGAAAGTGTTTGCTTACACAAAACACTTGCAGCGAGAGAGCGCATTTTGACATTTAATTGACAGAGAGAGCTACAAGTGTTTACTGTGGTAATTTCACTCCGTAATAACTGTAAGTGAAGAACAGCTGATCATGACAAGGGAAAGCAACAACAAAAATTACAAAAAAAATGGAACTTTTAACCAATCAAAATAGCAACAGCTGCTTTTGCTGCAAGTTTTTACTGACTCCTGTTCGGTTGCAACTTTTTACTTTTTGCGTTACTTACACTTTTTGAAAGTTTTATACGCGAACAAACCTAATACCGAATGCACAATCATAGTTGTAAAAATTTTACCTAACCCCATGGGATAGGGTAAATTGTGTCGTCATATTCACCGCATTAAATGTCAGAATTTCCTTTCGGCCTGTCAAAATTTACAATTTTCAATCGATTGGCTCAGGGCCTAACAGGTAAATTCTAGTGTGGTAACAACAATGGGCCGCCGTTGGTGTGATGGTAGTGTTGCCGGCCTTCCACACCATACCGAGGGTCCAAGGTTCGAGCCCTGATACAGGTAACATCAAAAGTGGGTTAAAAAAGGCTTTTAAAAACGGGGTCGCTCCTCGGCAGTGGTTTGGCAAGCTCACCAAATGTATATCTGCCATGGAAGGCAGACTAAGCAAAAAACTCGTCTGCTTTGTAGAGGCCGTTCGTTTTATTGTCAAAAAAACCAAACGCCACTATCTGCCGCTTGTCAAAATAGAATTAGATTTAATCTGGCGACGGCGGCATCTGTGATTGATTGCCGCTTTGTCGCGTCGTGTTCAAAAAATTCCTCCCCATAAGAACACGTGTAAAAATAATTTGACTGATGCCGCTTGTCGTTTTCATTCTGGTTACCACTAGTAGCTGCACTCACACGACGTATAGGTGAGAGCAGAATGCTCTTAATTGCTCCGGAGGGCAACACTGATTTAAAGAGAATGCAGTTATGTCACTAATAACTATTGTTGGACAAAACTTTGTGTAATGAATACTGGTTGCTAACTACATATGAATGTATTGTTGTTGGTTTAATTTTACAATCCACGATCGTTGCAGCATGAACGGCAATCAGCTGTTTATTGATATGGCAGAAAAACCAAGGTAAGGTTACGTTACAGATAGTAGCACCAATAATCGATTACATTGTTTCTCATAAGGTTGGTCGAATCAGCTGTTTTATAAGGTTACCGATACGTCACCTCTGCCCCCGATTTAAAGCAGAAATCCTTTTTTTTGTAAAACAAAAAGTAAACGAACTTTAAGTGGATCTAATTAAAGTTTTATTAGCATTAAAACAAATTCAGCTATTTAAATTTTATTGCCATTCGGCGCGTATCATATCGGCTGCCTTTTCACCGATCATAAACGAAGCCGCATTAATGTGGCACGTAGGTGGGAATGGAATTATGCTGGTGTCCACCACTCGGAGACCTTGTATACCATGAACTTTCAGTTCGGGACTAACAACAGTGGTGGGGTCACTTTCCGGACCCATACGACAGGTGGCGACTTGATGATGTAGAGTGTACGACAATGTGCGTATCGAACAGCGCCAATAGTCATCGGAGCCAAATTGATGTTGCTCACAACCGGGCACGGGTATATCGTGTATGCGCGTGTTCAATTTCTTCATAGCAGGCTGTTCTGTAATACGCATAGCCTCCTTAATGCCCTCCATTAAAAATTGCACATCCTCTTCGTTTTTGAAATACTTGGGGTCTATGACTGGAGCATCCAACGGATTGCTGCTATTCAGCCACAGACGACCTACAGATTTTGGATGGAAATGCATGATCAGAAAACTGAAATGTCGTTTGAATTCTAATGGGCGGTAGACTTTGTTATAAACTTCATCTTTTATATTGGCCCCTTTACTGATGCCGAGACCAAAATCTGTAGCCATACTACCAGCAACTGTAATTATTTCGATATCTGGCATATCAGCAGGCTCCTTTGAGCTAGGCACCTTCAAAAATGTAAGCGCCTCAACGGAACCAATCGAAGACAGCATTGTGCTGGGATTACCGGTGCTAAACTTAGCAAGAGTGGCAGGATTAATCTCTAGAATGTTTATCATATTCTTGGTTGCATTTACAGTAAATGTTGGCCCAAAGTGAGACATATGATCATATAATAATTTGCCTACCGGTAGCTCCTTTACCAACGGCACATTGATCTCCTTTAGGTTATCTGCAGGTCCAATACCTGACAGCATTAGCACTTGTGGGGAGTGGAAAGCGCCCGCTGAGAGTATGATCTCTTTGCGTGCATTCACTTTGACTATTTTTTCACGGTAAATAATTTCCACACCAGTGGCGCGTTTTGTCGCGGGATCGATAAGAACACGCTTGACATGAGCTGAAGTCACTATATGCAAATTCTTTCTAGACGAACGTATAGGTTCGATATAAGCGCGATAGGCGCTGTGACGTCTACCTTTTTGTGTGGTAGCTTGAACGTAGGATACACCCATTTGTGATTCTCCGTTGTAATCTGTGTGTGCGTGACCTGCCTCTTGTGCGGCCTTCACATACGCATCCACCACTGGTGTGCGAAACTTCACATCCTCCACGCTCAATGGACCAGAGTGATTGTGGAAGCGCGAGTTTTCCAAACCTTCCAAATTGGCGTTTTCTGATTTCAAGAAGTAGGGCAATACATCGTCGTATGACCAACCCTTATTACCAGCAGCAGCCCAGCGATCAAAGTCGCGTCTATTACCGCGATTGTAGATCATATAATTGATTGAGCTGGTACCACCTAAAATTTTGCCACGTGGCAAAGCACACTCGTTATTGTTCATGGCGCGACAAGAATCTTCATGTGGTACGGATCTGTAGTTCCAGTTAGATTTGGTGTTTTGTAGCAAGAAAGTAGCTAAAGGAACTGAATGATCCAAACCTTCTACGCCGCCAGCCTCGATAAGATAGACCGACCATTTTGGGTTCTCACTAAGACGATTTGCCAACACACAACCAGCCGGACCGCCGCCGACTATAATGAAGTCATATGTTGCATCCTGTTTTGGAGCTATGTTGAATAGAAAAACAATTAATTACTTGACTCTTATAGAATATTTCAGCAAGTTGACCTACGATCGTTGTAAAGTGCAGCAGTCACGAGATTATCCACGCCGATGCCCAACAACTTAAATAAACTATCCGCCTGCGACACCAACGCAATACTCGGGGCAACCAGCACGGCTGCGAGTATGAGAAACGTCAACGTAACTTTCATTCTTGAAAGTATGATTTTGAATATCGAAGACGTCCTACTAACTGAACGTCTGTGCGATTAATGTCTGTAGAGGGTTTTATTTTAGGCTTTTATACATATTTCTATACAACAAAGTCGTATGTTTAAATAAGCTGCGCTGGGTCCCAGTAATAAATTTCTAAATTATCTGGTGGGCTTTTGTATTTGCTCGAAACGGTGTTTGCGCATATGTATTTGCCTACATTATACCAGTAAAACAATAAAAGTTTATATGTACATAAGTGTTTTTAAACACAAAGGAAGGGCTCAGAACCAAAAGGATCTAAGTAACATCGACGTTGAATTGAGATAATTAAGGTTAAAGTAAATTACCTATTGTAAATTCTGGGTAAATGCGTTTGAAATGATTCCTGTCTAAAAATTATTGCAAAAATTTCCAAAAATTATTACAATAAGATTTCGAACGTTGATTGCTCCACCAAAAGAACATGTAGAATTTTTTCGAGTATGCAGTTTTGTAGGCCCTTTAATTTTAGTATAATAAAGTGCTAAACTTAAGTTCGTAGAAAGTCTCGCTGATTTTTGGCAATTTTTTTTCTGGATCCAAGCGCACTTAGACCCTTTTGGCTCCAAAAATTTAATTAAATTTGATTGCTTGGAGGAGCGCACTTAGATCCTTTTGGCTCCAATCATTAATGCAATAAAATTTAGTACGTTTTTGGCCTATCCTTTTTGATAGGGATAGATGCCTACGAATTTTTTGAATAAATTATAAACAAAAAAACATCTATTTTTACTTAGATGCAGTCTCAATGAATCAGTTTATTAATTTACTAAAAAATATAATGGAATTTATTACTAGTTATAAAGTTATACACAGAGCTGGGTAGTAATTATTACTTTAGGAATTAAATTACTCTCAATTCCCAATTACATGTAATGGGAAAAGTAATTGTCTAAGCTTTAGAGAAGGCGAGTTGCTATGTGACCGTTTTGCTCAAATTGTATGTATTCAGTTGGCTCAGGTTCTGACGACCATGTTTGCCTAAAATGTTCTTTGGAGAACGAGAGAGTATATATGTATTATTGGTGGCGAGCACTGTTGGCTCTGAGGCATGGCGCGATTGGCTTCCTCATTTCCTGTATGAAAAACCACCCTTTGGCTTTCCAAAATATAAACTATATCTTCGAAATATTTTATAAGCTGATTGCGAATTACAATAGCATGCAATGCAAATAAAATAAACGAATGAAAAACCGTAGCTTATGTATGTATGTATGTATGTCGCTTAAACAGTAATCAATTCCTTTGCCCCACACAAAAGGAATTCATTACATTTCAATTCCTCAAAAAAAAATACCAAATGTGAGAAAATTCTCATTTTGAGGCTCAAGTACAAAAATTTTTTTTTTTGGAATTGAAAAAAAAAAATACTTTGCCCAAATGTAATTTCTTCTCAAATACTTTCGAAAGGAATTGAAAATGTAATTGAAATTTTTCCAATTACTTTACAAGGAATCCCAAATGTAATTTCAAATTTCCCATTCCTTAAAGGAATTGCAAAAGTAATTGAAAAACTGATAGATGTTTATTTGCTTATTAAATTTGTGAGCTATTAAAGATGTGGTTGTAATAGCCATGCTGCACGAAATAGTTAACCTTACTGGTGTTGTCGTTAACTATTGGTAGAGAAGCTCTTTCTTAACTATGGCGCTGGAGCTTTGTTGTAGACGACCTTCCGTTGGAAGTTGTTAGGTGTTGAAGGCGTCAAGCAAAAGATATCAAAATATCAGCACTTATTTGCTTTACATCTTTTGTCATAGGACTTCCTGTCCTCGTATTTCTTCCGGTCCATCAGCGCAAGGACCTGGATAAATCACATATTGAAGAGCCTGCCTTATCGGAGACTAGCGGAAAATTACAAGTTAAGCTCTCTCCCGATGAATAAATATCACGTTCTATAAGTCGTTCTTCAATCCCTCCATGATAGACTTGCAAGAAATCGTGGGCGCTTCCAATATCATATGTGCCTTCTAGTGATAAGGACAGAGGTTCTCATATTTTTGTTGTTTAAATGATGAATTCAAAGTAAATTTACTCAACAGATAAACCCCTTCACATGCCTTTCGCTACTAAGGCAAGAGGGGGGCTCAACTTGGCTAGCAAAATCAGGACAACTTTATGCTCCCTGGTGTTTTCGAGTATGGGTCATTATTGCTTAGAAGGGATCCCTTTTTGAAAAAGTGAAAAATATTGCCCGAAAATCGATTGAAATATATTTTTATGCAAGAATTAACATTTCGCTCTTCAATTACTTTTACAATTCCTTTGAGGAATGTAATTGGAAATTCGAAAGTACTTTTGACATTCCTTGTAATGTAATTGGAAAAATTTCAATTACATTTTCAATTCCTTTCGAAAGTATTTGAGAATAAATTACATTTGCGCAAAGTATTTTTTTTCAATTCCAAAAAAAAAATTATTTGTACTTGAGCCTCAAAATGAGGAAATTACATTTGGTATTTTTTTTGAGGAATTGAAATGTAATGAATTCCTTTTGTGTGGGGCAAAGGAATTGATTACTTTCCTCAATTCCTGAGGAATGGAATTGTAATTGTAATGGAATTGAATTTACCCAGCTCTGGTTATACAAAGCGGAATACTTACCTTTAAAACTTTTACGGGTATTTCAATTTCGTCGCAAACAAAATGTTTTATACTAACAAAACGCGTGTTCACTGCCCTTAGATAACTAAAATGCGCTGTGGCTGCGGCTGATAATTATTAAATTAATTGTTAGTCACGAGCTCGGCAAGTTAGATTTTTTGAATATGGGGCATCTATCCCGTTGGGGCATCTATCCCGGTTTTACCCTACTACAAGCACATTCCGGCTATAGAAACCTTTCCGATTATAGAAAAGGTGCGAATTTTCTCCCGAAGGTTTCGCTATCCTTACGTGCCTGCCGTCAATGCACATAACAATTTCGGGAATTTTGGATTTGTTGTAAAAGTAGTTGCGAGCCTCCATTTCTTCATCGGCATTTATTCTTACATTTATCCATTTTTCGCACAGTTCATCTTCTAAAATATCCAGAACTTGTGAAAATACACTCGAAACTGCTGGTTCTGCCATTCCGAGCATCTAGTCTTTGCCTACAGCCTTTTGGTAACTTCCCTCAGCTATTATCCTTAGACATAACGACAGTTTTTGTTCTCGATTTATTGCTGTCGATTTGATAACGACGTCGGTCAGCTCGAAAATATTTGGTGCTCTATCCCTTACCAGCTTTCTGACCCCCGTTGACGACCTTCCCGATTCGTCAAAGTTTAAATAAAATGCAACTGAATCCATTTTTGACGAATATTTTAATTTTTCACAAAATTTCAATCACAACAGACAATTAATGAAATGTCAAAAAGCATTTGACACAATCCGTTCGGTGAGTCGGTAAAGCAGCTAACCGTCGGTTAAGGTAATAGTGTAAAATTCGAAAAGGAAGGGCAATGAATATGAGTGGCAATACCGAATACATATATGTGTACACATTCACAGTTGTCAAAATTTTACCTAGCCGCATGGGCTAGGGGAAATTGTAACATTCGTATTCACCATAACAAATGTCAGAACTTTCTCCTGGTCTGCCAAAATTTGCTATTTTCAACTGATTGGCACACAGCCTAAGCAAAGATCTAAGCTAAAATTAAATGCAAGGGGATTTCCTTATGAAAAAAAAAAATAAGTTGGTTGACGGTTGCATGGTCACCCTGTGTCAACCATTTTATTCACAAACCATAACACAGCTGTGGAAATAAGCGAAAAAAGCCAAACTCAAGTTTGGTGTAAACGATGTTACAAGCACAACCATAGACATATGCCGTGATTTTAAAATGATAAAATGACATTTCTATCGATTGAGGTGCTTTTGGCTACATCGCCGCACTCACGTTTTAGGTTGAGACTCAATTCTGCTTGCTGTGCATCAAATTGGCAACCGTAATCACCAATCAATTTCACTCTACATTAATCGCATGAAATTTATCCCCATAGGTAATGCAATTCACTTAATCCCTTTACAACCCCTTCACAACTAACAACGCGCTTTGAAGTATTGTCCAGCTCTTGCACTTGGGCTCACGTTAAAGCAACGCACGTCGTCTGAAGATATAGAAAAATATACGTGCAAATGTTAATTTTATCATGCAAAGTGAATTTTGTTTTGTTGTAATTTTTTTTTGCGTGCATTTTAAGGGTTGTTGCTATGCATAAATTGCACTGAAATGCTGTTAATTGTTTTGAGCGGGTGGTAGAAATTTGTAAATGTACACAGACATGCAATAATTTTCCACCACTTTGTTTTTCCATGCTTTTAAAATTGTGCTGCTTTTACTTTGTTTACATCAGCTGCGTGAAAGTTAATTCGTAATTTAATAAAATAAATCGATTTGGTACACTGAAAGAATACCAAAAGTGTGTATGTATGCTTGTAATTGTAATGTTTTTATTATGGTCATTATAAATTTTGTGCTCTCCAACAATTTTGTGCTCTCTGACAGTTTCTTGTTTAATGTAAAAGGTCATGGTTCAAGTTACAAAGCCATTAGCCTCAATTCTTGTTAATAAATTAGCTTGCGTACATGAAAATTTGTGTCAAATGAAACGATTTAATTCGCCAATCGGCCAAGCATAATTTCAGGCGCAAATGGATTTGAAGCCATAAACACAGTGGCGGGCACATAAATCATACGCTTAAATTACCATAAATGTTTCCTCATTCTTATATTGTTATGGCTACAATATACTCATTTGGTCAATGTAGTCAGAAAGAATAAAATAAGTCATTTTGAGAAAATTTTAAAGATATTGGGGCATAGTCATAGTCAAATTTAAGTGTTACTTTAATTTAAGTTGAAGCTATTTGAAGCCATTTAATATGACATATCTGTCAAAACAGGGACAGCTGTTGCTTTTTTGATTGGTTCATAGGTTTTGTTGTTACTTTTCTATGGCGCGATCAGCTGTGAAATTTCCCCAGCAGAAATTTGCAACTCTCAGTCCCAATATAATGTGAAGATGTTCTTTCCCTCTCTGCAAATGTATCTGTCGCCAAACACATGTTAGCAAAAATTTTATAAAATTATAAAAAACTGGTTTAATCCGGGAGAATTTCGCGATCAATTTGAAAATAATGTTGTGATAATATCGCGTATATCAACTTAAGGCATTTTCCATTGAGTGGCATTTCCAACAGATTTATCTTGTGGGCTTTGTTTTTCTTCCTCCTTGCGGGTTTCTACTTCACTCAAAGTCATTTCGAATTTTTGATATTGAAAAAGGCCTGATTGAATATATATGTGTACCAGAAGGACCCGGCAGACGTTGTTCTGTCCAAATTTAGGAAAAAAATCGCACGATAATTAAAAAAGTTTGGAATATTTCGGTCCCTGGTCCACTTCCCGGAAAAAGTAACCCCAAATTTTAACAAAAGTTAAGTGGCACTTTTGTACCAAATTTGAAGAAAATCGCGCCATAAACAGAAAAGTTTGGAATATTTCAATCCCTGGTCCACTTCCCATGTTGGTCGATTCTCAGACCTACTCAATATGCTCACAAAATTTCATGAGAATCGGTCAAGCTGTTTCGGGGGAGTATGATTTCAAAAACTGTGACGCGAGAATTTTATATATAAGATATTTTACCTCTTTCTTCATCTTACCTTCGAAGCTAACGAAATTTTTCTTTCTTCTTTCAGGTATGTCACATAATCATTTAAAACGATGCTATTTATTATTCCAGGCTTTAGGTAAATCACGAAACAGCTTAATAAACTGTAGAACCAAAGTTTGCCAAAGGTTTGAATTTCAAAATATCAACAAAGTTGTTGGGAATATAAATTATCCATTTGAGAAGCAATGGAGGTCTAATCTTGAAAATAAGCTTAGGTTGGAATCACTTGTTTAAATGTTTGTTCGAAAATATTTAGCTGCAAAACAGAATTCCAAAACATTTGTCCGATATCGCAAAAACAATAGGCCATTGGCGGGAGGTGAAAAAAATATTTGCAAAAAAAAAAACACCTGTACACATTTACCAAAAGCCATTCATCGGTATACTCAAACATCACTCACACGTTTTGCCTTTTGATTGCTTTGCACTTTCTTCATTTTGCTCCCCTACCTCTAATCCTTCAATGCACATTTCTGCCACAGACTGCCATTTCGCAAAACTGCTCAAATCTAAGCATTTCACTTTGGCTGAGTGCATTTATATACCATATTTTATACGAGTTGCTTTTGTTTATTGAAATTTCTCGTATTGTGGTGTGGTTTTTAATTAACGATTTCCCATTTTCGACAAAAGTGCTACTTGAAAGAATAAATGTGGTTTCCTTTAAGCTTCAAGTACCATCTTTGTTTGTATTAATTCTGTGATATGTTGACGTTAAACGCGTTGTGTATGTTGTTGACTACAGAGATGTAATGTATGGGATTTAAATGCCCCCAAAGGAGTTGCATAGTCGAGTGATTGCAGGGCAAGAGTTGAAATGGTTTGAAGCACTGCAATTTTCATGACTGGCAAGGAGTTATTGTTTCTAAAATATATGAAAGCATATATATATATGTATGTATATATTGGGAAATCTATGGAGGGTTTTGCAACTCATTGGTATTGGGTATAAAGATATTTACTGAAATATGCAGTAAGCTCTTTTTGTATATTTTTTGCTGTTTTTGTATAGATCAATTTTTAAAAAAAATGTTCGCTTTTTGTTCGTAAACTGACTTTCTATCAAAACAAATAAATAGTCGGTAGAAATGTTCAGTGTTACCCAACCGGACTTGAGCCTGACTGGTACTATAGCGCAGAAGACAGTATCTGCATATACACCGACGGCTCCAAACTAAACGGGAGGGTGGGCGAAGACCCTCTACTACGACTTAGAACTCACCTTCAGACTACCTGATCATTGTAGTATCTTCCAGGAGTACTAACTGGCCATTGTCTTATTGGGAGGCACGCAGAGAGACTGGGTGTGCCTTACCGCCGTTGCTGCAGGAGCTGCAAACGCGACGAAGTGGAAGAAACTGTAGAACACCTCATCTGCAACTGTCCCGCACTTAGCGTCGCTGCCTGGGTGCTCCCTTCCTGGAAAACGTGCGCCAAATTGCGAAGCATGACATCAAGGACGTGATGGCCTTCATCAAGTCTTCCAAGTGGTTCGAAGAGGAGGAGGTATAAAGGTGTCTCTATGTGGTATCACAACGGGCCTAATGGTACTGGCTTAAGTGTGTCTCTTTGGCAGCCACTTCAACCTAACCTAACGTACCCAACATTTGATTAGATTCAAGATTCACTTAAAATTATTTTTGCCTTACCCAGTTAGTGTTTTCACTTGTATGTGTACATGTAAATATTTACAAGGATCGATTGAGATATGTAATTCTTATAATCGATCTTTCAAAAATCGATATTAAAATTGAGATTTGTAACAAAATCGATAGAACTAAAAAACGATTATTTATTCACAACACCAGTATTTATTGACATATCGATCGCAATACGTGCCTTTAAGTTTGTGCAGAAGAAAACGTTGCATGCTTTTAGGCGCCAATGTAAATGTGAGACATTTTATTAGCTGCACGTCAAAAACCGATCATTTCGAGCTTTAAAATTTGTTTCCATAGTTCTCTATCTAAAAACAGTCCAGCATATTTCCTTTACCACGTTCTTTAAGTTTAAAAACTTAGACATAATTGTTTGCTGTGTAACAGTTAACTTCCGAATTGCCAACACAACACTTCAATAAGATTAATAAAAATCATTTCCGCATACCAAAAAACAAAAACAAATATAAATATATTCCACTTATTTGACTGCTACTCAGCGCATGGCTTAATTACCGCGAAGAAGAAAACACAGACAAAAAAGTTAGCTTAGGTACCAAAACAAAAACAAATAAAAATGAAAAAAAAACAACAAAAGCACAAAATAAATAACACGAATCAAAAAGAAACTCCAAAAGTGATTACGAAAAACTTAACTGTTTCAGAAAAATTTCAATTTGGTTGAGCACCAAATTTCTTGCCTATCGAAATGTTATGGCTTCAAAGTCAATGTCATACCGTAAATAAGAGTTGGCGCTAACAATCTTTGTTGCTTTTGTTTTATTTGGATAAGTGGTGGGGGGGTCTGATTGTTATCTATCATTGAGCTCTTGCAGTCGGCAAAACTATTTGATTGGGTTTTAATGAGTTTGCTTTTTATAAGTAAAATGTCATGTAGGAGCACTCTCTACTCCATTTGTGTTTAAAAAAAAAACCGGCCAGCTTTTGCTCATTCTCCGAATGGACTGAGCCCGACTTCAATCATTATATCTCCGAAGTACTTTGAGCACCTCATTAGCAACTTTCGTAGTCATACTAAGTGCTTAAGCGACTTAAGCAATTTCTTTCGTTTATTTCATTTGCGCACCCTTTTTATAATTCTCAACCAGCTTATGAAATATTCTGAAGATATAGTTTTTGGCTGCATAACCCAAATGGGGTTTTTCCAAACGAAAATGAGGAAGCCAATCTCCTGCAATGCCTCAGAGCCAACAGTGCTCGCCCCCAATGAATAAATACAAGGTGTAACAGGTGCTCTGCACCCTCTCAGTTCTATATAGGACAACTAAATAAAATAAAATAATAATTTTGGTAAGATCGTTCGCAGTAACATGTGCTCCTCACACCCCCGATCTTCTCTAAATAAATAAAAATTTAAAAAATCTCAAATAAAAATTGAATAAAATTAAAAAAAAATGCAGCAATTATTTTAGCTGAAATCGAAAATAACAGGGTCCTCCTTTAAAAAAAAATTAAGTTGGTTGGTGGTATGAAATTTTTTTTTATGTTTTGCAAGGTCACCCTTTGTCAACTTTTTTTTATTTGCAAACCATAACCAAGCTATGCCAATAAGCGAAAAAAGCCAAACTCAAGTTTGGAGTAAGTGTTGTGGCATCGCACAACCATAGACACAAACCGTGATTTAAAACTAGTTATATTTCATGCTGACTAAGCCAGCCATGGAAGGGTGTTTATTAAAGAATAATGTTTAAGTACTTAAAACTCTATTTTAATTTGCCTTTGATTATGGGCCAGAAGATTTGGGTATTTCGTCTGTATGCGATTTCCTTTTATTGATTTTTCACAATTCAAAGTGTTAACATAAAGCAGTCAAGCTTATAATCGCTAATTAGATATCGAGTGCTAATTAATATGTAATAGTCTGTGAGCTCCTATATGTCAATCTCAGATCAGTGGCAATAAAAAAATGATGACATTTGTCGCGTGCCAAGTTTTTTAATGACTGTGCTAATTATCGATTTAAAACAAAGTTATACAAATAATTTATTAGATAACAAGTAGTAAACGCAGAACAGCTAGTTTGGGATTAAAGCTATTTAAACACTCACCTCCCGTCTTTTTGATTCCTTTACCTAGCACGCTCTCTCTCTGTCTAAGCTTTAGAGTAGGCGAGTTGTTTTTTTTTAAGTTATTATTATTTTTTATTTTATTTTATTATTTGGCTCAGGTGCTATGTGACCGTTTTGCTCAAAAGGTATTTATTCATTTGGCTCAGGTTCTGACGACCATGTTTGTCTAAAATGTTCTTTGGAAAACGAGAGAGTATATATGTATTATTGGTGGCGAGCAGTGTTGGCTCTGAGGCATGGCGCGATTGGCTTCCTCATTTTCGGTATGAAAAACCACACTTTGGCTTTCCAAAATATAAACTATATCTTCCAAATATTTTATAAGCTGATTGCGAATTACAATAGCAGGCAATACAAATAAAATAAACGAATGAAATAACCGTAGCTTATGTATGTATGTCGCTTAAACACTCTCAGTCTGAACAAATTCTCCCACTCCTACTAACCGCTCGACAATTTACCGTATCTACTCTCTTCTTTCTCTTTCCTTCTCTCTATATACCCGTGTTAGCAATAATTCTATTTCTTTCATGCCCTCTCTCACATCGGCGCTCTCTCTGTATTTAGTTTTATTTTCTTTTTCTCTTGCTTTATCTGGTCCCGACATCGGTTTTGCAATTTGGGTGTCGGGAAAGCGAAGTTAAGCGAACAGTCGGATGAGCTGACTTGATGTGTAACCCATTTTAATGTCTCAGTAGCGAGGAGATCCTCTCGATCTTGGATGTGGAAACTCTCAAAGTATATACATACATAGTGGGACGAGAGACTTCTGACGAGAGAATTTGTCAGTTTTCTTTCAATATGTTCAATTGTTTGATAGACGAGCTGTGATATCAGAGCAGACCCGTTATCACAACCTACCAACCTTGTATTTTAGAGACGGATGCTAGGCTTAAAGTTGGTGTTTGAAAGGGGAATTCGAAAACAATCTATAGCTGGATCTATATGGAGATCAATTCCAACTTTTTCTCGTACTCACCTCCTGTAAAAATGTATAGTACTAATGGCTTGGAAACCCGAAGTACGAAATCTGGAAATATTTTTATTCAACTCCTTTGATTTATCTTACTCACCTATTTCTGCCTTCGCCCGGGTTGAAAATTTGCTTCGGGTTGAAAATTTGCTCAATCGGAAAACGCTGCAAATATTACACACAACACTGTACCCTTTTACTCAACTCTCTTCTACAAAACTTAACTCATCTCCTATTTACGCGCACTTACCCTATATAAATTACTAGTATTTTGAATTTTATGCAAATACATACCTTCAAACAAAGTAAAAACTTGTCGATTCAGCCTACAATGTTTAGTCCAAATTATGCATAAATTATAATATTCAAATATTTCATAATACTCATCGTATGAAGTTGGCGAAGAGCGCAAAAGGTGACAAAAGGTTTTTTGTTCGAGTTTACCTACAATTAACCGCCGCTGCCCGAGCAAGTTTTATCGAATTCGCACAAAAGCCATTGAGTCACAGAAAAAATGAAACCGATGACCACACGGTCAAAGGAACTAGTTGTGAACTAGCATAGAACTAGTTCCAATCACAAGCCAGCTAGACAGACTGCAAGATGACAATTAGCTATCAGATTTCCAACAGAAATACCTTTGTGAGATTCTTATATGCAGTTGGGAAAAGGTGTAGTTCATAACCATTTTAAAAACTCTAGTTTTGAACTAGTCTTTTTTCAGTCAAGTTAGATGTCACACTGCAGGGTAAAACTAAGCAAACAAACAACATTTCTGGCACATGCCAAGGGCTATGAAATGCAATACACAAAATATTCAATGGTAAATAAACCCTGAGACAAACATACATCTTCAACACGTTTCTTTATTTACATTTTTAAAAACTTAGAAATTAATTTCAGTGCAATGGTTTTCTTAGGAAAAAAAATGTATTTAAATTGACTTCACTGCTTCTTCTGTTTAAGCTTCTTTTGACTTATATTTAAATTATTTGTTACTCACTAACACTTTCACTAAAACTACGCACTATACAGCTTAAATTATAGCGAATGAACGAACTATGAACTCAGTTTCCAGTACGGGCTGAGACAAAAATTTGGACACTTTGGGCGCAGTTAACTCAATCGAAATTTTAGAGAAATCATTGCTTAACATTTTCGGCATTTCAAACTATTGACTTAGTTCGACGCGCTTTGAAATTGAAAATCGATGTTCGATCATTCGCTATAAATTTTACTTAGCGCCGCTTTTGTTCACTTAAATGTAGAAATTAAATTAATTAAATTACGACTGTTTTTGGACTAATGAACCCCCACTTCCTAATAAGCTATTGTTTGTCCCACCCGCTTGGCGTTTGATCAGCACGTACATGTCACTGTTTGAAACCATGATCCTCTTTAATCATATCCGCCGCCTTCTCTGCAATCATAAAAACTGGACCATTCGGATGACCTGACATAATCTCTGGCATAATGCTCGCATCCGCTACACGCAGCTTCTTTATACCATAGACGCGCAAACGCGCATCCACCACAGCTGCTGGATCAGTTGCTGGACCCATTTTCGCGGTGCCCGAGTAATGATAAATTGTGAATGTAAAATGGCGCACATGACATTCCCAGTAAGCGTCTGAACCGAATGCTAAACCCTTACACGTCGGTATTCTGCGATTCCACAATTTTGCGTTGATCTTCTTGAAAGCGGGGTATTTCATAAGACTGATGGCTTTTTGCACGCCACGCACTGAAATGTCTACATCATAAGGATGCGCATAATAGTTGGAGTAGATGAGTGGATATTTTTGTGGATCGCTGCTTTTGAGCATAATGCGGCCACGACTTTTAGGGCGCAAGATCATGGGAAAGATCATGAAAGCATTAAGGTTTTTATCTTCTATCTCCGCAAACATGGAATCGTAAATGATTTTCTTGAGACCAAAACCGCGTGATATCGCAGGATTGGAAGACATAGAACCGCCTACCAAAAACAATTCAATATCAGGCCAACCATCCTTCAAATGCGGATGATCTAAATCCCAAAATGCGATAGCCTCACAACCACCCGGTGACCCATAAGGACCCTCTTGCCGATTGAAACGATTCACCAATGTTGGATCGGCAAAATCTTCGAAATGCAGCGATGTCGCATTGGTGGTGAAGGTGACAGCAGGCGCTGTATGATCTTGCAAATTAAAACCAACTGCCAAGTCCATAATAGGTTTGATGCCCATTTCACGCAAGTGCTTGGCCGGTCCCACGCCCGACAACATCAGTAATTGTGGCGTATTAATAGCGCCAGCGCTCACGATCACTTCACGGCGTGCTAAAATTTTATACTCCTGCCCATCAGTGCGCACCATAATGCCGTATGCTGTCTTAGTTTGCGCATCAATCAGCACTTTGGTGACTAAAGCAAACTTTTTGATATGCAAATTACGTCGCTTGCCTTTGATCGGATATAAATATGCGCGATTTGAGCTCCAACGTGTCGCATTGCGTGTTGTTGTATGCAAAAAATTAACGCCATTTTGTATATGACCATTGTAGTCGCGTCGATCTAAACCATCCTGGCGCGCTGCCTCCAAGAAAGCTTCAGCAATTTGCGAATGCCAATTTACATAGGAAACTTTTACAGGACCATTACGTCCCACTAAATCTTCGTCAGCATCGGGCACATTCGAACCTTCATACTTTTTAAAGTATGGCAACACATCACGCCAACTCCAGCCATCGTTACCCAACTCTGCCCAGCGATCATAGTCGCGTCGATTACCGCGCGTATACATCATATAATTCAATACCGACGAGCCGCCCATCACCTTGCCGCGCGGCCAATTGCAACGATTGTTATTCATAGCTAAGCAAGCGCGCTCTGAAGGCTGTGTGCGATATTTCCAATTCATTTCACCCAATTGCAAGAAATGCGCCACAATAGGTATGTCCATTATTAGGCTTTCCGGTCCGCCGGCCTCAAGCAATAGCACTTTCCATTTGGGATTCTCTGATAGACGCGCTGCTATTGCGCAACCTGCTGTGCCAGCGCCCACAACAATAAAATCATATTCATTATCCATTTGCACATTATTATCGAAATTCTCTAGATCAGCGTCGACTTGACCGCGTCGCAGGAAATCGAAAGTTTCAAGTATAACATTGCGCTCCTGCGCGCGTGTAGTGTGCGCGCCCAAAAGGCATACGACGAGCGCTTGCAATATAAAGCGCGTTTGGAGGAAATACATTGCTGAAATTTCGCGTTATTCCTTTGAAATTTTCACACAAATTTGGTTAATTTTGTTTTAAAACTTTTTGCATATTTCGCATGCGCCTCTGATTTCAATGCAGTCGTTTTCACTTTTTGCGCGTCTCAAAGTTCTAAAGTTCTTACTAAAAAGCGCACACTTTGCACTCGTTTTTCTTGTCGCTGGCAGTTTTTATATTTTGTATTGCTTTGGCTCAACGCTACCAGCGCGTTCTAGTCACTTTATGCTTATCTATTTTTTTCTAATAAAATTTCGCGTTTAGAACTGCGCGCCCGTTGTCTGCAATTTATCGTTTGCTTGTTAACGCGCGCGTCTTAACGCCGTGGATACGTAACTTCGAATGTTCGCGCTTTGGCTACTGCATGTCGTTTTAATGTTCGTAATAAAATAAACGTTAGCGCGCAAGCTCATATTCTTCGTTAGCTTCTTCTTTGTTTTCTTTATTAGAAAAAAATTAAGTAAAAACAAAGAGCCAAAAATGAAATCTAATAGTTCAATGCGCATACGCGCCGTCGACGTCGAACAGGTTATTCAACACTTGTCGCCGCAATTTTCGTCAGTTGGCGCGTCGCTGGCGCTGACAATGGCTTTGCTGCTGTTGAACTTGCGAGCTAATTCCTTTTACTCAACGGTCTTTGTCGTGTCCATAATCACTTTTGCTTTTGCGTTTCGCCTTTTGACGACTTTGCTGTATTTGCTTTGCACCAATTCAAAGCACATTGTTGGTGTAGTGTTATAAGTAGTTGTTGTTGGAGTTAAGCGCGTGGCAAGCATTCTTCTTTGGTTTCTCTTTCATGCTTCTTTTTCGCAGCCCGCACATATCAGTCGACAGGTTTGCCCATCTTATTTTTTATTGTTGTTTTATGAAATTGATTGTTGAACTTGTGAAATTATGCAAAAGCTGCAAGCTGACCTTGTGGTAATGCGGATCATTCCGCCAAACAATGTCATAATGGTGAGAAAGAATTTAATAAACGCGCAATCATTTACCACCAAAAGTGCTGCCAAGTTTTCGTTCAACTTTTTTTTTTGTGGTAACTACTACAGGATCGTGCGCTGAGTGTATACACCACTAGATCGAAATATTTTCAACCATTGATTTGAACAAATAACCACGTATTTATTAATAAAAAAAGTGCTGCCAAGTAGTTGTGGGAAACTGGTCTGTGAATTGCATAGTTGCCACTCGTATTGCAACTGTGCGGATGTGGCACTATTGGAATATCTTTTTTTGCGTAGACTGCGACGTGTTTTAATACAAAAAATTCTAGTGCTGCCAAGTTTGTTTGAAAATTTGTGTTAAATAATTCTATAATTTATATTGCCACTTAGTTAAATTACAAACAGCTTAAAGTGGGATTGTATTGTTGATTGAAAAAATAATCACGTAATTATTTATTTAAGTGCTGCCAAGTTTCCGCGGAAAAATTAGTTTGATAACTGCTTGATTTCTGTTTGGTTTACTACTTTCACAATTCCCATTACGTTTTGTTTATAAGCACGTCCTTGGACTGAAATATTTTTTTAGTGCTGCCAAGTTTGTTTGAATATTATTGCTAGATTATTCTTTTAACTTGTGCTGTCACTGTACTACAAGGGAGACGCAAATTAATCGTTAGAATATTAATTTTTACAAAATAGACAGGATTTCTTTACAAAGAATGCAAGTGCTGCCAAGTATCCGTTGAAAATGATCTGGTTTCAAACTGAGCGTATGTCGCACTCTTACGGAATCTACTTCCACAAATTACATAATTATTTCGTTTAGACGCTGACGTGTTTGGATAGAAATATTTTTAAGTGCTGCCAAGTTTGCTTAAATATATTTACTTAAAGATTCCTTAATTTCGCCAATAGCTTCGAAGCAGTAGTGCTGTCACGACTAGAATTGAATTTCCACTGCAATATATATATTTATATAAATAGCGTTGGGCTTGCTTTAACTTAATTTAACCCTCTATCACCCAAGTCTCCTAAAATCGCTGCATTTGATTATTTCATAAATATCACAAATGTCTTGCATGCTGTAGCATTTTACGGCTTCAGCCAACATAATTGTATTCTTCCTTAATCATATCTGCCGCCTTCTCTGCAATCATGAAAACAGGGCCATTCGGATGTCCAGCAATAATCTCTGGAAATATGCCAGCATCGGCCACACGCAAATTCTTTACGCCATATACACGCAAACGTGCATCCACCACAGCTGTTGGATCTGTTGACGGACCCATTTTCGTCGTACCCGAATAATGATAGATGGTAAACGTAAAATGTCTAACATAACATTCCCAATAAGCGCGTGACTTGTAGCCATATTTAGCACATCCGGGCAATACACGTTCCAACATTTTTGCATTAATGGCCTTAAATGCAGGCATCTCCACCAAACTTAAAGTCTTAAGCACAGCGCGCACGGCCATATCCAAATCATCGGGATGCGCAAAGTAATTGGCATACAAAAGTGGATATTTGAAGGGATCGCTGCTCTTCAGCATAATGCGCCCACGCGACTTTGGACGCAATAACATGGGAAATATCATAAAACCATCGTTTTTCACATTAGCAAACATCACATTGTAAAGGTCGGGTTGTATGCCAAAGGCGCGCATTGTCGCAGGATTTTCATCGAACGAACCGGCTATTTGAAACATTTCCAAATCCGCCCAACCATCCTCCACACCTGGCTGGCTGAGATCCCAAAAGGCGATTGTTTCCACAGCGCCGGGTAAACCAAAAAGACCTTTGCCATCTAAATACTCGTTTATATTTTTTGTTTCAAAGTAATCATTTGTACGTATCGTGGTAGCATTGGTGGTGAAGGAGACGGCTGGTGCAATGTGATCTTGCAAATTGTAACCGACTGCCAAATCCACAATTGGTTTAATGCCTACATCGCGTAAATGCTGCGCTGGACCAATACCGGAAAGCATCAACAACTGTGGTGTGTTGATGGCGCCCGCTGACAGTATCACCTCACGACGCGCGCGCACTTGATATGATTTACCGCCCGTACTTAATATCACGCCATATGCCGCCTTGCTTTTGGGCTCAATGAGTATTTTGGTCACCAGCGCATTCTTTTTCACATGCAAATTGGCGCGCTTACCTTTAATTGGATAGAGATAAGCGCGATTTGAACTCCAGCGCATGCCATTATGTATGGTGGCTTGCAAGTAAGAAACACCCGTTTGTATGCGCCCATTATAGTCGCGATATTTCAAACCATCTTGCTGCGCCGCTTCGATAAAAGCAGCGCCGATTTGTGAGCGCCAATCAGCGTGTGATATTTTCACAGGACCATGACGTCCTACATAGTCAGCTTCAGCATTTGGTATTTCAGAGCCTTCGTATTTTTTAAAATATGGCAAAACATCTTCATAACTCCAACCTTCATTGCCCAGCTGCGCCCAGCGATCGTAGTCACGTCGATTGCCGCGCGTATACATCATATAATTGAGCACCGAAGAGCCACCCATTACCTTGCCGCGCGGCCAATTGCAGCGTCGATTATTCATAGCCAAACAATATTTGCCTGTTGGCTGCGTGCGATAATTCCAATTGATGTCGGTTAGTTGCAGAAAATGCGCCAAAATTGGTATATCCATAACCATAGTTTCGGGGCCACCCGCTTCGAGTAGCAGCACCTTCCATGCGGGATTTTCGGACAAACGTGCCGCGAGCGCACAACCGGCGGTACCCGCGCCAACCACTATGAAATCATATTCTTTTAATAAACGCACATTATCGTCCACATGTTCGACATTCAAATCACTTTGACCGCGTCGCAAAAATTCAAAGAAATTTATTATGATATTACCATTTTGCGCATACGAAACACCGGCGTGTAGAAAAGCGATTAACACGTATCCAAGCCACATATTTTTTATTTTTATTTCACAATTTTTTTATTGGTAAAATTTTTAGCTTCTTTGTATCAAATGCAATTACTTCTTTTCACTTTGTATAAAATTCATTAAATGCAATTTATATGACACACACAACAACAATTTTGCTAAGTTCAGCTTCCAGCTTTTGCGCGCGTTTCCTTTGAGCTTACACTTTGGCGTGTGTGAATCCGGCGCTGAGTCGCGTACTTCTGTGTCACCCAACGGGGTCGTAAATCCATATAAAGATTTTTTAACATTTTCAAGTCGATTAGAATAACCGAATGAGAAGAAATTAATTGTTCCGCTCAGTTAAAGTATAATCATATTTGTAAGTAAATATGTAATTAATCCGCTGTCATGCACATCATGACGTAACAGTGTCATATCTAAACGCTCCGTCGAGCCATGGTTCATTGAACGTTAAGCATGTTTACGTACTCTCTCTAACACGAGCTTAACTGACCAACGGAAAACGTTTATAAATTCTTAAATTTTTATTACGGATCAGCTGATTGTGTGAGATATGGCACAGTGGGATGAAACAAACCAAATAACTGAAAGGCAGAACGTTATAAATATTTTTTTTTTTAATAACCATCCGCTTAATTAAAATCTTAAAAAGACATTTAATATGCAGGTCAATCACAGTCATATTAAGCAAAGATTTATGAAAAAGAAATTAAATTGGTTGTTGGTATCAAATTTTTTTTATGTTTTGCAAGGTCACCCTGTGTCAACTATCATATTCACAAACCATAACACAGCTATGTCAATAAGCGAAAAAAACCAAACTCAAGTTTGGAGTAAGCGATATCACAAACACAACCATAGACACCTACCGTGATTTTAAATCGTTTAAATTACGAAATTTAATACAAATTATGCTAAGTTATGAGGTTTTTTAAAAAATATTTTGTAATAGGCCGATCTTTCACTCAGCCGTCGATTTCTAGCTACATTTATTTAATTAATTTTATGAGCAATAATTGACAGTTTTACACCACTGTGCAATGTAAAGAAAGCTATTATCATACGTACCACTTTTAATTGTCTTTATGTTTTCCACTCGCCTTCCGAACTCTTTGCATTCAAAACAACTCAAAACAATTCACACTCTCCCTTATTGATGTCTGTGCGCTTCGTAGGTTATTTCCAGAAAGAAGCAGTTAAACGTGAGTTTTTAGTTTTGAGTTTACGAGTGCGAATGTCATGGCTACGCTCAGGTGTCTGTGGCCGGTTTTGTTACTTTAATTTTGTTGTTTGATACGTGCTTTACAGCCACTTACGAGCTTAATTCGTATGCGAGCATTGATAATTGAAATTGGATTTTGTACACCTATTGTGTATGTCTATGATAATAAACTGAATCGAGTTTACTTAACCATTTAAAGTCGTTCTGGTCTCATTTCATCAATTTAGGGATGCAATCGGTTAATCTTTCTATGGTCAGTTGCTTGCTAGAGTAAATGTGAACCGAAGAACTTGAATGTAATATTGTAATCCTCAAAAGGGTTAAGGAAAATAAAGAATGTAATAAATTCTGTAAAGATGTGCATCCAAAGTAGTTGTTTATAAAAATTACCCATTGGTCTGTCTTGAAGATGATGCGTCATTATCACTCAAAAAAATCCTGTTTGAAATTCTCGTTGGTATTTCCCCATTTGAATGGTTTTCTGTAATTAAAAATATATTTAAATATCTACATTTGCCTTCAATAAAATATCACTTATTCAAAAGTATGAAAATTAAATGAAATGAAATAAAATAAAATAAAATAAAATAAAGTAAAATAAAATTGAATTAAATTAAATTAAATTAAATTAAATTAAATTAAATTAAATTAAATTAAATTAAATTAAATTAAATTAAATTAAATTAAATTAAATTAAATTAAATTAAATTAAATTAAACTAAACTAAATTAAATTAAATTAAATTAAATTAAATTAAATTAAATTAAATTAAATTAAATTAAATTAAATTAAATTAAATTAAATTAAATTAAATTAAATTAAATTAAATTAAAATAAATTAAATTAAATTAAATTAAATAATATAAAATAAAATAAAATAAAATGAAGTTAAATAAAATAATATAAAATAGATAAAGTGAAAAAATAAAATAAAATAAAATAAAATAGATAAAGTGAAAAAATAAAATAAAGTAAAATAATATAAAATTAAATTAAATTAAATTAAATTAAATTAAATTAAATTAAATTAAATTAAATTAAATTAAATTAAATTAAATTAAATTAAATTAAATTAAATTAAATTAAATTAAATTAAATTAAATTAAATTAAATTAAATTAAGTTAAATTAAATTAAATTAAATTAAATTAAATTAAATTAAATAAAATACAATAAAAGAAAATAAAATAAAATAAGTAAGAAATTGTGTAGGCAACAGTTATATCATCTCGATTTTTGGTGCTTTTATTTTGGCAGCAACTGTACTAAAGTATGCACGTATGCAGATAGTAGCGGGTAAAGATGTTAAAAACAATTTCCCGGTTAGCAATTTACCAATCATTGCGCGGTTAATTTGCTGACAGCCACTTGACTTGTATGCGCTGAAGAAGAATACGACTTAATGTGTACATATATATGTAAGAGTGTGTATGAGTAAGATATAATTTTTTAGAACACACCCTGCTATGAAATAGTTTGTTAAGAACAATAAAGTTGTACCTCAAACGCGGAACAATAATAGACATTGGCACTGAATTCGAAATAACCTTTCACTTAATTAAAAATGAGATGAAATGTGTTTATTTAAGTGTAAAATGAGCTAGAGCTACTTATTTGTGAATTAGTGTGCGTAAATGGTTTTAACTCATTTTATTGCTTTTAATATTTGACTTTTGTGCTCGAACGGCTTTAAAATGAAATAAACAATTTGTTTTTGAATATGGAAGAGCAACTGCTACGTAAGAGGATGAAATAAAATGCAATAAAATAGTATAATGGAATCAAAACATGAAAATGAGATATTCATTGCTTTTCAAACTCAAATTGTATCTTGTTTAACCCTATTTACACTTTGATTGAGATTGAAATTTGAAATCATCTCGAAAGGGACAACTTCTGGTCTGATCAATTTTTTTTTTTACCCATATTCAAGTTTAGCAATGGAAAATCTGGTTCCCCCATGAATTCAGAAAACAAAAGTCAGATATCTTTTTTCAGAAAGTCAAAATTCAGAAGTAAAAATTCGGAAAATTAAATTCAGATCTAAAAATTCAGAAAGTAATGAGACGGGAGGAAAAAATCTACGCAAAATTTAATTTTTTTCTGCCGTCTCATTACTTTCTGAATTTTTACTTTCTGAATGTTTGATACGATACTTTGCCAAAGAACCTTACAAATATTTATAGCAACTCCTATTTAAAGAATTTAATTTTGAATTCTAAAGAAAAAAAAATTGATCACCAAAGGGTTAATGCATAATTACTTGTGCTATAACGCTAAACATACCGTCAAAAAAAATTTATTTAGAAATCATAGAAATAAAAATGTAGGTCAGCAATGGGTTAAGGCATGGTGTTTAAAGGGCTAAAACGCTTAAAATCAACTACTTAAGCCTATGTAAAACTATTTTGATGTGAAAAATTTTGATTTCAGAGTTAAAAGAAAATTGAGGTCGTCAATGGGTTAACGTGTGGCCGCTCATGGCTTATAATTTTAAATATTTACCAATTAAGTGCAGCACAACCCATTCAAACCTAACCAACAAATCATTCATAATATCGCTATAAAAATAAAAATGTAGATAACGAGTGGGTTAATTCATGACCGTAAATTTGTTTCTGAATTTTTGATTCTGAACTTTGGTTTCTGAAAAAAGTTTTTTGAACTTTTGATTCTGAATTTTTGGTTTCTGAAAAAAGTTTTCTGAATTTTTCCTTCTGACTTTTGGTTTCTGCAAAAATTTTTCCGAAAAATTGTATTTCTGAATTTGAGGGCACTCTAGGTTCATTTTTTGTATCTCCTTGCGATATCACAAAATTCTATAAATTTCTGACCAGCCTACAAATATATTTAGAACCACTTCTTAGTGCAATGAAACTATAAAAAATCGCTAGGTGGCGCAGGAAACGTGGCATTAGTAAAATTCGAAACGAAATTTGGAATCTTGCGTTAGATTTTTGAAGAACTTTCATTCGAGTAGGGACTTTAAGCATTATATATAATCTACTATTTGATGACCATGTAATATGTTTTTAGCGAAATCCTTTTAAATATTCCGATAGGTGGCGCTTAAAGCTAGATATTTACAAATGGTCTTTAAAAAATGTAATCATGCCAACGAATTTCGAGTAGACTTTGACTAGAGATTTGAAAGTTGCTACACGCCGCAGAACTCGGCTATATTTAATGCAGCAATCAAGAAAACAACTTCCGCTAGATGGCGCACAGTTGAAATATGAAAAAAAGCTCATAAAACCCGGCGAATTTTGCGAGCGATTTCGCATTAAGTTAGATGCTTGCAACTTTAAAAAAACTGAAATTTTGTGAGAAAAAAATTTTGTTAGTTGACCTCATCGAGTTACATAAAAAAATCGTCCAAAATCGAGCTACCACTTTGTATTGGTGTTAACTGTTTGTTTTGCTTGAAATTTTTTACATTTTATAACGTTATTCTTCTCATCTATTCTCAATTGCAAACCTTTTTCAACCAAATGTTGCATGACTAATTTAATCTATAAGCGGCTGAGAACACTAAAAAAAAATTTTGAAATACTGTATGACCTCTAAAGATATAAAAATTTGGTTGCATTTTATGCAGCATTTTAATAATAGCCAAACTAGATTTGGATATTTAATTTTTGTTTTTGCAAAACAGAAAACCCGTTGGTGTTCTAAAGCGGCCTTGAAAAATCAATTTCAGGCTACAATCAACTCAAAATGACTTTAAACAATTGCATTCGTTTGTGTTAAGTGTGTTTTTGGGGTTTCATATTTATTGCGAAGCCTGATTAACTCAATTTGGTTTTGTGCAGCGAACTTTTAAATATAGAATTTTGATAATAACAACGAATGAGATACATAATTTGTATTGTAAAGGAGAGAGTGCTGTCTTCCACAAACCGCTTTCCGAATTGAGTTAGTTTTATTTTCAACGACATCACTCAGATTATATATGTACATATGTATCTACCTATCAACGTAAAATCAGTGTCAATAACTCCATAAAAAGATATAACAATAATTTAACAAACCGTGACGTTGCTGCCGGTTCAAGGCAATGCAAAAACAAAATTACAATTGTACAAATGTATTTGAATATTTCTTGTCGAATCGCTAATCGTGTAACGCACAGGTAGCTACAAGTAGTCAAGAGACAAAAGCAGACATCAAAGCAAAACAAAAGAGAAGCTGCAAGTAAAAATAAACAACTAACAACAACGTGCCCCTACAAATGCAATACACCCAAGCAGCGAACGATGAAACAAGAAAATGTGGAAAAACTCGGTCAAAGCCAACAACTTGTGCGAAAATGTTACCAACAAGATTCTTTGCAAACAAAAAAAAAAAAATGCCAAAGAAACAAGTAAGAAAGTGCAAGTTCGATTACAACCAAACGTAAGGGACTATATATCCAGTGGTGAATTCAAGAAAAATAAAGTATGAAACATAAATTTTAAAAAATACTAAATTACTTTTTGAGTTTGAAAAGAAAAAAAAATTATTATTTTGTTACGTTATTTTTTGTATTTTAACTTATGTATGTTATACTATACGTTATGTTATGATGCATTGTGTGATACTACTTATGTTATGTTATTTTGTGTGGTACTACTTATGTTATGTTATTTTATGTTAAGATATGTTATTTTATGTTATGCTATGTTATTTTATGTGATACTACTGTTATGTTATGTTATGCTATATTATTTTATGTTATGCTATTTTATTTTATGTTATGCTATGTTATTTTATGTTATGCTATGTTATTTTATGTTACTTTATGTTATATTATTTTATGTTGTGTTATGTTATGTTATGTCATGTTATGTTATGCCGTGTTATGTTATGCTATGTTACGTCATTTTCGGTAATGATGATGTAGCGAAATATAATGTGCTATTTTATGTTACGCTATGTTATGATTTTACTATACGTTATGTAATCCTATGTTTGTTATGCGCTGCTACGTTATAAAATGTTACCATATGTTATGTTATGACACATTATCTTATGTCATAATGCGATGTCTTGTGCTATGATACGTTATGTAGTACTATGGCTGTTATGTTATGCTATGCTATGTTAAGATGGTTTATAATGATGGGGAAATATATAAAAATAAGTTATTTGTTACGTAATGACATGTTATTTCATGTTCTGATGAGTTATGTTATGTTATGCTATGACACGTGATGTTATGTAGTACTGTGTATGTTATGCTATGCTATGCTATGTCTAGTCGCTTAACCGGCAATTAAGGAGATAAAAAGAGAAGTTACATTTGCGAGGAGAATAAGAGAAGGTCTTCCAATTTTTGCCGCTTAAAACTCGTGCTCACCAACGATAGCCTTCGCCATTGTTGTCTTATGCTGAAAAAGTGAGTATCCCTTTTAAAATTATACACTATATGTACTAATGCTACTGGGTATAACAAAAACGCAAACACACTTTAAACAAAATTCTAACACCACCTAATCGATTTACGAATTTTGTTCGGTTTTTCACCTTCAATACAACTACAACTACAACTTGAATGGAAAACTCCAAGTACCGTAATTGAAATGCTTAGCAACTCGCTTTAGCTGCGTGTCAAGCGCTTAGTTCTAAACAAGTTTTATGTATTTTATATCAAATTTTGGCACGATAACTTGTTGCCTTGAATATTTGGTGCGCGTTGGCGTACCATGACTGTTTGATTGCATAAAGACAATTCCACTACCGCGGCCAAGAGCAGAACCACTTAATTGCGAAATGCTGACATTTGTTGGAATTCTGATTGTCGAGCCACTTCGGCTTAGCTTTTAAGAATGTACGAAGCAAACAGTTAATGAGCAGTTTTTTTATTTTAAATTTAAAAAGTTGAGCTGTAGCTCAAGTAAGATCCTCTCCCAACTCTGCAGAAATGATAGTCTTGGATATTGCATTTATTTTGCCCTAAAAAAACAGAGACAGCTAGGTCAAAATGAACTGCTTTAGCTAGGCCTCCACTACCCCCAAACTCTTTTGGCAAAAGTCACAGATGAACTGGGACTCCATTGCTTGTTTTTGTTTTTTTTTTAAAGGTAGCAGTTTTATTTCTGTGTGTTTCGTAAATAGTAATTGCATGTTTTTAATTTTTTTTTTTTAATTTCTGTTGTTCAATTAATAATTCTGCGCATGCATGTTTATTTGCAGTTTTTTTTCTTTTTAAACAAATAATTGCTTAATGCATAGTTCGGGCTAATGTCCACCCACTAACATTAGTCATTAAGTCTCGCAAAACAAAAATCATGTACAAATGTTTGGTACTAAAATTAATTACGTCGATTTAGAGTTATTAATGGACACATCCGGCTGGGCGAGAACTAAATAAGTCAGGGGTGGATCTTTGTGGGGAGACCCCAAACCTCCCCTTCGGAATTCAAAAAGTCATACTTTTCAAAAACTGTGGATAACATATATCCTCGAAATTACATTAAAAAAAATTGGACCCCCCCTTTCACAATCCTGGTTCCGCCACTGGCATAATTATACACGAAAGTTAACATTTTTCAATTCGTGCAATTTGGTGATTGTTCCACCACTAGCGATGGCAATATTACACAGAATTTAATCGCAACGAATTTTCTAATTTATCGACTCATTAATCGAATTGTATCGAAATTATTTAATTAATAAATCGAAGCAAAGTAATAAATCTGCTGCTAATTATGTAGCCAATTTCATACTAATTATGTTACCATAAATAATGTGAAGCACAGGAGCTTTCGGCGATACTAGCCGCGTAGATTCGATTACTTCAAAAATTCGAAGTTTTCACCAAGTAATCGATATTCAATCGAGCGATAATTGTTTTTACATCGCTAGCTGTCACTTTAATGTACATATTCAATGACTCGTTGCACTATGATTTGACAGATTATTGTAATTGTAAAAATTTTGCAAGTTGGTCACGAACAATCAATCCGTTCGTCCACTTGATTGCGCGTTGAGCCTTCGTCGAAGCTTTGAATGTCATGAAAGCGCACAAAATACACACAAACCCATTAAGAAACATATTTACAATAAAGTTCATTTGTATGTTTAATTTATATTCGCTGTGAAGAACAAAATAAAAACAAGTAAACAACAACAACGACCACTCGTAGCGAGCCAAATGTTTTTATTCTTGCTTATTCTGCTCGTGTATTCTAAATTCGTTTGGCAATAAAAATTTGGTTTTTGAATCGGCCATAAATTTGCATCACCCTTACAGTTATCAGCGCTAAAACTATACGTACTTTTCCACAGCAAGTTTTATTTTTAGGCATACAATTTGAGTTCTTCTTACTGGTTTGTTAACTTCGTCAGACAAAAAATATAACACAAATAACTTTTGAGGAAAGAATTATAAATTTTTTCATGTCCCCTTTCTTCGCCTTTCTTTTATCTTTTCTTCATTATTTTTTCACCTTTCCATTTCACCGCTGTTAGACAGAGGCGGGGGGGTAGCGAAATAATAGCCCTTGGTCGGGAAAACCCCGAGTTCTCTACACTTACCCTACATTTTTTTAGTTTTCATTAGATTTTGGGTTTCCTTCCATTTTATTTTATTTTATTTTATTTTGTGTTATTTTATTTTATTACATTTTATTTTATTATATTTTGTTTGTTTTTATTTTATTTTACTTTATTTTATTTTATTTTATTTTATTTTATTTTTCTTTATTTTATTTTATTTTATTTTATTTTATTTTATTTTATTTTATTTTATTTTATTTTATTTTATTTTATTTTTTTTATTTTATTTAATCTTATTTTATTTTATTTTATTTTGTTTTATTTTGTTTTATTTTATTTCGTTTTATTTTATTTTATTTTGTTTTATTTTATTTTGTTTTATTTTATTTCGTTTTATTTTATTTTGTTTTATTTTATTTCGTTTTATTTTATTTTGTTGTATTTTATTTTATTTTATTTTATTTTGTTTTATTTTATTTTATTTTATTTTATTTTATTTTATTTTATTTTATTTTATTTTATTTTATTTTATTTTATTTTATTTTATTTTATTCTATCTTATTTTATTTTATTTTGTTTTATTTTATTTTGTTTTATTTTATTTCATTTTATTTTATTTTATTTTGTTTTATTTTATTTTGTTTTATTTTATTTCGTTTTATTTTATTTCGTTTTATTTTATTTTGTTTTATTTTATTTTATTTTATTTTATTTTACTTTATTTTATTCTATCTTATTTTATTTTATTTTATTTTAATTTGCTATATTTTATTTTATTTTATTTTACTTCATTTTATTTTATTTTATTTTCTTTTATTTTATTTTATTTTATTTCATTCTATTTTGTTTTATTTTATTTTATTTTATTTTATTTTATTTTATTTAATTTTATTTTATTTTATTTTATTTTATTTTATTTTATTTTATTTTATTTTATTTTATTTTATTTTATTTTATTTTATTTTATGTTATTTTATTTTATTTTGTTATTTTTTTTTATTTTAAAAAACTTTAATTTAATTTACATAAATCACAAAATATATGAAATCGAATTGAAATCTTTTGTTAAATATTCTGAGCTCTAATAAACACTTTTTTTTCAATACTCTAGATGATACAATGTAAATACATAGCAGACTTTAGAAAAAAATACACAGCACTTTTAATATTGTCACATTATACGAATTACATAAAAGTTATTGAAACAAGCCTATATCTAACTATTATGTATCCCCACGAGTGCCGTAATCGGTTGGATGTTGATATTTTTTATTTACATTATACACAGATCTATGGTTCGATAAGCATTAAGTATCTGTTTATAAATTTATAACGCTTCATTTTATTGAGTAATAACTATTTATGTATGTAAATTGTTTATTCACGTGCTTCAAATGACAAAAGTTTATTGTTTCTAATCGTTTATAATTTATAAAACGTAATTCAAGCCGTAAATTGTTTTAATTTCTCTTGACGATTTCTTACCAATATATGAGATGTATGATCGAATTTTAATTAGCTGCTTCAATTTATTTATTTATATTTTCTAATCAGAATTCCTATATACATATATATTATATCAAAAACTGTAAACAATTTAAGTGTTGCAGTAATCGTTATATTTATTAAATACACTTGGTGAACAATTACAACAACTGCTGATTACCGCATAGGTACAATGTTGTAAAACCGGTTCTCGTGACAAAAGCTTTAATTATTTTAGAACGATTTTATAACTACTTATATGCTTTTTTTTTTGATTTTTTTATTGGTCTTTTTCTATAATTTTTATTTTTATTTTTTTATTGGTCTTTCTATAATTTTTTTATTTTATTATTTTTATTTTTTTTTTTGTTTTTATTTTTTTTTTTGTTTTTATTTTTATTTTTTTTTATTTATTATTTTATTTTATTTTTTTTTTTATTTATTATTTTATTTATTTTTTTTTTATTATAAATAAATTTTTTTTTATTTTTAATACTTTTTTTTTTATTTATTTTTATTTTTTTTTTATTTTTATTTTTTTTATTTTTTTTTTATATATTTTTTTTATTTTTATTTTTTTATTTTGTTGTTTGCTTGAAACCTAGACAACATTATCGTCTTCTAACAATTAATACTAACATTTTGGGGTTTTTACAAACTCATTTTAAAATTCGTTCGTAGACCAATCACTAAATTCCACCAAAGTCAGATAAAAGAATTTAAAAACCCACATGCATGCTTATTTCCTGAACTACAAATAATTGCCAAACACAAACAAAAAAACACCAAAAATGTTAAAAAAAGATAAAATAACATGTAAATAAAAACAAAAAAATACCAAAAAATATTTGATGAAGCTCAACACTTTGTGTGTAAATATGTACTTTTTTAAGTACTTTTTGCTATTTCAAGCAATTTTGTTTTTGTTTTGCTTTGTTTACTTGTATTTCGTTTACAATATATTTATTTAAATATTCTAATCCAAACAAGCTGAAGCGCATAACTACATATTTAACGGTCAACTTGACAGTAATTGTTGATTTCTTCCACGGCACTTCCACGTATGTATATAATGTGAATGAACCACCTTACAGTTGGAAGCTTTTGATGTTTTTGAATAACTGGAATTTGACTTTATTTTAATTGCAAAAAATTCTTTATTTATTAAAAAAGCGTAGCTACATATAACGTATTGAAGTGCCGCAATGTATCTCAATTTATTTCGTATTTTGCGTATCTGAAGAATATGAATTCAAGTTTGTATATTTGTATATGTAAATATATATGTGTTTATAAGTTCGTGTTGTATTTCAATTAAGTATAATGAAGATATTCAAATTGTTGCTAAGCGCTGTATCAAGTTTGTTTCTTAAGTCTTTTGTTGCTGCATATATCAATTGTCTAAAGTATAAAAAATATACTGCAAATCAACACAATACTGTCATCCATTTATTTCTTAGTAAACTTTCCAGTTTTCAACCGTGAACAAATAAACTCATTTCAAGAAATATTTCTGATATTTTTTTTCAAGGAAAACTCATTCAACCGACATTAATTTTACAAAAGGGTGGGTATTTCCATGACAATATTATTATGTTTTTTTTTGTCCCCCTCTGTTGGCTCGTAACGTTAAAACTAAGATTATTTATCGATATAAAATGAGATCTTAAACGAAATCTATTTTGATTTGTAACCGAGAGTATAATTATTTTTAATAAACAACCTTCCTTTTTTAGTTATTAAGCGGCTTTTTTGATTGGTTGGCAGTTATTCGGGGGAGTTCTGATTAAAGTTTCATAGAACGGGTTAACCTAGTTCGTGGCAGCGAAGGACATCATAATACGTATCCAGCAAATAGAACGGGTTAAACGGACCTAGTTCATCGTTCTGATAATTTCCATACCTTAATTGATCGCTGCATTTCTTCTTCTTCTCATACTTACCAACATCGGATCAAAGTTCTTATAGTATTTCATGTTCATGTAGGGTATACAAGATAGCAGCAGACATTTTTGATACCCTCCTAATACTAGTTGGAATGAGACAGATATATAGACTTTTGTGTTTTCTAGCCTAAAAACTAAAGAGGAGGGAAAGTATGCAGCGCTGAAGGGCAAGAGAAACATTTTCTTGAATATTATTTTTGGTTCCTTTGGGAAGTGTCTGGTAATAGCACCTTTCGTCAGATCATACACACATTTAAATATCTATTTGGTTTGTCTATTCGATACTCACTTTTGGTTAGATGTCATGTCTTCAACAACTTTATGTATACGAGGGTGCCCCCCTAAATTCAGACAGAAAAAATTCAAAATTACAATTTTTCGGAAAATTTTTTTCAGAAATCATTTTTCAGATACCAAAAGTCAGAAGGAAAAATTCAAAAAACTTTTTTCAGAAACCAAAAATTCAGAAACACAATTACGGCCATGAATTAACCCACTCGTTATCTACATTTTTATTTTAATAACGGTATTATGAATGATTTTTTGGTTAGGTTTGAATGGGTTGTGCTGCACTTAATTGGTAAATAATTAAAATTTTAGGCCATACGTCACGCTCGCTAGCCACAAAAAAGAACTGTTTCCTCGATAAATTTTTGCTTTACTTTATTAAAAGTTGATATCTAATTTAAAATTAAAAATAAAAATAAATTAAAAACATAACTATTTACATTGTTGAATATATACAATAACTAGAGCTAACTTACATAGTAGTACTATGATTATAAAATAAAATTAATTATATTAACTTTTTATACGTTTGATAAATAAGAGGCGGTAGAGGAATGCCAGGCGCTTAAAGAGGTACAGGTTTAAACTTTTGTAGACCAAGAATTATTGGCCATTAGTTTGCCGATTTCTTATTAAAATTTAAAATTTTCTGCTTATTCTTTAAGTAATTTTTTTTGACACCTCGAAAGGGGGAGGTCAAGCTGGAACCACTAAAAGGCTTTAAATAAAATTAGCGAATTAGGTGCTCCAAGATAAGCTACCCATTACCCCCGAAAAACAGAGGCCATGGGAAAGGGGGATGTGATAAAGATAACTTAAAATTGTAGACTTAATTATGACTCGTTTCGAATTAGCTTCCATGAAACTTAATAAAATAGCAACTTAGCTGCTATAATTAATTTTCTACAAATATGTATCGACATTTAAGATGGCACCGCTAGCGCTATAAAGTAAAGCTTAACTAGAACTACATTTTTTTTAGCGCTCCCATTAACACAGCGCACATTTTGCTAACTCTTAGGCGCCGCCGCGCGATACTCGGGATTTAGCAACCAATCCTCTTTAATAAGATCCGCACCCTTTTCGCCAATCATAATAACAGGCGCATTTGTATTGCCGCTACTAATCGTCGGCATAATACTAGCGTCAATTACACGTAAACCGCGTACGCCATAGACACGTAAACGTGGATCGACCACGGCCTCAGCATCCCATGCAGGACCCATTTTTGCGGTGCCGCATGGATGATAGATCGTCATAGAAATGGTGCGCGCATGACACTCCAAATAAGCATCCGAGTACAAATGATGTTTCTTGCAATTGGGTAACGCGCGCTGATAGATGTGCGAGCCGAATTGTTTGAAAACTTTTGCATTGGCAACGCGCAACGCAATTTTACCACCTTCCACCAGCGTTTTCACATCCAATGGATCATCGAAGTAATTGGCGTTAATGAGTGGATGGTGGAAAGGATTTGAGGAGCTCAAACGCACCCAACCACGTGAACGCGGACGTAGCAGTAATGGCATAATCGTCCAAGTATCCTTATTGGCTATGGGTTTATAGACATCTTGGTACAATGACTCTTTCAAACCGAGCACATTCTTTACGCGCGCGCCATTATCCGAATTAATGGATGCTGGCGCCATATGAAATTGTATATCAGGCCAATCGATGGTGTTGTTGGAGTATGGTGTATGCACAAAAGCCAATCCCTCTACGCCGCCAAGCGTTGTCATAGGTCCGCGCTCACGCAACACATACTGCATTGTGATCGCTGTAGGATTGAAGCGATCTTGTATTATCGAAACGGGTTTGTCGACCAAAAACGAAAGGCCACCCATACCCACATGATCTTGCAAATTCTCACCAACTGGTAGATCTTGCAACACGCGTATGCCATGTTGTGCTAATTGCGCCTGTGGTCCAATACCTGAAAGCATTAATATTTGTGGCGTATTTATGGCACCTGCAGCTAAAATGATTTCACGGCGCGTGCGTATACGGTACAATTGACCGTTTTTAATAAACTCCACGCTGTGCGCGCGCATTGTGCTGGGCTCTATGAGCACCTTGGTCACATGCGAGTTCATAGAGAGATGGAAATTTTTACGTAGCCTTATGGGACGTAAGAATGCTTTCGCCGTGCTGCAACGTGAGCCGCGCCTTATTGTGCCTTGTGCAATCATAAAACCCGCTTGCTTCTCGCCATTTATATCACGATTTTCATAGCCTAACTCACGACCCGCTTCGACAAAAGCGGCCACTAGCGGTGAATGCCATGGTGATTCTTGCACAGTCAACAAACCACCGCGCGCATGATAAGGATTATGCGCCAAATATGGATTGCGATTATCTTCTGATTTCTTAAAGTAATGCAGCACATTGTCATAGCCCCAACCGGTGTTACCCAGCGCTTCCCAGTGATCGTAGTCATGACGATTGCCACGCACATAGAGCATGTAGTTGAGCACGCTAGAGCCACCGAGCACCTTGCCACGCGGCCAATTGCATTGATTATTCTTCATGCCTAGACATGCCTTATTCGAAGGTTGCGTCTTGTACTGCCAATCGAGTTTGCTTAGCTGTAGATAAGCGGCCAATGATGGCACATCGGAAATTTCATTTTCATCAGGTCCAGCTTCGATGAGCAATACCTTCCATTTGCGTATTTCTGTTAGGCGATTCGCCACCACTGCACCAGCCGAGCCAGCGCCAACAATAATAAAATCATATTCATTATACAAAGTTGGCTGGTCAATAGGTCTCGATTCTGGATCAACGTTGTCGTAACGATAATAGGTAATGGCGGCTAGTAGGAGCGGTATAAGCCAGAGGCCAGTGGTGACCACGCCAAAAGTTGACTTTATCACAGTTGTTATGAAGAGTAGATTTAGTACCATTTTCTTTGGATTGTGAGTTTAAGATGGGCTTTGAATTGTTGTTGTGTGTGTGTGTGTGGGTGTTTAGTTCTATAACTCTCTTTGCTATCACGCGTCAAACCTCTGTAGCAGTTTTTTGCGTTTGCTCATTGTAGTAGCGTCTGACGTAGTGCAATTGACGTCCAATGGAAGTGCTATAAATAAAAAAAAAAAATTATTTCTTTAGTTTTTTTGTGTAGAAAAACTGTTAACTAATTGAATTTAAAAATAATTGCTAAACAAATATCTTATGAAAGAATCAATAGTTTTTATTTTATGTAAATAATTAATAAAAAAATTAATTGGAGTCATTTTCTGACATCAATTTTCTATTATCAATGCAATCTCTTTTTGTAATTGAGTGTAAATTTTTTATAATTTATAATTAAATAGTTATTTTCTTTGCTCTTTCCAGGTGAGAGATCTCTATCGGCTATGTGTTATATACAAAATAATTCATACAAACAGAGAGCGGGGGAGAGCGAGCGAGGAGGTAGAGATATTTAAAAAAAAGCGGCACGTGAAGAGTTAGTGGCACCATTATAACAAAATGCAACAGACAGACATCGAAATCGACGAAATCGGCTTTATACCACGCCCACTTTTATGTAAGAGATTTTTAATGAGATAACAAACGAACATAATAGATAGGCAATGACTCTGCGAAAAATGATTTGATTATTGAGATTAATACTATCCCACATTCCTCGTTTCCATGTACGAAGAAATGTATCAAAAAAAAAAATCTTCAAATGTAATACATATCATAAAATTAATTTCAAAATAGTTAATTGTATTTCAGAAATCTTAAAGTTATTTAAGAATAGTCAATTGTAATTCATTAATCATAAAATATATTTCAGAACAGACATTTGTATTTCAGAAATCAAGAAATATATTTCAGAAATCATAAAGTATATTTCAGAATAGTCTGTTGTATTTCAGAAATCATAAAATGTATTTTAGAATAAACATTTGTAATTCAGAAATCATCAAATGTATTTCAGAATAGACGGTTGTATTTCAGTAATCATAAAATGTATTTCACAATAGTCAATTGTATTTCAGAAATCATGAAAATGTATTTCAGAATAGACATTTGTATTTCAGAAAACAAGAAATATATTTCAGAAATCATAAAGTATATTTCAGTATAGTCAGTTGTATTTAAGAAGTCATGAAATATATTTCAGAATAGTCAATTGTATTTCAGAAATCATAAAACATATTTCAGAATAGTCAATTGTAATTCAGAAATCATAAAATATATTTCAGAATAGTCAATTCTAATTCAGAAATCATTAAATATATTTCAGAATAGTCAATTCTAATTCAGAAATGTATTTCAGAATAGTCAGTTATATTTCAGATATCATAAAATATATTTCAGAATAGTCAATTCTAATTCAGCTATCATAAAATATATTTCGGAATAGTCAATTCTAATTCAGAAATGTATTTCAGAATAGTTAATTGTAGTTATTTCAGAAATTATAAAATATATTTCAGAATTGTCAGTATATTTCAGATATCATAAAATATATTTCAGAATAGTCAATTCTAATTCAGATATCATAAAATATATTTCAGAATAGTCAGTTGTATTTCAGATATCATAAAATATATTTCAGAATAGTCAATTCTAGTTCAGAAATGTATTTCAGAATAGTGAATTGTATTTCAGAAATCATGAAATATATTTCAGATATCATAAAATATATTTCAGAATAGTCAATTCTAATTCAGAAATGTATTTCAGAATAGTCAATTATAGTTCAGAAATCATGAAATATATTTCAGAATAGTCAGTTATATTTCAGATATCATAAAATTTATTTCATCATCGTATTTCAGATAATTTCCACTATGAACCACCGTAGTCAGTATTTATCTTGTAAAAAATAAAAATTGTGTAACCGGCTGGGCATTAACATGCATTAAATATACAATCAAACCAGCAACAGCAATTCGATTTGTGAAAAACAAATTTTGTGTAATTGCAACTGCATTGCAATTTCGATAAGTGTATATTGGCTACATTTAAGATGACACGTTCTAAATCGTAAGAAGTGTTAGAACTAATATAAGACGCAGCAGGTTATTATTCTTTTTCCACTGTAGGTAATAATTAAATTCCTGCCCATCTAACAACCAACAACAAACCATTTAAAAAAAAAAGAAAAGAAAAACAAGGCGGACCCTAGGTGAATCGTGGATGTGAACTTAAAGCGCGTGCCTGCTTTGCCATTATAATTAAGAAATTTCTTAGAAACGCGCTATGAAGTATGCAATTAAACACATTTCCACTATTTGTTATTTATTATTTCAAATGACTTTTCAGTAAGCAACAACTAATTCGAAACGTGCAGTGTTTTTAACAAATAAAAAACAAGAAATCAATTAAATTGCACTGTAATTTATCTGATTGCATTTTGAGAAGTCCCATGCGCCATAAAACTTCCACCACATTTCTATGTTATTAGAAATTATCTAGGCTAGGATAGCATCTGATTCTTATTGTAATTGCTACAAAAACAACAATTAAAAACGTGCCGTAGAAATTAAATTAATCTCTATAACTAGCGCTTAAGCAAGCGACTCGAGTGCTTCTTCGTTGCAACGTTCAAAGTCACACTTTTTTTTGCGCGCTATACATTTTTATTTATTTTAACAATTTGCATCTTACATTTGTTGGTCCAATTTCTCACACTATGCGCTAGTTTAAGTGTTGAGTTACGCGCTAATTGTGAAGTGTTGACTGAATTGCATGTTAAATAACGTTTAAGCTCAACTTGCCTATAATCATCGCTTAAACTAAGTTTATTAACCCTTTGATTGCAGTTCATGCGCGTCTAAAACAAATCAAATTAATTTGCAGCATTTTCTGTTAAAAAGAAAACACATCTGCGAAGTTCGTTTCTTAAGTCTTTCGTTCTTTTTTTTCGTGCATCTTTGATTTTGCATTTTGTTTCCGTTAGTCATTGACATACTTTTAAAAAAACTAGAAAAAATGTCAAGTCAGCAGCTAATATTTATCTTAATCATAAAAAAAAATTTTATTTTGAGAATTAAAAATTTTCACATCATTTATAACTAATTTGCGTCATCGGCATCAGCTAAAATCTGCCTCATTGCTACAATTATTCGGTGAATTATTCTCTAATTATGTTTTTTTTTTTCAATTATTTACACAATCAGCCACCTCTTAAGATTTATTAAACATGCTTTTTGACTTAAGTAACAAATATTGGCAGTCATAACATGATTGTAGTCACGTATTCTTGATTGTTGTATTCGTATATTTTATTTCCTTTGATTTATTTCGTTTTGTGTTAACCTTTATTCTTTGCGCATATTCATTATTGATTTTGATTTGTTGATTAGTGATGCTGCTCAATTTAAATTCGTTTTTTTGCTTTGATTTATTGTTTGCCAACAGCAGCGTTCAATAGAATTCGCCACGGTAATTGTATTTATTTAGACTTTAGAATAGTAAGCATTAGTTACGCTGGCTCTTTATCGAAATGAGAAATCCTCGGATGTTTAAACATTTTTAGAAAGGCTATTGCCACAGCTATTCAAAAATGTGTAAACTATGGTAATGCGAGCGAAATTGTGGAAGTTGTGGCCATTTGAATATTGAAAATCTTTGAACTTGATAATTTTGGTAACGGCTGCTTCTAAAGGGGTCAAACTCGGCATTTTTCAAATTGAGAAATCCTCGGATGTTTATACATATTTAGAGAGGCTATTACCCCAGCTATCCATAAGAAAAACATTGCTCTTCATTACAATAAAAGTTCAGAGCGTTTAAGGAAACTTATTGGCTCAGCATTTTGTTGATCCATTTGGCAAGAGAAGAAAAGGGGAGAAGGAAAGGTCAAAAAAACTTTCCTTTTACCCTCATAGTTATTTTTATCTTAACTTTCACTCAATATTTATATCTATCTCTTTCTCCACATTAATCTTTATCTTTATCATTATCTATTTTTTCTTAACATTATCTTTATATTTTCTCTTTATCTTAATCTTTATCTCTATATTTTATCTTTTTCTTAATCTTTATCTTTCACTTAATCTTTATCTTTATATTTATCTTTTACCTTTATCTTTATCTTTATCTTTATATTTATATTTATCTTTATCTTTATCTTTATCTTTATCTTAACTATCTTTACCCTTTATCTTTTTTTCTCAACCGCCACATGTGAGGGCTATTAACCCTTGGGTGGTTTCTGCATTGTACAATTTGAAAATTTAGCACAGTCTAAGTCTATGCCAAACAGTTTTTTTAAATACATACAAGTTTACCAAACACTACTTTCTTCCTCCTTATTGAATTTAAAATCCATGTAATACGGGGCGTATGAGTAACATTTGGCGATGAGTTTATATTGGATGAATTTCATAGCGACACCTGCACATTTTGAACCCAATTGAGGAAAATTGTACGCTAGCATAACCTCACTTTTAGAAATTACATTTTCAGACAATTGTGGGCGTGGTAAGGTATCGAAATATTTACAAAATGGCGGTAATATGCACATTTAGGCTTTGCTTAAAACGAAAAAAAATTTTAAATTTTACTAAAAAAACTTTTAACTGTTAAATTTGTTTGTTATTACATAGATCCAGATCGTAAGCAAAACAAAAACTAAATACTTTCTTATTTAATAAATTAACTGATTTAGCAATTCCATCACATATCAATGTAACCAGCGAACATTTGAAATATTTATGTATACAGAAAGTAAGAAAGTTGGAACGTTAGGCTGAATAGCCATAAACTTATTGACAGAAGAAGCAAGTTCTAACATTGAAAGGTGTTCTTCATTAGATGTTAAAAAACTAAAAATTAGAAGAAATTATTATTTAAATTGGTATATAGAAATATAAATGCTGATAACCAATTGAAGATTGTAAAATGTTTAGAAATTTTTGGCTAGTCACTTATAATCCGGTTCTTTAAAATTAAAGAATTTTGTGCTCGAACTTCAACAATAAAATCTAAAAAAATATTCCATTCTGTGTATCCTTGTGCTTGTATATATTTACTAATTTTTAATAGCATTCTTATACAATTCATTCAAAATATTCTGCTTCTGATGCTTATATAAGAATTAATTCTAATCAAATAAGCTCTCACCTTGAACTTGCAGCTAGTTTTGGTATCGAATTCTGCATAAATATTGAAATGGTCGCACAAATACAAGCAACAATGGACTAATTTAAATATGATATGCAATACATAAATTTCAAATTTTTCGTTTACATTTTGTGTTAAATTTTAACAAAACTTTTTTTCAAATAAAATTTAATCAATTTCCACTACTAAATAAATTCGTGTAAATTTATGACGATCCATCGTTTCTTCCACTGATTCAACTGGCAATTCAATAGTATTTTAAAACATAACAAATTATGCTCACAAAAAGTTATAAACGTGTTTACTTCTATTAGCCTTGTTAAGCGATTTCAAATATCCGGAAACGGAAGTCTAACCAAATATGCATTCTAATTTACCACTCAGAAGTAAAATTAATTTGACAATAGCATGACGTCGCAAGTGGTTTTTGTTTTGCAGCCAAAATTTATAGTCGTTTAAGATTTTTTGTTTCTTCTTTCACGTGCGAGCTTGTATTTTGAAGAAGAACTGTTTGAGCATATATGATTATTTATCAATTAAGTGTTTTTTTTTTTAAATATTACTTATCGATCATTTATTAAGTTGAATTAGCAGATAATTCGTTTCTTATGCAGAATGCTGCAATATCAAAAATAGTTGCAAGTTCAAGGTGAAAGCTCATTTAAATAGAATTGATTCATCAAAAGCAGAATATTTTAAATAAATTGAATAAGAATGCTATTAAAAATTACTAAATACATTCAAGCTCAAGGCTACACAGAATGAAATATTTTCTAGATTTTATTGTTGAAGTTTAAGCACAAAATTCTTTAATTGCAAAGAACCGGACTATAAGTGACTAGCGAAAATTTCTAAACATTTTACAATCTTAAATTGGTTATCAACTTTAATATTTCTCTGGATCTATTAAAATGATAATTTCTTTTTGTTTTTGGCTTTTAACATCTAATAAATAACATCTTTGAATGTGATTGTATACCAAAGATTTAATTATGCTAGAACTTGCCTCTTCGCGCTCACGCTAAATAAAGCAATTTTGGAAATAAAAAACGCTTTAGATGTGGAAATTTCTTTGACACAAAAAAATAACCGATGTTATTCATAAAAAAAAAATATTGGCGTATAAGAAACACGTGGCTTTTGAAGTGGTTTCTTAGTTCAAAATCAAAATGAAAAAAAAAAAAAAATTTAAAAAATGTTTTTGGTCTAAAATAAAATTTTTCCGGGTACACACATTTTCGAAAACTGAGTTAAATACATCTCCTCTGTGCTAAGCAAAACCTAAATGTACATATTACCGTCATTTTGTAAATATTTCGATACCTCGCCACACCTAACTACAACTGTCTGAAAATGTAATTTCTAAAAATGAGGTTGTGTTTGTGTAGCTAAGATGTACCTATGTATATGGGGGGTCGGGTTCAAAATATCCTTTTTTAAGAGTTTTGATATAAAATTTATCCAATAACTACGAATTACATCGCAAAATGTACCATACCCGTAGTATATGGATTTTAAATATATGTACCTTAAAAAGAAAAAGGTACGAAAAATTTAAAATGAATTTGTCGATATAAGAAATAATGAGATTAAATATTTTTCTTTAGATAAAACGAAATGTGTTTCATTAATAACAAGGAAAAATCAAATTTTATTTTCAAAAATTTTAAATTCAATAGACGAATTAGTCGTCATTATCTACCGATATTCGGTAGCTAGAGACTGATAAAAAAATTCCAAAAATACATCCACGTAGCCCTTGGTGGTACCGCTATTTAGACATATTTTTGTTGAAGTACGGCTTTAAGCGCGATTCTTTTGATATACACATTGGTATATATGATAAGATTTTTTTTTTATAAATTGCAAATAGGTGGCAACTTTGCAAAACCTCTCAAGTGACAACGGCTACTTATATTGTGGCATAACTATCCACCTCCCTTATTCAAAAGTTTAACCAAATAGGTCAAGTACTTTAGGCGGGAATTGTAGGTGGTAAGCGTAGCTAGAAGAATTGTTTTTTTAAATCTGACACTACTATTAGCATATGGTTTTCATTACAAAAGTAAATTAGGTGGCAATATCATTACTGATGATAGTAAATTGTATTTCCATTTATTTAGCTAATATGAAACAGAGAGTTCCCTACCAACCATGGCTAACCATGGTGAAACTCTGATTCCAAAAATTCACAAATTTTTACTTACACCAACGCATATTTTTAGAATTTGTATGGAAAACGACAAGTGCCTAAAAGTATGCACTCACACGCAAAAATCTTTTCAACATGGGTAAAAAGTGAACCTCGCCGAACAAAATTGCCCACTTTTTTATCCACTCTTGTGGATTTATCTTATGATGGTTGGCAGGGTTTGTTAACTAATATGTACGAAATGCTCCTACTCGTATAATATTTTTTTTTGTAGTTTGAAGCAACAGCTTTTACCGTGGTGGTGAGAATTTCTTAAGTTTGAAACTCAAGCGCTTTTTTGTATCGAGCCTAAATGTATGCAATATTCTCATTTGTTGTTTTACAAAATGTATATGCTGTTTCTTCATAGGCTGAGGTTAGGCGCAACGCTTGATTACTTCGCTGCTAGGCGTGTTAATACTTTTGCTTGGCAATTTTATAACTTTAAACGGGCTATTCTTGTATATTTGTATATACAGACTATCTCGAAAACGGCTGAACCAATTTGGATGAATTCTGGATGGATAGTGTACCACATTCTAAGAATTTTACCTTAGGTGTTGCCACTTAGGTTACCTTTACGGGGCTGCCACCTATCTATTTTTTTTTTAAATGAAGCGAAACATGGCAATTAGGTATCAAATGAAAGGTATTTCCCTCGGTATTAAGAAAAAGCATGCATAAGGAGAGGTGCCACTTGGTGTTGCCACCTGGGCTTCTCTTATAACTTTAGATGAGCTTTTCATGTATCGGAAAAGCTCAACCGATTTAAATGAAATTTGGTATGTAGATAGTGTGCCGCATTCTAAGAATTTTTACTTAGGTGTTACCACTTAGGTCGCCACTTATATAAATTTTTTTAAATAAAGCGAAATATAAAAACATGGGTATCAAATAAAAGGTGTTTTCCTCCGTATTAAAAAAAAAAAATGTCTAAGGAGAGTTGCCACTTGGTGTTGCCACCTAAGCTTATCTTATAACTTTAGACGAGCTATTCAGGAGATCTCGAAAACGGCTTAACCGATTCTGATGAAATTCGGTGTGTATGTTGTTAGTTAGTTTTTAGAATTTTTACTTAGGTTTTGACATTTAGGTTACTTTTACAGGATTGCCACCTGTCTGAGTTTTTTTAAATAAATCGAAATATGTCAATATGGATATCATTCTTATTTAATAAAAAGTATTTCTATGTATGGCTTTATAAAATTATAAACATATAACGACATAAACTGCATTACCGAGCCGCGCAATTTTTGACGAATTTTGTCTGAAGCTGCAGGGACCACGGACTGAAAATAGTTTTTTTTTTTTTTTTGACGAAAAAAGGACCTTAATACTATTTTGGAAATTTTCAAACCTTATTATAAGAAATTTTTTTTACGCAATAACGCAAAATGAGTTTTTTATTTTTTTTTATTTTTGTTAAAAAATACAACTATCAAATTTTTTTTCCACATCATTTATGTATCACTACAAAGTTATCCTGCAGGCTAGAGGAAGATTTAAATTCACAATCTGGACGCTTTGTGATCAGGGCGTGGCACCTCCCATACAAACCAGATTTTTTCAACTGCAAATTGAAAATTAGTTATATACTAAATGGGCAAAATATCGCTTTAACGCATTAAGAAAACGGTTTGAAGGGAGAAGTGAGCGTGGCCCCTACCATTGAATTGCAATTTCGCCAACTGCATATCCCCGGAAGTATTTTGTGGTAGGATATTGCAAATTGATAAGGAGCAATCTCTAAGATCTAAAAAAAAGGGGTGGAAGAAAGGAAAAGGGGGAAGGAATTTTTCTATATGAAGTTTTAGGGATAGGGAAAGATATAGACATTGACGTAGACATAATGGTTGGAAGTGGAATAGTGGAGGATGGAGCATAGAATAGGAAAGGATAGTTAAACGGGGAAGAAGAAAATTTTTTCAGCTGCAGAGTGTGTTTTTGGGCAGTATAGCCGCGCCTTCTAGTATGGTATATAAAGTTCTTTCTAGATCTACTTATCAAAACGAAAATATCTGTGTTCTAGTTGAAAGTCCATAAAATTACGAAATCTAAAACTGTGCTTTCATTGTGCCCACCACTGTTTGCATAGTCGCATTTCAACCGGCTTTTTGACCTACTTCGATTTACAACAATAAACAAGACGCCACTTCGTATATAAAGTGCCTTGTATTAGCAAGTTTGGCTACTGAGCTTTGCATCACCGCTCTTCTCGTGTATTCCCTTTATAACACTTTTGCTTTCCGCCCTTTCATCTTACTCTTTTTCTTAATTTTTGTTCACTTGTCTAACCAGTTTTGGTTTATTGCCTTTTGTATTGTTTTGGCGCATTGCCCAATACCCTAACAAACTACTCGTAGCCAGTTAACAGCAAGTGAACTGAAAGAGATCACTTCAAAATTTAAATAATCAATTTAAATGCGATTGCAGCCTGCAGTTGAACACAATCAGTGTTTCGTAAATATATTTTGGAATTACCACAATTTAGTAATGCATTTTGTGAGGAAGCGGTTCGATGTTTTGGCAGCAAGAAATAATATAAACCGGTGAGTGAAGATTGCCTAAATGATTGTCAGTTAATGTGACGTCATTGAGTGTGACTGTGTGGAATTAGCTGAATTATTATGTATGTTTGAATGTATGCAGAGGCTATCCTGTAGGGAAAATATTCAGTTTTGAGCTGTGTGCTTCTTGTCTCTTTGGAGTTACCATATCACCCTTTTTCTGTGGGTTTTACGTTTTAGCTGCAATAATAAATAACTTTTGAAGAGTAACTTTATAAAAAAAAACTATTCCAAAATTTTGTTTCGTCGATTTGTTTCATTTGAAGATTGGCGAAAAATTTCCGAAGTAAAAAATTTAAACCAAAGCTTGCTTACTCTGGAATGTCCCGCCTGGCGGAAATTCTCATGCAGTACTTTTTTTGTGGTGCATTTATTTTCATCAGAATTACCTTCCGCCAAACACTTTTACTTCAATGATGCGACAGTTTTAAAGCAAAATTGATATTACTTCACAAAAATCTAAACGAGCCACAGCTTTCGAGGTTGCCATATAATTTAGTTTGTCTTTTATTTCATTCAATTTCATTAAATTAGTTACTGCGTTAAGGAGGGAATATAAAAGGCCCTACCTACAAATATGTTCGTCGAAAGGCAAGTTAAAAAACCACTTGCATATGTGTATACTTTTTTCTAATATCTGGTAAACAAATTTCAAATAGGTGGCAGCCCAGTTAAAATCTCCTATCCGCAACGATTATGTAGTAGATCCCAAGGCTTAGCAATTTACCTATGTTACAAAAGCTTATCTAAATGGGGCAAGTCATTTTCTAGATATTAGCTGTTATGGCAGAAATAAAATATCGGATTAGGTGGCAACCTTATTTCGTAACCCATTCAAGAAATATTTTCGATAAAATGTCACGTAAAATAAATTTTGTTTGATACTTATATTGACATACCTCATTTCATTACACAAAAACCCATCTAGCTGGCAACTCCACAAAAGCATAATAAGTGGCAATACCAAAGTAGAAATTCTTAGAATCGAATACACTAGCTACATGTATAATTTCATACAAATCGGTTAAAGCTTTTTCGAGTTAGTGTGCAAGAATAGCTCGTTTAAAGCTATCGAATATTGGCTTTTTTATTCGGCACTTCGCTAGACAAACTTTTGGTTGAAAAAAAAATATTTTTTTTTTTTGATACCAATAAAGAAAATAAGTCAACAGAAAAAAATGTAAGCGCTCAAAATCTCGCAAGCGACAAGCTCATATTACACAGTTTAGATTTCAAAATAAAAAAATTTTTTTTTTATGTTACTTGATAAGTCTAAACTCTCTCTCTAACCTACCGAGCTTGAACTAGTAAAAATCTAGTTAATCTAGAGTTAGGCGTTGCTTGGCGATTTACATTGCTTTTGCTTTCAATCGGAAGTTTGTCTCACTAATTACTGAGTTTCCTGCAGGGCTTCTTTCATTACCCTGCCCCTTCAAGTTATGCCATCGATCATCGAGAGGGAAATACATTTTTTACTTAAATTTTTTATTAAAATTTATTTTACCCGCTGCGTGTGTGTGAGTGTGCGCGTCTATGCATACCCGTTATCTCACATTAATTGTTGTTTTGGTTAGTCAGTCAAGGTCGTCATGGCCGTTCATTGGCGCGATGCGTATTTATCGGCACGTATGTAGGTATTTATACATGTTTGAAAGTATATAAGGAGGTGTGTAGCTCACGTATTGCCTGTTGTGAAACAATTCACCATCACAATGAAATATATATTTGAACACTTGTAAGTGGCAATCTGTTTGGAAATGTTAACATTTTTTCGGATGTCTATAATGAAATGAATTGCATACTAATTATATACATCAACACGCCTTTTTTATGTTTTGACCTAAATTGAACCTGATTAAATATTGTAATTACTTCAAGAGGTTAGGTTCGGTAAGTGTAAAGAGCGATTTGCAATTAGGTCAAATCCATTAGTGTGACATCGCCTAGGTTCTTTTCTTGGTCTAGTGTGTACCTGGAGAAGTATTCGTAGCGAGCTAAGATAAACCAGTGGCCCTTGTCTTGAAGAGTTGAAATAGCATGTTTTATTAAAAAGTCTGTTTACACTTCGCTGCTTCTCAGAAGTAATAATATACTGAGTCCGATTGTAAGCATCATATGTCCAAAACCGGCTGAGTTATGGAGCTTAAACATATCGCTTGTGGTAGCACTCATAAGCACCTTTCGTTTGATACCCATGTTGTACCAACATATTTTGACCCCTATACTAGATGACGGCGGTAGTACAAGGCTTCGTCACACAAAAACTAATAATATAGACAGCAGCAAGGGCAAAATGTGTTCTATGTTTCAATATAAACCTTCAGCAATATATTTTTGAGTATTCGCCAGATGTGCGTGAAAACGTAATATGAAAGGACATCCGAGACTAAACAAAATTTTTTTTTAAATCAAATAACTAAATAGACAATATTTAATTTTTTGTTTACCTTATAGCGACTTGTGGTTTCTAATTAATGCATGCATCGACTTCAAATCGCTTTACTATATATTTAAAAAGAAAATGCGAACCTACTTTTATGTCCACTGCTGTAAACTAAGGGAAGAGAAACGTTTACTTTTGTAAAAAATAATTCTAAACTCTAAGCTAGACGGTAAGCGAGATTTTTCTGAAAAATTCATTCAATTCCATGCAGCCATTTTTGAGTGATGCCGGTTCAAACATGCAGACAGAAAGACGGAATTTCCAAAAACTACTGTTTTGACTTCTGTTAATATATACATATAAGGACTTACATATTGATTTTTCTTTGATACCTATGATGTATAATGTAAATATATCTGTAAAATTTTCTGTGAACCACTGTAGGTTGATAAGTTTGTACACAAATATCTGCTCCTCAACGCTTGAGCATATTTACGTGAGTAGTAATAGCTAATTTTCAGTTGAAAAACTATTTGATGACGCAGCGAAATACATATATGTATGTACGTTTTACCCATACACACACACAACTGTGCTTTTTTGATGATAATAATCGCTGTCATGGCATTTAACTTTAAACTTGAACTCTAAATTAGGAAAGAAAACAAACGAAATTAACCCAAATTAACTCACGCTAATGCGTCAATACACTAACGATGGGATGAATTGAAATTTTCATTACATTTTTAATTAATTTAAAATTTCAAATGGGTGGCAACACTATGAAAATCTCTTAGTGGCAAAGCTTATGTAGGAGGGCTTAAATATGTTTAGAAGTTCACTGAAATAGGTGAAGTCGTTTTCTAGATAATAATGGATATGCAAAGACAAAATAATGAGATAGGTGGCAACGCCGTAAAATCATCTTGTGTGGCAACACCTACCTAAAAATCCATAGAATCCAATGCATGAGCGAATTTCCTCAAAAATGGCAATCGGCATCATCCATCTAAAAAATGCAACGACAAACCCAGAAATGGCAAATGTCACCACACCCTATTGCAGACATATTTATGTACATTAGGGCGCCATATAAAAAAAATACATCGTTTTCATCGCAGTTGCAAGGCCGGCTTGAAAATACCTTCATTGAGGTACGAGGGCGACTTAAAATTGCGTCAACTTTTTGAATAAAAAATTGTTTTTAAGGCCTTTTATGGATTAACTGAAGCCAAAACAGTGGTTTTTAGAAATTTATTCTTTCTGTCAGCATGTTTGAACGGGCATCACTCAAAAGCGGCTGCATGGAACAAAATCAAATTTACAGAAAAATCTCGCTTACCGTCTTGCTTCAAGTTTAGAATTATTTTTACAAAAAGAAACGTTTTTCTTTCCCTAGTTTACAGTAGTGGCCATAAAAGTAGATTGACATTTTTTTTAACTTATAGTGAAGTGCTTTGAAGTCTGTGCCTGAAATAATTAGAAACCATTAGTCGCTATAAGGTCAAACAATTTCAAATATTCTCTTTTTATTTGATTTTTTTTAATTGTTTGTTTAGCCTCGGATGCCCTTTCATATTTTGTTTTCAGGCACATCTCGCGAATACCCACAAATATATTGCTGGAGGTTTATATTGAAACATAGAATACATTTTGCCCTTGCTGCTGTCTATACTGTGTTTTTTATTGGTGTGTGGCGAAGCCTTGTACAACCGCGGTCATCTAATATGAGGGTGAAGATATGTTGGTACAATATGGGTATCAAACGAAAGGTGCTAATGAGTGCTACCACAAGCGATATGTTTAAGCTAAATAACTCAGCCGGTTTTGGAGATATGATGCTTACAATCGGACTCAGTATATTATTACTTCTGAGAAGCAGCGAAGGAAGGGTGGATCAGGCTGTCGTTTCAAGAATGTGCTGCCTACAATACTTTGGAACCACCTTTAAACATATGTATGTTGTTCAAGTTCTGCTGCGGGGAAACTCTGGATTGGGCTTTTTTTTTTAATATTTCCTCGACAATGATTAGTATTCACCTGGTACTCGCTCATTTTACAGTATTCGGACTTTGAAAAAAAAAATGGCTTATGTTGCTTTGTAACTCTGCTATGAGACGATACGAGTACATAGAAAGATTATACTTCTATCACCTATAAACATTCGACTTAACTGAGCTGCGCAGCTTAACTTACGAACTACCGAAATCAAATAGCTGCATAATGAACTATGGCGCCTGTATGCCGGCTAAGTTTAACCATGTGAACTTTTATATTAATACTTTTTCCACACCTCTATAATTTAGTTACCACATATTAGTTACGATTGCTTATCGCTGTTGCAACATTAAATAATTTCCTTTCATTTTTTACTTTGCCATGACAACATAATTAGGTTTTCTTTTAACATTTGCAGTTAGTGTTGTTAATTTAATGCATTATCTGATAGATATGTATGTATATGCATGCAAATTGGTGCAAATGTAATATGGGTACTAGATATATACATATTTATGTATACTCAAGACGATATGCAACGAAATAATGGGTAGTGTGGCAAATTTTTTGCAAGTTTGTCGCTTAAGTCTTTCGTTCGAAGTAGCAATATTTTGTTATGGTTAGTTAAATATCCACAGTTAGTTCAAGTAAATTACATATATATTTATGCACTGCAAGGCATTACGTTGCAAGCATGTGTGCGTTTGTGTACAAATAAATCGAGAAACAAATGAATTTTTTGTATAAATTTCGCCAATTGCATGTTTGCATGCTGAGCGACAAATGAACATATCTACTTGATAAATGCTTTTTTACTTCAAATTGTATATGCACACTGTGACTTAAAGCTTAGAAATGAAAAGCGTAATGTGAAGAGAAGAAAATGAAATATGAAATTCAGAAAAATGTGCAATCATTGGGAAATTTATTTATTTTTTGGTTTTTTTTATTTTGGTTTTTTTATTATTATTTTAAATCAAATTAATGTTCGATTGAAAATTATTTACATTATACAAGAAAAATATAAAAAAAAATCTTTGCCAACAACAAATAAGCGCTTTGAGAAATTTCGGCCGCCAATGGCGCGAATTCGCGCATTCATGAGATTTCACAGAGTTTGCAGTTGGCGCAACAATTTTGCATTTGTTTGACACACACACACACACACATACATACATAGAAAAAATAAACACTGATGCACGCACACAAATGCAATTTTATAAATTTTTATTGGCAACTTTATTTTGCGTTTAATTTCTATTTCATTTAATTTTTATTGACTTACTATTTATTAAAAGCCTTGCTGTTGTTGTTGTTGTCGTCGCTGCATATGTGAATTTAATACATTCGTTGTTTACTGATTCGCTTCTTTATGTTGTTGTTGTTGTTATTATCTGTATGCTTGACAAACTAGTCGAAAAACAATCAACCAACTTGCACATAAAACTCGTCCTGTTAAGTTGTTCACTTTTTATTTCTTCTTCTTCTTCTTCTTTTTTTGTTTTACAAACGAGTTCAATACCGAAGATGGGCTTTTCTTAGCCGGAACGTAGCTGATTGAGAATCGTTGTGTATTGTTAGTGTTTGTCGTGCTTAATGTAGGTCACAATGTTTAAGACATTTTTTTTTTAATCGGTTAATTTATATACAAATTTTCACTAGCAAATGGAAAATTTAGCAATTTCTCTATGAAATTTATTGTTTGTAGATTTCTTATTTGCTGCTTGCACATCTTAAACGTTTGAGAAATAAGAAACTAAAAATAAAAATTTTTAATAAAATTTTTGTGATATTAAAAAAAAAATTATTTGAATTATTTTTTTTTACTTTAATATTCAAAACATTTTTTTTGTAATTGATTTGTGTTGCTGTAATTTTATGTTTTTGAAAATAGAAAAAGAAAAACGCAAAATTTTATAAAATTATTTTTTTAGCTAAAAATATCAAATTAAAATTTTCAATACATATTTTTTTAAATTTGATTTATTTTTATTATATATTATTTTCCAATTTTTTTATGTAATTTTCTTTAATTATTATATTTCTAGGATTTTAACTTGCTTAATGTTTTTTTTTTATAAATTGGTGTTGAAAATAAAAAAAAAGGAAAATTTTAAATTTTAAAAATAATTTTTTTTAGCTAAAAATATCAAAAATATCAATTTAAAACTTTCAATATACAAAGATATATTTTTTTAATTTACCAGGTGCACTCAAGAGTGTAAGTGTAAATGTATTAAGCTTATGTTTTATGTTTTTTGGTTTTAATTGTTAAATTGTTTTTCAGTCCTGATGATGACTACAGAATGTAGTCGAAATATCGACAGTACAAAATTGACAAATATACAAAACATATATGAAAGCAAACATTTTTGTTTTTAATTTATATATATGTTTGGCCTAGAGCTTGATGGAATTTATTAATTTGTTATGAATTATATTTTCCATGTTTTTTAGTTATCAATATATATAGTTTTTTAAATTTGTAGTGATTTTTTATTAGTTATTTCCATATTTTGTTATTTTTGTATTTTGCTTATTATTTTAACATCTCTAGGCTTTATAATTTGCTAAAAATATCAATTTAAAATTTTCAACATATTGTTTTTTAAATTTGTTATGGTTTTTTTATTGTTTATTTCTTATTTTTGTCCATTTTTTGTTATTTTATTATAGTACTTCTAGGCTTTTAAATTTGTATTGTTATTTTTTTTTTAAATATTTGTGTTGCTATAACTCAATTCTCTCAAAAATAAAAAAAATTTTAATTTTGTAAAATAATTTTTTTAGCCCAAGTTATCAAGCAGGATTATTCTCTTCTTTTTAAATATATTCTTGTTTTTTATATTACATTTTTAAGGTTTTAACTTTTTGTTATCTTTTATCGATTTTTTCTTTTATTTCCGCCTTTTTGAAAAATAAAAAAAATTAATTTTTCAAAATAGTTTTTTTTCTGTTTTTTGCTGCATTAAAAACTATTAGTTTTTTTCTTAGGAATATTTTTTATTAATATTTTTTGTATATACATACATACATATGTACGTATTTATTATTTAGTGTTGCTTTAATTTCTCATCATCTCGAATGGAGCACTTATCTTTAATAATTTAAGTTTGAGAAGGTTCTATTTTTGCTAGAAACAATTTATTTGAGATATTTTTGTAACTAAATTTTTTTTTATAAATTTTTTTTTTAATTTCTAAATTTTTTTTAATTTCATATTTTTTTTTTAATTTCAAAAAAATTTTTTTTTATAAATTTGTTTGTGTTGCCTTAATTTGTGTTGTGTGTTGCCTATTTAAAAGCAATTGTTTGTTAATGTTTTTATTCTGGTGCAGTACCACCATTGTCTTCTCTGTTTCTCTATTACATTTGGTTCAATACATTTTTTTTATTTTTCATGAAATGTTATTCTTATTTTTTCCTACAGTAAAAAGCTTTTGTTTCTGTTTTTAAGTTGCAATTCATTTTTTTGTATTTCAATATCACTTTAATTTTTAATATTTTTGATATTATTCAACATTCAAACTCCTATTTTCACTTTTCAACACCCTCCGCGCACTTACACAAAATTCTGCTACCGAAAACCGTCGAATTCGTTTGCAATTCCACTGCTTTTTCCGCGTTTTAGACCATCAACGTGCGCTTGTTCGTTTCGAACTGGCAACAGCAAACAGTTTTAACGGTCCAACATGCACCGCCATATTAGCCTGCGCAATAAAGTTGGAAAGTTAAACGCGCAAGCGCGCACTCGAACCATTTAGCCGCTTGCACACTCATACGGCATGTTGGACAGCAGCAGCTTACAGCTCAAGCCTTCCCGCCAAATCAGCTGCCGCTTTGCTTGTTTGAAGCCCAAACGTTTTTTTTTTCTTTTTTCGTTTGTTGTTGTGTATAAACAGTTAACAAAACATTTCTTTTTCTGCTGCTCCTTCTTTACTTCGTTAAGAAAGCAAAACATAGAAGAGCATGCATGAAGTGAGCAACAACAAAAGCACAACAAAAGTTTTCTGTTCAAAGTCTATAAAATCCATTTGTGCGGTGTGCGGAATTTTGTTTTGCTTCAACTTTGTTGTTGTTAGTGTACCAGCGCGCACCTCTCTTTGTTGTTGTTGTTATGAATTATCTTATTTCATTAATTTTTTTTCTTTATGTAGTGATCGATGACGACATAACCATCACTTGATTTCTGTTGCTGGCACATATACAGGCACGGTTGGTTTACTTTCGTATGTATGGACACATTTGTGTGGTGCGGGTTGCCTTTGTTTGGTCCAATTGAGCAACTCGTCTCGCTACATTCCGCACGAAATTTGGTGCGTTTGTGTGTCGAGTGTTTGTTTTTATTTATATTTATAATTTAGCCGCAATTAGTGCAAGTATTAACACGCTTTTGGGTGGTTGGGATGGTGTTTGGTTGTAGAATTCACAACTTTGGGTTGGTGGGATTTCTTGCTTAGAGGGTTTTATTTGTATTAGACCGTTAATATTTTTGTTTCAGTAATAACATGACCCTTGCTTCATTCTTTTCTGCTACTCAAACGTCCTATTTTAACGACTTCTTTCGAATATTTGTTGACAAATCAAATTGAAAAATATGACCCTCTGCGCTCCTCATATCTCGCTTACACTACCCCTCTCCATGTTGTCACCCTTACGCTACAGGCCGGCTCTTCTTTTCCCCTTTTTTCTTAAAATTTACTTCCTCGGCCCCTCACCTTCCCTATCCTCTTCATATGTCTGTCTTCCGATTCCTTTACTCACCGCTCCCAATTCCTATGCATTTTCTTCTCCTTACTAATATGTATGGTTTCTTGAGATGACCGATTATAAAACTTAAATCCCTTCATTGCGGTTACTTCGAGCCACTTCAGAGCCGCAGTTTTATTTCTGGTAGCTACTTGGTCAAAGACCTCGCTTGAAAAGGAAACTCGTGGAATAAAAATCTAGATGCTTCCAGCTACTAGAATTGATTTTTTTATGGAACAAGGGAACCTACTTACGCAATGAAAATTTAATCAGCGTAAATAGTGGCACACTGAGGAAAAATTAAAATGGAGATGGGCAATACGAATAGGACAACTATAGATTAGGAGGGAAACAGCCATTTTTTTTTATCGATTCAAGTAAATTTCCATGCAGGACAATGTCGGTCAGGCTTTCTGGTAGTAATATAAAAATTATCATCTAATGCTATAGCCAGCTCTAAGACGATATTGTTCGAGCGCTTGAGCTTTTTAAAAAGAAAAACAGGGCTCCCTTATGAAAAAAAAATTAAGCTGGTTGATGGTATGCAGAAATTTCCCTATGTTTTGTAAGGTCACCCTGTGTCAACTATTTTGTTCACAAACCATAGCATAGCTGTGGTAATAAGTGTAAAGGGACAAACTCAAGTTTGGAATAAGCGTGGACGCAAACCGTGATTTGAAAATGTTAAAATGACATTTTCGTCTATTTAAAATTAAAACTCCGTCTTAGACATCGAATGTATTTTAAATAGGTTATGACATACATGAAATGGTGTTTATTTTAGAACGATGTTTGAGTTTTAACAAAAAAAAAAATGTTCAGTGTAATATATAAAATAGTTCCATAGTACAAACAGCTTAATTAATTTTTTAATATTTTATAATCTAATATTTATAGTGAAGTTAGCACCTTCGGAAATGGATCTATAGGAAAAGCTATGGCGGTGGTCTCTAAATAAAAAATTATTAAAATAAAACCCAGAATTTTTGGAAAAAGCAATTTCCAAAAATGAGGTTATGTTTGTTTAGGTACCTGCATGCAACATTTCAACAAAACTTCCTGGGTTCGGCTTCAATAAATATTGGTTTTGATATGAATGTCATGGCATTCGGTATGCTCAGCTGAGTATAAAAACAATAAAAAGCAAAGTTGGTAAAATCTTTATTGCTCATAAATTTATGCGCCTGGTGAAGACGTGCTGTGCGACGACGAAGTGGGTCGCATGCGACGTTTTATGAGAGACTTTATGTGAGTTGGAACATAAAATTTAGAGTTCGCCAATGCAAAGAAATGCACTTTACTGGCTTGTGATGTAATTTATCTAACTAAAATTGCAAATATAAAATTGGAATTAATTATGAATCAAGAAATTGCATTTACTGACTAAACTTTACATACACACTCACAAGTTGAGTGAGTGTAAAAATGATCTACGCCTAGTTGTATGTTTGATGCATTAACAGATATAAGATCTCCTTCATCTCCCTATGCAACACATGTGCTACAATTACATTTGGCACGTATTTCCTTGAATATAAGCAACAACAAAAAGAGCAACTTTTAAAGTACTTTAATGAAGCAAATTTAGGCGAGTGATGGAAGTGGTCATTACCATTGTTTCGTTGATACACTGCCGCACTGCACACCAACCCGCAACAACTCACATAAAATCCAGCTGCTGCACACCAATCATATCCGCCGCTAGACCCGAGTGCTTCTAATAAATTTTTACGTAAGCGCAAAAAAGGTCGCTGCAGTTGTAAGATTTTCATGAGCAGAAAAATGAAAACGAAAATAATTTTAATTTAATGGTAATTTAGTGTAGCCAGCTAACTTCGGTTTGTGAAAATTAAAAAATGATTACAAGTGCTAATTTCGCTAATTACACTTTAACGCAATGTGTAGACCTTTTGCTATTTGTATGTTGGAATTGTCGCTCTAAGATTTTAAACCAACAAAGATAAATGTCATGTTTGTTGTTGTTTAACTTTTTGTTGTGACACAACTGTCAACGTAATAGAAAAAATAAACAAGTGCGTGGGTGCGGGATTTGATGACGTTTCAGAGTCTTGTGTATTTGAACTCAATTATTGGTAGTACAATGAACTCGCTGTTGTTACCTTAAGCGGGACTTGAATATGGATAGACAGAGTGTAGGTGTGGGAGAGCTAGAAAGCTTAAGTGCTAGAGCTGAGAGAGTGTTGTGGGAAAAAAAAATATTGAGAGTGTGATTGAGAGTGAAAGGAAGTATTTGGGTAGAGATATAGACACATATATGTAGGGGGAGAGACTAATAGAAAAGACAAATAGAGTGTGATTGAGGGCGAAAGGATGTATTGTATCGGAGGGATAGGCACAAAAGAAGTAGAGAGAGAGATGGAGGTTGATAGAGGAGTGTGCTAGAGAGTCAAAGCTTCTTGATGAAAATAAGAGAAGAAGATGCTTAAGGGGAAAAGGCAAATACAGAGCCCGTTTGAATGAGAGAATCAGATAAAAGATACCGATACAATGGAAAGAAAGAGAATTAGTTATGGGTTAAGCTCTTTTCTTGAATAAACCTTGGTAGAATAAGTGGGTGGTAGATAAAAACTTTGACAAAGACTCCTCGAACCTATAGAGCGTAATAATAATATTATATCCAACCGAAGTTGTTAAAAAATTTTGCGGTTTGTGGAGTCCCTACTCTGGAAATTTTCCAAAAAACATGCATCCAAAGGATTTTCAATGTCTTCAGGCTAGAGTCGGGCACTAACGCAGCAAGTGCTCAATTCTCTGTTCGGTAGTTGTGGAGTCTGGGGTTACTCTACGTGATGTGAACCTGTAACCTTCATTAAGATATTACAAATCTCCTTAAAACCTTGATATAGTATCCATTTGGCCTATTATCCTACCCTAACTAACTGATAACCGATTATTTAATATTCTGTGCTCGAATCGGAGACTATCTATTTCTTTTTTTTTTTTTCAAAGTTGTGTTGCGCTAGTTTGTGTTGTAATTTTACAGAAAGACTTCAACAGCCCACGAAGAAATGGTTTTACAAATTTATTTCATGACGTTGTAGTTACGTTATTTTCAATCAACTTGTATATTTAACATCTTAGTACCTACAGCATAAAGTACCCAACAACAAATCTTATCAACCATTATAATTGGAAATTTTTTTAGAAAATCTATTTTTTAGTTCAAAATAAATGCGGGAATATGACAAAACTAAAAAATATTTTTCAGTAAAAATTCCAGTTTCAAAAAAAAACTATCTAAAAAAAATTAAAAATAGATTTTTTTTTTTAGAAAATCGATTCTTAAGTTCAAAATTAATGCGAGAGTATGAAAAAACTTTTCAATTTCAAAAAAATAAGTTCTAAAAAAATTATAGAATTTCTCAGAAATAAATGCGAAAATATGACAAAATTAAAAAATAAAATATTTTTCAGTAAAAAACTACAGTTCCAAAAAAAATAAAATCTAGTAAAAATTGCAGAATTTTTTAGAAAATCAATTCTTTAGTTCAAAATAAATGCTAGAGTATGACAAAACTAAAAAATATTTTTAAGCAAAAAATTTCAGTTTCAAAAAAAAAAAAACTATATAAAAAAAATTGAAAAATTAAAATTTTTTTTAGAAAATCGATTCTTAAGTTTAAAGTTAATGCGAGAGTATGAAACAACTTTTCAGTTTCAAAAAAATAAATTCTAAAAAAATTGGAGAATTTCTTAGAAAACCGATTCTTTAGTTCAAAATAAATGCGAAATATTTTTCAGAAAAAAACTTAAAAAAATATTCTACCAATCTACTGGGAAGGAGAAAACAAATAAAATTACATACCTCATGTGGTAAGCATTTCGAAAGAAGGAAATAAGCCTTTAATAAGGCGCACATTTTTTTTAACGGGTATACATGCTTTTGAGCCAGTATGCCAATGTATACAGTTAATGCCAAAAACAAACAATAAAGCAAAAAAAAAAAAAACATGAACGAAGAGCAGATTGCGCAGTTTCAACGGCCAACAGGTCAGTTGGATTGTTAAAGAGAAGCAGCTAAAAAGCGAAGATGCAAATTAAAATTGAAAGTATGTAGTACATAAGTAGCTATGTAGCACACGCAAACATATCTAAATATTTATGGAGCTGTAAAACAAACCATAAAATGAACAGTAGCTTGATTCAGGCGCGTTCGAGATACGGACGAATTGAACTATACAATGTGGCTTCGTTCACATACTTACAGACAGGTGTAAATAAATATTGTGCATCTGCTTGGATAATACAAGTTTTATGTATGTATGTATTTTCGTTAACATTATGTATCTAGTTGCACCATTATAACACGACATTGTTGGAGCGCTGACGTAATGGGTGCAATGCACTTGATTCTGCTGGGAGCAGGGTCTTTCAAATTTTTGAGTTTGTCGAACGGCTCTGATTTTTTGGCATTGGAAATACAATTTTTGGAGAATTTTTGAATGAATTGTTTGCTTACAATTTTAACTTTTTATGAGCCATTCCATGCCAATTTCGGTTCTTATATTTTTAAGAACAAGCCTTAATGTGTTCTAGGTAGTCCTCCAATACTCTTTATGTAATCTGAAAATAGCCTATATGTGAAAACGTACAGAACATAATTCTGAAATAATTTAAAAGCGATTTCGTAACGATACAGCTTATACAAGGCAAAATAGTCTGTAAAATATTTCCAACAAAAAACTCGAAATACTTCAGATATAGTAGCAGAATAAATATTGTTATTGTTGTTGTTTGTAAAAAACTCTTCCCAAAGGTCGCCTCTTACCACCAGCATGCCTTACTGGGACATATAAGACACCCCTATCTGTATAGGTCCAGACTAGTTGCAAATTACTTTCCAAGAAATCATTCCCGAACTTTACCTCGTGAATAGCTTTGAGACACTGCGGAATCTCCTACCAAAAATGTAAGATTCAGAGATAAAAACTATACATGTTTCAACTGTATTTCTGAAAATATCAATTTTTCTTGAGACAACCTCAATTTTGTTAACAAAGTCAAATGGAATTTTCTGAATTGAAAATTTCTGAATATAAAAAAAGGAGTTCTGAACTCGAAATACAAAATTTTGTAACCTTAGTTTTGAGTTTCTGAATTTTATTTGTAATTTTCTGAATTTGAAATGAAACTTTCTGACTTTGAATAGAACATTTCTGAACTTAAAATGGAAATTCTGCACTTGAACTATGTTTTTCTAAACTTGAATTGTAATTTTCTGAATTTGAAATGCAAAATTCTGAACTTGAATTGTGATTTTCTGAATTTGAAATGAAAATTCTGAACTTGAATTGTGATTTTCTGAATTTGAAATGAAACATTCTGAACTTGAATTGTGATTTTCTGAATTTGAAATGAAACCTTCTGAATTTGATATAAAATTTTCTGACTTTGAATAGAACATTTCTGAATTTAAAATGGAAATTCTGAACTTGAAATGCTAAATTCTGAACTTGAATTGTGATTTGCTGAGTTTGAAATGAAACATTCTGAACTTGAATTGTGATTTTCTGAATTTGAAATGAAACCTTCTGAATTTGATATAAAATTTTCTGACTTTGAATAGAACATTTCTGAATTTGAAATGGAAATTCTGAACTTGAAATTCTAAATTCTGAACTTGAATTGTGATTTTCTGAATTTGAAATGAAACCTTCTGAATTTGATATAAAATTTTCTGACTTTGAATAGAACATTTCTGAATTTGAAATGAAAATTCTGCACTTAAAACGAAAATTCTGAACTTGAATTGTGATTTTCTGAATTTGAAATGAAAATTCTGAACTTGAATTGTGATTTTCTGAACTTTAAATGAAACTTTCTGACTTTGAATAGAACATTTCTTAATTTGAAATGGAAATTCTGAACTTGAATTATATTTTTCTGAACTTGAATTGTGATTTTCTGAATTTGAAATGAAACCTGATTTGTTATGAAATTTTCTGAACTTAAAGTGGAAATTCTGAACTTGAAATACGTATTTCTGAACTTGAAATGTGAGCTTCTGAATTTAACCCAAAAAAGTTGCAAGTCACAAAACTAGCTTTATGGTATCGTATCGTACTGAAAGTAGTGCCACCAGTCAATCACCAAAAGCCATAAGTTTGACATGGAATGACCCACCTGTTTTATCTACATACTCGGGTATGAAAATAGTGCACCATCTTTCGTTTGAATTAATCTTTTTTATGATGTACATATGTATGTATATTTTACAATTCAAGCAAATTATTTCAAATGTGTTTTTAATTTCGATTCCAAAAGTTTATTATTTCTCGATTTGAGTCATTTCTCATTTTATAGCTTACATGTATTTTCCTGAAAGTAATTTGTTTATGTTTATGTTGTACCAGTACACATATGATGGGTACTTTATTAGTTGTCTTCCTCACATTTCATATTCACTTTCAAATCACTCAAAAAACATTTAAAATAACCAGTTCTGCCGAAGAAATTGCAAGTGTGATTCGATTGAGACTCCGTATTATTTGCAATACGAAACGTTGAGTGTGACAAGTCAAAAAAATGATTTGTATTTTAATGAATTTTTCATTTGACTTTTCCGTTCATTAAAATCTAAATTTTGTAATACTATTAAATTAATTTCACAACTTTTTAGTGTTTTTTTTTTAATATATATTATTTTCAATAAAATTGTGCTAATACTTAAATAAATAAATTTCAACTAAAGTCTCTTGCCGTGCGGTGCCAACTAATGTTAATCTAACAAAAAACCCGATCGCATTACTCGCGTGTTGAAATATTATTTGGCATACCTCTTACTAATTGATTTATGTGTAATCGCTCTTGACCATTTGTTGACTCAATTTGGAATTTTTTTAATGGCAAAACTTGTGTAAGTTTTGGCAGTCTTAAGCGGCTTATTTGCGGTTATTGATTTTTGCTTCTGGGCATTTTCCAAATTATGGACAATCACGTATTTGTTTAATAAAAAAAGTTTCATTCCAAATTCGTGCGGCATGGTTTACACATCACGTGAAATGTGCCAATAAGGCTTAATTTATATATTAAGCAGGATGACCTTGAACTCAAGCATAGCTGAGGAATAATGATTAGTAATCCTAATGATTATTAATCGGATTAGAAACTTTTATTTTGCAGAATAATTGATTAAGAACTAATCAAAAATCTAATCGCGATTAGTGAAGATTAGCATATCTAATCAAAGCTAATCAAAACTAGTCAAAAAACCATCGATTCGATTTCTCGATTAGTTTTGATTAGATCAACTATTTTGAAATATTATTATTAGTTCAAGCACTGCTAATAAAAACAACAACAACAACAATTTTGAAACAGATGGATCTTCTACTCAGCGTTTGATATTCAATTTAATCAAGAGAAAAATTAAACAAAAGAAAAGTGAGAAGAAAGTACAGAGTTGAGGAAATGAGAAAGCAAAATTTTCCATATTTTCTATTTTCTATACTTGGTATTTCCAATGGTGAGAGGGCTTCCCTCTTCTTCTACTTCCATAGGTGGGTTCCGACAAGAATAAATTAAAGGCCGAACAATCGCGCTGCGTTTTAATTCGTTGGACTATGTCGTTGTCTGCGTAGGGCTTTTCATTCAATCTTTTTCGGTAAACAGCGTCGGCTCTTAAATCATTCAAAGGACCTTTCTCTGGAATACAAGAAGGGCCGACTCATCTGCGGCTGTCATCGTCCATGCTTCTACTCTTTATAGCAGGACGTTATTATAGCGATTTCAGGATCGCCTCGGTGTTTTTTTTCGGAATTATATGGGACTTCATTGAACTTGTTTTCGGGTCCTTTTTAGAATAATTCAGATCTTTTCAGACGCTAGACAAATGCACTAATCAAGTGAAAGGCTGGTACCACTGCATGTGTTCGTTAAGGTTTTGCCCTTAAGAGGAGCCTTCAAAATAAAGGAACCCGACATGTGGAGGACGGCTAACTGTGGACACGTATCGGTACTAGATTAAATAGCAAAGATACGGAGAAGTGACTTAACAGCCGCCATGGATGAATTTTGGGATCAGAAAATCGAGTCAGAAAAGGAAGAAATTTTAGAAGGGATCTGCAAGTGAGGCAGTTATGTCGACTCCTTGGCACATGTAGTGTCTTCTAATCGGAAATCTATGTCATAGAATAGTCATCTAAATTTCTGCTGGAGAATAAATTATCAGCAACCAATTTAACGATCTTCGTTCATAGTCAAGCTGCGTTAAAGGCATAAGAGCCCAACGTCGTATCCGAGATAGTACATAGGTCAACTAAGTTAAGGGTTCCGTATCATCTCAACAGTTCTCTATGGTGGATCTTCGGGCACAGAAATCTTGATAAAAAGGATATAGCAGATGAGGTGGTCGAGAAAGGCTCCGAAATGAACATATGTATACGTAGCGGACAACCTCGTGCTACCAGAATTGGGAGACATGTTAAACAATATGATCATTTTAAATAAACAAATATGTATGTATGTAGCTACATTCCTTTGAAAACTAGACTGGTGTGATTTGCGCAAAATTCCATTTTTTCTGCCGTCTCATTACTTTCTGAATGTCTGATACGCTACTTTGCCAAAGAACCTTACAAATATTTATAGCAACTCCTATTTAAAGAATTTGATTTTGAATTCTTAAAAAAGAAAAAATTGGTCACCAAAGGGTTAATGCATAATTACTTGTGTTATAACGTTAAACATATCTACCGGCAAAAAATTTATTTAGAAATTATAAAAATAAAAATTTAGGTCACCAATGGGTTAAGGCATGGCGTTTAAAGGGTTAAAATGCTTAAAATCATATACTTAGCCTATGTAAAACTATTTTGATGTGAAAAAATTTGATTTCAGAGTTAAAAGAAAATTGAGGTCGTCAATGGGTTAACGTAACCAAACGGTACGGTTTTAAATATTTATTTATACATATATATTTCCTTTATTTAGAATTCAGGTCACCAATGGGTTAAGGCATAAAATGCTTAAGGATTAAAATGCTTAAAATCATATACTTAAGCCTATGTCAAACTATTTTGATGTGAAAAAATTTTATTTCAGAGTTAAAAGAAAATTGAGGCCGTCAATGGGTTAACGTAACCAAACGGTACGGTTTTAAATATTTATTTATACATATATATTTCCTTTATTTAGAATTTAGGTCACCAATGGGTTAAGGCATGGCGTTTAAAGGGTTAAAATGCTTAAAATCATATACTTAAGCCTATGTCAAACTATTTTGATGTGAAAAAATTTGATTTCAGAGCTAAAAGAAAATTGAGGTCGTCAATGGGTTAACGTAACCAAAAGGTACGGTTTTAAATATTTACCAATTAAGTGCAGCACAACCCATTCAAACCTAACCAAAAAAATCATTCATAATATCATTATAAAAATAAAAATGTAGATAACGAGTGGGTTAATTCATGACCGTAAATGTGTTTCTGAATTTTTGATTCTAAATTTTGGTTTCTGAAAAAAGTTTTCTGAATATTTCCTTTTGACTTTTGGTTTCTGAAAAAAAATTTCCGAAAAATTGTATTTCTGAATTTTTTCTGTGTCAACTTTGGGGGGGACCCGCTTTTTTACAGTCTTGATTGCCTACCTTGAGACTAATCACAATGGTATTCGAGTGGAAGTATACTCAATACTGCACAGCTTTGCCTGAAACCCCACTTCTTACAAACTTCTACACAACTCCATTTCCCCATGTAAATCAACTGTTGTAAATTGAAAAACTTAAAAAAAAAAAAAAAACTCAAAGCGTCTATTAAGTCAAGATTAACCACCCTGCTCTGGCTTAATTACTCTCATTTGACATTTAACACCTGAGGGGCCATAGCGACAGTAGTGATTTTATGAATCTTTATTTGGTTTGGTAGTTTGTAAATTGTTTTAACCTGCTGTCACTACTGAAATATATCTCACAGCACTCATCAACTGAATGCAAAAAAAAAGGAAATGAATGAAACGAGCTAAATGCTACATTTAATTGGATTATTTAAGTTTGAAATACAATGCTTGCGGTTGTTTAATGCTATTACAGCACATCGAATGGGCTTACCCAAGGCTCATCACGTCGACCACGATTCATAGCAAATCTTTGTAAATAAAATTTAACCCGGCTCGTATTTGTGAACAAATTTTTTTTTCTTTTTTACATTTTCTTCTTCCTCTTCTCTTTATTGCTTATCATTTTTTGTTTTTTTTTGTTTTGTTTTCATTACTATTTTCGTTTGTTCGTTTGGTCAGTCACATTTGGCATTTCGCCCATTTACGTCCACTTGACCACACACCATTAGGTTGCTGCACTGAAATATTTGTTTGTGCAACTGAAATATCGTTAAATATGTGTCAAGGTTGTGATAATAAAAATTAAAAGAAGCGTTAATAATAATTGTGTTAACTGCACATTAGGCTTAGACACATGTAAATATGAGTTTTGTAATTGATTACCAAATTTATCAATATTCGTAAACAGTTTAATTGACGGTGTGTGTGTGTGCAATTAACAGTGGCTCTAAAAGGTTTTGCACAAATACAAATGTCAATGTTAATCCTTACATGAGTTTCACAATTTGTTTGGTATTACTTATTAAGCATTTCAAGACTAACTTAAGTACACATAGGGTATACATTAAACTGAACAAAAATTGTAAAAAAAATATTGAGCTCCCTACAGTTTTATAAGATGGATCTTGTTACTTTTGGATAAACTGGAGGGTTTCTGGAAAGTGATCTGTGCGAAGCTAATTTCTCACTTTTCAAAAAGGGCTCAAAACCATTCCACATGATCCCGAAATTATTACGAAGACAACCCCGAAATAGTACCAAAAAAAATCTAAAAAATACCCAAAAATGGCCACAATGCATTCGTGAAATGAATCCGAAAAAATCCCGAAAATGATTCCGAAAAAACTCAGTTGGAAGCATTACACATAACTGACACAAAAAAGTCCTAATTTCGAAAAAATAATAAGAAAGTGCCGAAATAGTACAGAAAAAGTCTAGAAAATAATACCGAGATAGTCCTAGTCAAAAATCAAGAATTGATAATGAAATTGCCTGGACAAGCGTCAAACCCAATTTCACATGATCCCGAAATTATCATGAAAACAACTCTGAAATGGTAACGAAAAAAATCTCGAATTTATTCTAAAAAATAACCAAAAATGGTCCCAAAGCATTCGTAAAAAAGATTCCGAATAAAAACCGAAAAAATACCGATTAGATTCTGTTAAGTTTCCGAAATGATCTCAAAAAAGTTGCGAAAACAATTTCGAAATGATAATGGAAAAAGCCTCTTTAGTGTTTAGTTTCTATTGTTTAAAGCTCGCTCGAAGGACCCCTCTTTTGGCTGAACAATTTTATACAGAGCGGCCTCTGCATAGTCCCCTTTTGCAACCCCAACAGTCGTATAGGATGGTTCCGTTCACTTTTTTAGAAGTAATTCAGGCGTCAATACGTTTTTAAGAGCATCTAAGATGGCTGCTAGTCACAAGCTCTTAGGAGAGATGTGAAAGCTTTTTTGCTATTTAGATTACTTTCAAGACTCCAGCCATTAAAGGAAATCTCTACAGACCTCTGGAGTTACCCATGAATTTTGTTCTCTGGTTCCGTATAATTTTTCTTCACACACTCCATGAAATCAGTCCCGTTGGAATGTTATTTTCCCAAGTACTGGTTCGAAGTTAAGGCGATTTTTACGTACATTAAAACCGACCCCCTCAAGCATTTATCGGTTTTACGGAACACAATCAATTTGATTTGAATACTTCTTACCGTAACTTTTATGAGTTTCATTATAAAAATCGCTAATTAATCATTATTTTCTTATTATTATTTTATTCCTCAAAAATAAAAATTAAATGTTGAGTTTTAATTTATTTCACGGATCGAAAAACTCAAGTAGTAGTGAGTAGTCGATAAACTTTCATGCAATTCCACAAATATCAATAATCGATAAAAAAGTTGAATAAAACGGGCGTATATATCAATATTTAAATAATCTTCATTAAGTCGGAAATAATCGATAAATTTATAATACGAATAGGTACTTGAAATGATTTCAAGAATAGATAAAAATTGCATATAATCAATGACTAATTAATCGATACTCACATTTTACAATGAACTACAACTCATAAAATAAAATAAAACTTGTAAATAAAATCGGATAAAGCTAGCACCATTCGATATGAAATGAAATAAGTTGATAAAAGTCAGTAAAATTTAAAAAAGACAATAAAATTAATCATTAAACATATAAAGTAGTTGCGTAAAAAATCGATAACAATCGATTGAAAGTGATTAAATTTGTATCTGGTGCAATGCTTAGTTTTTTTTAGATAATAATAAATCCTCAAGGTACGAGACACGCGAAAAATGATTAAAGTCATAAAGATTGAATGTAAACTGATAAAAATCGATATTTTATAATATTTGATAATTATTGAGTTAATAGATAGAAATACAACGAAAACAATACAAAAATAATCGACTTCAGGCGATTAATTTATTTTTCAATTGCATTAAATTTACTCAGATTCGGTATTAAAATTTTAGGGATGTGAAATCGAGTAGGAAAAATCGACCAACCAGTGAATGATCGATTTTTTTTTCTGGCGATAAAAGGATTTGTGAAAAGTAGATTGTTTAAAGAAAATATTCGATTTTTATTTATAATCACTTTTTTTTTATAAGAAAATTATATTATGAATAGCTAATTCGAGTGAGTGCTATTTGAGATAATGTGTATGAGAGTATAACCAAATAGTCGATTTCCAATACTCTAAAAAATGTGTTATTTTTATAATCGATTTATTACAATTCGATGTTTACAAATAATCGATTAACTTAAAAATCGATTATTTTTTCACAGTGCTAACTAATGCCTTATTGAACGGTGCTAAATGTGTCCTTTTAATGCTTGTCTTACGAGATGTTTCGCGTTTTAAATATTTTCGGTTTTATTTCATTTGCTTAATTTGTTATCGATATTTTGACAGTCAACTCTTTTGAGACGATATTATTGCGTATCTGATAATTTTTTATACTTTTTATTCGATATCGTAATTTCATCTATATAAGGTGCTAAAGTTTACTTTTAACGTTGATCTTTTCGACGCAGCCCACAGCTCAATAGCAGTGGACTAGCCGGGTCTTCTTTTTATTCCGGCTTACCGGCTTTTGCTATGTGTGAATGCACGCACGAAACTTAATTGTTAGCCATGGATATTTGTTTTTGCAAACGTTTTACATTTTTTTTTTGTTTCAAGACAGCTGATTGTGACATTCTCTACTGTTGTTGTTGTTGCTTTAGCTGCTGTTACGAAGCTTTGTTTGTTTATACAGCCAAGCTAACGACGATGCTGTGCGCATGCGTGCCATACAAATTGCCGAAAAATAAATTTGTGGTTTCTTAATAACTCAAATTCCCAGGCAACAGAAAGAGCATTGCGGTAGTGTCTGCATCTGAATAAATTTTGCATGTGACTTTGTTTGGTAGCTGCGCTGAGAGATGGGTATTTTGGTGCGTTCGGCGCCTTTCTACTTGTTCGTTGTTGTGTCTTCTTTTTGGTCTACTCTTTGCAGTGCAAAGTTATCTAAGCATTTTGGTTTTCAATTTGAATTCACACGCTCGATTACATACTAACATATATTTTGGCATATTAGACTTAGGATTTTTTGGTGTAGGTTGGACGCTGGGTAGAAACTTAATAAGCAATAATTGCTTAATAAAAGCGATAACAATGGAGCAAAATTTGTTCAAATCAATTCGAACCGTCAAAATCCTATATTGAGTGAAATACATTAGAATCGATAAAAAATCGATATAAATGATTCGATTCGGCAAAAATCGAATTAGTAATAATTAAATAATTCGTCCAAAAGGAAAATGATCGAATGCTTTGTAACAACCTATATTAACCGATACCTAAAAAAATCGGATAGTCATAAAACAATCGATAAATTTCGAAAGCATCGATACAAATCAAGAAGTAGGAAAAAAGCATAAAAATCGATAACTATATAAAAATCGATGACAATATAAAAATCGATAACAGTTGAAATTGTTTAGTCAGATAAAAATCGATAAATCTGAACTGAATCAAAAAGTAGGAAAAAAGTATAAAAATCTGTAACAATATTGAATTCGATAACAGCTAAATCGATAAATCTGGAATGAATTTAAAATTAGCAAAAAGTATAAAAATCGATAACAGCTAGATAAGAAAAATCGGCTATTCAGATAAAAATCGATAAGTATGCACTGAATCAAAAAGTAGGAAAAAAGTATAAAATCTATAACAATATTAAAATCGATAACAGCTACATCTAGAGCTACTAGTTAATAAAATCGGTTAATCAGAAAAAAATCGATAAATTTGGAATGAATGAAAAAGTACCAGCTATAACTATCTATTAAAATCGATGACTGTAAGATCTACGGCTGTCCACTTTACCATGAAATGTTTAGGTAAAATGATCCTCACCAAATTTCGACCACCTCGAGCTTCGAGTACTTCTGTTGCCATGCAGAGCAGCTTTCTATCTTTTGAGCCTACCCTGTTCCCTCTTGATCTTAGGGGGTAGTTGGGGACTAAAAGTGAATCACCTTTGTATTACTTCCACTTCCTTATCTTTATTCGCACAACCATTCCCGCGTTAATTAAAGCAAAACTCTGTAAGCCATCGCCCAGACTCTCACAAGCTTCACGAACTTAAATTTAATTTAGCAAACTTTTTTCGCTTAATTCCTTGTTGGATCGATTTCGCATTGCACCGTTTAATCGAGTAATAACATCATTAAATCGCATGGTTGATTAGCTCGTGACTCACCAGCTGCCAAACCAATTATTCGACCCGGCAGATCTTGTAATCAGCTGTCTACGTGATATTGGCGATCGTGTTCGTACATTGGTTGAATTTAATGGACAGTGGCATGAATAAGACAAAGATCATGTCAGCCATCAACAGCTTTCAAATAAATGGTACTTGCATTAAAGAGATTTAATAGATTTTTGTTTAGCACGTTGACTTTGGATGATGAACTAAGGAAGTAAGCTAATAATCGTGATTATCTAGTATAGGCTGCTGGCTGTCGCAGATTTCACGAAATAAAGTTAGAGGAGGAATCTGCCTTCTGTGGAGCATTTCTCAAGCTTTTTTAAGCTTTCGAAAACACCATAGGTGTTGCCACCCGTGATAATTTTATTGCGTTGCCATATATTTCAGTTTTTTTTAGAATGAAAAAAGATAAACCAATATGGTATATAAACCAATATGGCATATAAAAAATGTATGCGCCGTATTTAAAAATTTGTTTAGGGTTGCCACCTAATACCATATATTTTTTTTTTAAGATATGCTTTAATCTTAAAGAAGGCTTCCCTGAAAATAATTTGTATGCTATCTGTTATAATAGAAGCCCGCTTACATAAATATTGCCACTTAAGTTTTTTTTACCGAGTTGCCACCTATAACAAATTAAAAAATTAAGTGTTGCCAATGGAAGGTTTTTACAGGATTACCACCTTTTCAATTTTTTTTTGTGAGATATGCTAATATGTTAGTTTTTTAAGTCGTATTCCAACAAAAAAATTAGATCTAGCGTTGCCACCTATTCCTATTATATTTATTTTTATTAGATATACGCTATTATCTCGAATGTGGTTTTGACACACCTCTGTGAAATTTCGCATATAGGTTATCTGCTATAATCTTTGCTCTTTTGTATAAGTGTTGCCACTTACATAGCAGGTTTTTACAGAGTTGCCATATAAATGCCATTTAAAAATTATAGTAGAAACAGATATGCCTATGTGGGTATTAAACGATTGGTAGTCTGCAACGTATTTAAAAAAATATATTTCTAGGTAGGTATTAAACCTGTAGTTGCCACCTAATTCGATTATATTTATTGTTAAGCATAGCCGCTATTTTCTTGAAAACAACCTGGCCACGTAGTTAAACGTGTGGATATATGTAGGTTGTGAAGCATACATTTCAAGTTCTCGGACGTAAATGTTGGCACTTAAAGTTGTTTACAGGGTTGCCACCTATTTGAAATTTGTAATAATAATCAAAGCGAAGACTATTTACGTGGTTTCTAGAATTGTGTTTATCTATCACTACACTTCTTTGAACTTTTTTTAATGTTTATTATCTATCTGTTTATTTATTATTTATCTATAATGTTACTAAATAAAATTATTTTTCTTATTTACTTTTAGGTAAGTTCAATGTCACAAAAGTGTTAAATTGCTGCACCATTAGTTCAACAAAAATTGGGTGAATTGACATTAACTACCCAATTCTTCACACCTTCATGCTCGAATTATAATTCCTAGTATAAACTAATTTTGCAACCCTATAAACTATCCAATAAAGCGAAAAAATTGACAAAGAGTAAACAACGAAGAAATACGATAGTTTGTCATTAAAGGTAAGTGTCATAATTTATAAGCTGAAGACAAAAACTTCGAAGCAAAACACTCGACAAGGCACATAAAAAGTCACGTAGATAATTGGTGCCGCAAAGGGAAACGAATGAACAGCTAATGAAGTGTTGTGGCCCAGCTGGAGGGCTCAACAGTTAGCTAATTGGCGTTATGAGCTTATGACTTGTTAAGGAGCTGTCATCGCTTCTCTTTCCTTATTTATGAACATACATATATGTATATTTATCCAACTCTTTGGCGGTCCTCGTCGTGCTTCAGTCACGTCGAAAGCTTTTTCATTGTGGTGTGAGGTATGCAAGTCTTTTGTAAGTTTGTTTCATATTTGTTTAGTGTTTTTGTATGACTTTATGACATTTTTCAGCTGTCACGCAAAAAGTAGGCTTTTAAAGGTAGATATGTGATTGGAATTGAAATGTTTAGTTGATGAAGGAGAAGCAAATGAAATGTTATGAGTGATGATATGGATGCCTGCTTTCGATTTGCGAATTTCATAATATGTTCGTAACACGTTGCAATTATTTATCTCTAAATGAAAAGAAGACTGCCGTTGTTGTTGTTGGAAAGTTAAAAATGTATTGGAAGTAACACGAAAAAAAAAAGATACATAAGTGCTCATAATTTTGGTTGCTATATCCCTAACGATAAGTTAACCATTGATTTTTAGAGGAAATTTCATATATCAAAAAAAAAGTTAATTTTTTTTTTTATTCTCAAGTCGCTATGTGCTTACAGAAAAGAAAATAAGCTGTAATAAAGTCACTTGGAATAAAAACAAAAACCACATTCATAAACTTTCGGAAGTTTCATTTGTATAAACTCCTTCATGAATACTTTTTGTCTACAGCACTGTAATCGAAAGCTTCTCTAAATCAATAAAATTCGTTGCATCTTTTTAGGCGTTTTTCTATTGTGTGTTAAACTTTTGTTTGGAAGCTTCTGTTGCATTTGTAAAAAACAGAAAAATGTTGGATTTTCTGTGGCATATCGCAGAAGGTAGAAGTAATTCGTAGTGATTATTCGTACCGTCCACTCATGTAGGTACAATGAAGTTTGTCTAGTGGAACTGCTAAGAAACTTACAGGGTCTAATGACAGGGATCTTGTTTCGCTTAGAAGTCAAAAAAATCAACGGTTATGTCGTTCTAAGGATGGGAGTTGACAAAGCGTCTTGCAGACTCAATATATTGGCTTCCAGATCCAACAAACATGCTCCGTATGGCCAGTGCTTATCGAAATGTCTCCTCATGTATCCCTTTTAGAGTCGTTGTGCGGATTTCATTTGGGATGAATCCTAGGGGATTTTGCTCGTTAGTTTCTGTATTCTACACTCCAGTGCTTTGCATGCAGCTGGTTGACGGTCCAAAGCTTGCCAGATCAAAGGTATCTAACACAATCCTGTCATTTCATCTTATTTCAGACCGTCACTGATCTGATTGTTATGGCATTCAGCGCGTTGGTGGTACCTAGGCTGTAGATCGGGTAGGTGCAGGTCAGCGAATCCTCTTATCCCTTCACTGGTTTCCTAGCTTTTAGTAGAGGAGTCTACTTACCTGCTTGGATTTTTCAGGGATGACGAAAGTGTTCATAGAGTGATTGAATACAGGAGTTAGGTATTTGACTGCCTTATCAACGATATGCTTTAGCAGCAGCTGGATATACCGGCAGACCTATAAATTTTGAGCCTTAGACGGAAGGTCTGCCCAACCTCTGTGGTGCTGATGGAAGTGGGCGCATTACTGTTTCTACTTAGATGCGCTTAACTAGTGTTGCGTCTTATTCTTTGTCCATCGAAGGATACATTTCCTCGGGTCCGAGAAAACATTTTCGTTGGAGGCGATAGACATTTTGTGGTTACGTTTTCTCAGATTTGACAAAAGATTATACCATAATTTGAAAGTACCAGCAGATAGATTGCAGAACACTGTTGTCGCAGCTCAAATCACAGATTCATTGGTCGTCATCCTGTGGTCATTATGCGGGGTCATTCGCATGAGAATAGAGCGGACATTGTAGCTGTATAATACATCAGATATCGGCTATGGAAAAAGTATCTGAGCACGGCAGCGAATCTGTAACAGCTATTTAGTCTGCCATTGGATTCAATAGAGGCGGACGCCGTGATTTACTCGGGTCTTGTAATCGCTGTGGGAAATCACAGTCACAGCACACAAAATCACAGGGACAAACAACCGTAAATCCGATTTACTGCGACCTTTCAATCAATGTGGAAAATCACAGTAACAGCACAAAAATATCACAGTGACAAACAACCATAAATCCGATTTGTAGAAAAACCTGATGCAAGTGATTTAACCATTAAAGTTAACCGTGATTCAGCGAACTCGGAATCGCTGTAAAAAGCACAGTGACAGCACACGAAATCACAGTGTGAACACAGCCCTAAATCAGATTTACTGCGACCTGTCAATCGATGTGGAAAATCACAGTGACATCACAAAAAATCACAGCGACAAACAACCATAAATCCGATTTGTAGAAAAACTTGATGAAAGTGATTTAACCATTAAATTTAACCGCGTTTTAGCGAACTCGGAATAGCTGCAAAAATCACAGTGACTGCACATAAATTCACAGTGAAAACAACTCTAAATTCGATTTGCTGCGCCCTTTGAATCGATGTGGAAAATCAAAGTGACATTACAACAATCACAGTGACAACAATCCCAAATCCGATTTGTATAAAAACCTGATCAAGGTGATTTAACCATTAAATTTATTTTATTTACAAGCTTAATAGATGTATAAATAAATGAAAGATATTTACGATTATTTATGTACATAAGTCTTAACAGTAAAATGTACAATGATAGTGATGGAAGTTGATATAAATAACGTTACATACAGTGATATTATATAAAAACAAAAACAATTTTAACGATAAACAAAGTTTTCTTAAGCTAAATATAAAATTTATAAAAAGTATTTCGAAGAAATGTGACTAGTCATAGTTCGTAACACTAAATCTCTAACACCAACAACAACAAACGTGTTAATTTCAATGTCACTGTGTAACTCCATCGTGATCTGGCCGTTCAACCTTTTTTACGCATTGCCAGCGCACCCCAATCTTCCTTAATAAGATCTGCTGCTTTCTCGCCAATCATAATTACTGGCGCATTGGGATTACCATTCATTATCGTTGGCATTATACTTGCATCTGCGACACGCACCCCCGATACACCGTAAACGCGCAAACGCGGATCCACCACTGCAGTCGCATCCCAGCTGGGACCCATTTTGCAAGTACCCGCCGGATGATAAATCGTAAATGTGAATTGCTTAATGGCGCAAGCCCAATACGCATCGGACATGAACTCGTGCTGACGACAACCCGGCAGTGGTATATTGTGCGGACGTGAGCCGAAACGTTGAAAAGCCTGCGTATTCGATACATTGATAGCCAGCTTAATACCCTCGACTAGCACGTCAATATCCTCTTGATGCGCAAAATAGTTTGGTATTAATTTTGGCTGTTGCAAAGGATTGCGCGAATTCAAACGCACCCAACCAGTGCTCTTGGGACGCAGCAGTAATGGTAGTATAGACCAAGTTTCCGAATTATGCAGCGGTTTATAGACGGTATTATAGAATCCATCACGTAGATTGAGAATTTTACGTATCTGCTCACCGCCATCTGAATTTATAGAGCTGGGTAGAAAATGAAATTGTATATCGGGCCAATCCAATGCGGGATCTTGATATTTGGTATTCAAGAAAGCCACACCCTCCACACCGGAGAAGGTCATCGGACCACGCTCACGTAAAATATACTCCATTGCGACGGGTATAGTTTGAAAGCGCGCGCGCGTCACAGTGAGCGGCGCATCCACCACAAAGGTCAGACCGCCCAAACCCACATGATCTTGCAAATTATCACCAACTGGCAGATCGGACAAAACATTGATGCCATGCTCCTGCAAATGCTCAGCAGGACCGATTCCCGAAAGCATCAACAACTGTGGTGAGTTCAATGCGCCCGCAGACAAAATAACTTCGCGTCTCATAAAGACCACATGCTTTTGACCATTGCGCAAAAACTCAACACCAATAGCGCGCTTGTTTTTATCTATCAACACTTTGGTGGCGTGCGCGTGCAGCAAAACATCGAGATTCTTACGCAAACGCACTGGTCTTATGAACGCTTTACCAGTGCTACAACGTGAGCCGCGCCGTATTGTGCTCTGTGTAAGCATGAAACCAGTCTGTTGCGCGCCATTGATATCACGCACCTCATAACCCATTTCCATGCCGGCCTGCAGAAAGGCTATTGACAGCGGCGTACGCCAGGGTGACTCTTGCACTGTGAGATAGCCACCTGTCTCGTGATATTGCGTTTTGGCTAAATAAGGATTGCGTACATCCTCTGATTTCAAAAAATATTTCAGCACATCTTCATAGCCCCAACCGGGATTACCGAGTGACTCCCAGTGATTGTAATCATTCTTTGAACCGCGCACATACACCATAGCATTGAGCACGCTCGAGCCACCAAGCACTTTGCCGCGCGGCCAAAAGCAACGATCGCCCTTCATCGCTTGACAGTATTGACGCGTCGCTGATGGTGTTGTCGTATACTTCCAGTCAAGTTCGGTGAGCTGTAGATAACCGGCAAGTGCGGGCACATCTGATATCTCCGTCTCATCACCGCCAGCTTCTAGCAGCAGTATCGTCCAGTTACGCACCTCCGATAGGCGATTGGCTATCACAGCGCCAGCCGAACCGCCGCCCACTACAATGAAATCATATTGGCGTCGTGTCTGTGTAGGAAGAGAGAGAGAGAGTGAGAAAGAGAGTGAGTATATTGAGTGCTTGCCTCTAATATTAAAGTGCTTACTCACCATTTGCGCCTCCTGCACTTTGTTCTCCGGATCGATGCTTTGGTAACGATAATAATTCATGCCGATCGCTAGCAGTGGTATCATGCCAAGCAAAGATGTCATTGTACCAAATGCCATTATTCAGTAATTGTCAAATCCACGGATCCTCCTTACACTTTTCACGCAACTTGATGTTACTGCTACTGATACTAAATCCAGTGCTAAGTGGCGCACTGGCCGCTAGTGCAGTCTCGCTCAAGATCTTCGGTTTATAATTGCGTATGCCGCCCGGTTTAGCTGATTTGAATTGTGCGCGCGCCTTTTCGTCCTCCTCCAAAATATCCAAATACGATTTAATATATAAATGTCGACAGAGATAGTTTTTCGTGTGGTCCAATGAAGATCGCGCTCGTTGCGTTGATGCCGCCACCGATTTGGCACAACCACAAGCGCCTGTGGAGTATTGCGATGACGACGTGGAGTTGGCAGAGGATGATGGACAATGACAGGAGGCGTAGTAAATACCACTGTCGGTGCTCGTTGAACTTTTGCGTTTCGGCTGATACGACTGTCGGTCGATGTTCGTGTATGTTGGTTCGCTGGTTTGAGAATTGCAATAGTTGGCGCTACTCACGTTGGTTGAAGTGTTGCTGGTGCTGGTGCTTTGATCGGTTGTGTTGCTGATGAGACTCAATTTCTTGGCGATTCTAGTTTTTTCATATGTTTGCTTATTCAAATTGTATTTGTGGCGTAGACGATAGTGTTCGTCGTCGGTGGAGCTGGCAGACGTTGTCGATATGGTTGAAGAAGGTGCATAGATGCTGGAAAAGTTCTCTGAGTGTTCGATATATTTGCCTTTGCTCGGCGTGAAATTGGAAGAAGTTTTCGAATTTTTCTTTACTTCGCGCTGCGTTTGTGGCTGTGTAGTTGTAGATTGTGGTATTTGTTGGTGTGATTTGTGTCGCTTAACAATGTTGGATTTGCTTTGGTGAGATATCTCTTGTCCCATATTTTTGTAGTTGTGGAATATAGGGAGCTGCAACAAAATGAAAAAAAGCAATTATTAGTGAGGATAAAATGTGGAAAAGAAAAAATAAAAATTTGTTGTTTGTAAAAAGTAATGAACCAGCATTTTGATAGCTAAATGGATAGCAGAGCGCTATTATGTATATATTATGTAGATTTCGTTGAGATATCTCTAAAAATCAGGGACTAGTTTGCGTGGTGGGTCTATCTCTTCTTCTTCTCATACTTCCAAGCGTCGGACCAAAGTTATAAAACCATTTCATGTTCATGAAAGGTATAAAAAGGAAATGAAATAAAATAAATTAAAATGGAATTAGTTTAAACCATTAAAAAATAAATTGCAAGAACACGAAAAAATAAAAACAATGATGTAAAAAAAATTAATTAAATAAGCCGAAACATATTAATTTGAATTTAAAAAAATCAAATCAAAAAAGCCAAAACATAGTCGAAAATTTAATTGAATTAAATAAAAATATAAAAATAAATAAAATCAAATAAACAAATAAAATAAGACAAATTCATTTAAAACCGATTAAATGTGATTATAAAGTTAAGAAAATACATTAAAGTTTAGAAGAGTCTGCATAAGTTTGCGTGATTGTTTAATTAAAATTAACATAGTTTTTGAATAGGGAGTGGTATGTTTCACTTTTATTCAGTTATTTAAAAATAAAAAATAAGTACCTCGAGATCCCGGAAAATTATATATTAGGACAATTTTTGGGATCATTTTGGAAAATTTTTGGAATCATTTTAGAACATTGTTGGGATCATTTTGGAATAATTTCGGGACATTTTTGGAATCATTTTGGGATAATTTTAGGGACATTTTTGAGAGTATTTTGGAACAATTTTGATATCACTTCGGGACATTTTTGGGATCATTTTGGGATCATTTTAGGACATTTTTGGGATCATTTTGGGATCATTTTAGGACATTTTTGGGATCATTTTGGGACATTTTTGGAATCATTTTAGGACATTTTTAGGATCATTTTAGGACATTTTTGTAACACTTTTGTGATCATTTTGGGACATGTTTGGGAGCATTTTGGGACCGTTTACCAGAAACTTACCATCTACCATTTATTTTTACTTGATTTTTTTTTAATTTGTTTTGTTTAATTGTGGCATCTTCTATAGCAAAATAACTAACTAAAACGACTTCAAAACTTTCCAAAAGTTCCTGTGTTTTAAATATAACGCCCTCGTAAACACAAATTTTGTTAAAAGTGATGCATTTTAAAACTTTTTTTTACAAAAATTCAAAACATTTAAAAAAAAAATCGGTTTCTACTTGATTAATATACTGAAATAACTTGATGTTTGACAAAAAAATGTAGACTGTTTAGCTTTGCAGGTTAGGTAGAAGCTCCGTGATTCCGAATTCACAAGATGGTTGAAGTCCTAAATCACCTAAATTGGCATCTCTAGTTGGCTGTATCTCAGAAAGATATACTAAAATGGAACAGAGCTGGGTAAACATGGAAAATATTGATAAAATAAGGTCCACCCTTAGTAATCGATATAATTATATTCGATAAAAAATTTTATAGGACCAATATATGTATATACATATGTATGTACATATTTAAATACTCAACAAACCTGCCTGCACTGGACTAATATTTTTCAAATGAGTTGCAGTGGGCGAAAATGCAACTCGCATGAGTTCGTGCTGCCCCAATGTCGTTTGCATAATGCAAGGCAAAGAAAATTTGTTTCCGCAAATTCTTTAAAAGCCAAATATGTGGTAATGTATGTATGTACATGCATATGTAAAAATGCCATTGCAAAATTAAACTTGCAATCGCGTGCAACAAACCCAAGAAAAAAATAAACAACCAACAAATGCGAAAAAGCCGATAGTAAGTAATAATTTTGTTGAATATTTTTAAAATAAATTATGCATGCAGGTGCAAAGTCCAAGCAACTTTGTTGTATGAATTTGGTGCGAAAACTATATTTTTAACGCTCAGCAATTGCCTGATTAAAATCAATTTGCAACTGATTTAAATAGCGTGGCGAATGAGCTGTGAATTTGGGCGCTTATGTAAGAGAAATCTTGTTTGCGCCGCTCTTCCTCAAACTAGCTCAGCATAGCTGCAAAACTTTGAGAAATAGGTTAAGTTTTAAGGTGGGTTACATGCGCGCGCTATGGAGTAATAAGTCACTGGGCGTTTTGATGCGTTAAGATTTGTTGTTTGTCAACGCTAAGCGGATGTGGCGAAAGCATAAAAGAAGCGAAGAATTGAAAAAAGTAAACAAACGAAAGCTCTTAACAATTGTAAGCTAAATTTCAAAGAAAATAAACTAACAAAAAAAAAATGGCATTTAAATAAAACGCAACAACAATGCGCGTAGAGGCCGTCGTACAAGAGCGCTACACCACGCAGGCATTTTTATTAATAATAGTTTTATAAAAACGCTAACGGTAAATGCTACATGAAAAACATAAATGACACCCGAGTTTAAATTTATTGATTGCTTCATTTGAGCGCGCATGTGACTGAAGCTGCAGCAAACGCTATACGAAAGACTTAAGCAACGAACTTGTTTTTTTTTGTTTTGTTTTGTTTTACATAAACAAATTTGCTGGAACACTCTGTACATGGTCACGTACAGGGTGTAGAGGATTTACATTTTGTAATTTAGTGTCTAGTAAGGTAAATATATCTACATATGTAGGCAGGTCTGAACATATGCGAACACGGTATGACTTCAGTATAATTCTGTTTACTCTTGCATAATCTTGAGGACGTGCGTCAGAGGCAGTCTGATGTACTGTTTCGCCACCACCAATATGCAACTGCCTTTCATTGTTTATGCGTTAGCTGGAGTAGTATGGAAAAAATGCTTCTTCTTTTTAATTGAAGCCTAGATGATGCTATTAGGTTCTTGTTCCACGGCACTGAAGTCAATTAGAATATGTAAGGGACTTAAAGAGACATTCCCTAAATCCCATTTATCGAAACTATGGATTGTATGTGAGCTATGTGTTGTATTGGTCCGATCTTGCTGGTTCCGAGAAATGATTTCTATTATACAAAATGGAGATATCTCTAAAACTGAGGGACTAGTTTGCGTGCAAACAGACAGGCAGACGAACATGCCTAAATCAACTCAAATCATCACCCTGAGCATTTCGTTATACTTAATGGCGGTTCTATCTCTTCTTCTTCTCATACCTAGAAATATCGGACCATAATATTATTTCATGTATAAGAAAGGTATAAAAATCTTGGCAAATACTGAAGCATGCTTGAGTTTTCGAATCATCCCGCGTGCAGGCTAAACAAATTAGGCGTCTGTAACTGATAAAAGAAAGCTTTCTCACTACAAAAAATAGCATAACGTTTTCCTATTTTTTTTTTTAAATCTATTTTTGCTAACCGAAATTTATCGCTGCTTTAAGGCGACTTTAAACAAGAAACTAGTGAGTGAGTGCTATTTGAGTGCTCTGCTGTAGACGCCTGCCCACCTAACATCTTGTACGAAGTCGCTTACTGCGTGGGTTTTCTTGTCTACATTTTTTGTTTGTCCATTTAAATTTCATTTTCATTTGTTGTTAATTCGTACCGCAGTTGTAACCGGTAAATATTTTTTCATATCCCCGTCGCCTTAGCTAATAAATACTTGCACTTATTTGCGGTTTTTTTTTTTGTTTAACAATTGCTTGTTAAGTTATCGCAAAACATTTTACTAATATCAACTGTCAAACGTTTTTAAATTTATTGTTTGGTAATAGCTGTAACATGTTTTTCAAGTTCATTGCCATAACAAACGTGCCGTTTTGTTCAGCTCCTTATTAACTCTTTAAAGTGTTTTTCCATTACTTTTAATTTATTTTTTCTTTTGCCATTTCCTGCCATCTACCTGCGGTCTGTATGCTGCGCGTTGCGGAAGAGTGTTGCATCAACAGCAAGTCGCGCCTCAAATTTTTTTTTTTTTTTGTTTATTGTCTGCAATCCAACATACAGATACATTTTTTATTTTTATTTAATTTTTTAAATTTCTTCTTTCCTCTTGCTACATAGCTAACATGGCTGTTTGATTTGCAACGAATCATAAAATTGTTACAAAAAATGTCTTTGAATGGTAATTGATGCAAACAAGATTATCTGTTGCAACGAAATCTATAAATGCCAAATGTTTGTGAAAGCTATTTTAGGCAAACTGAGTCAATTTGGCATCAAATGAGACAAACGTACAAATACACCACAGCTTATGCAATGATAAAGATAAAATGATTGAAAAAATTTATTTGAGTTCATAAAAGTCGACTTTGTTCAATTTACGTGCTTATTATGTAAAACGCTGTCACTTTTACGCATTCTAAATAAAAATTTCATTGAATATATTGACTGATATTGGCAGTAAATGGAAGTTTGCTAAGTGAACTTTTTTATTTTTATATGATGATAAATGTAGTAAGCTGCTTATGTGCTTATTATGTAAAACGCAACTAGTAATGTTATCTCAATCTAAGCGAAAATTTTATAGTAAATACATTTCCATCATTGACAGTAAGTGAGCGTTGCAAAGTGAGTTTATTTGATATTGTATATTGCTTAAAATAGAAGTTTGCTTAATTTACGGACTTGTTATGTAAAATACAGCTCAGGCCTTTGTGCCGCTTTAACACGAAAATTATAATATAAGCCTATTCACTCACTAAAATGATTCATAGCATAGAGTTTGTTTGATATTATATTTTTATAAATGTAGCAGTTTGTTTAATTTAAAGGCTTATTATGTAAAATGCAGTTAGGACCTTCTTCTCGCTCTAAGACCAACATGTATAATGTAATAACCATATCCGCGCACTAAAATTACAAATAGTTGTTGAGTGAATTTGTTTGATATTGCATTTTGATTATTTTCAGAAGGTTGTCTAATTCATGGGCTTATTATGTAAAATGCGGTCAGTCACTTTTTCTCGTTCTAAAAAAATATAATATAAGCGTGTTCACTCACTATAATGACTAACACTAAATGCAAGTTGCTAAGTGATTTATGTGATCCAAGATAAGCCACCGATTGCCAGTGAAGAACAGAGACTGTGGGCAAAGAGAGAGGGGAAGGCTATAGTGTAAAACCGGATAAATAATTGTTTTACAATTTTTACATACTTTTCTTTAAAACACAAAAGGTGAGCGGGGGCATTGAGAAAATTAATTTCTGTGAACTATTTTAATTTATTCCTTATAATGCTTATCACTTTTGTTCATTAGAGATTTCAAATAGAAATGCATACGTGTGCTCAGTCTGGGAGTAACAAAAATCCGAAAGCACTATTTTTAGGAATTTGTGTCTATTTATATGTATGTTTGTGCGCGCTTCACTCAAAAACTGCAGCATTGAATTACATAAAATTTTTACGAAAACATTAACAGCTGGCTAACTTAAAGTATTTCAATACTTTTGCCACAGCGCAGTATTTTGTTCACAAAGATTACAGTGATGGCAATAAAATTATGCTCAAATATTTCTAAGCAAATACTGAATTATTAAAAAGTACATCGCTGCCTCTAATAGAGTTGGTTGTTATTGGTAAAAGTTGGTTGTTATTGCAGCCACATTAGCCAACTACAATATTTCTTAATTTTCTTTTATGTATACCTATATGTATTATGTTTGCGCGCGCATCACTAAAAATCTATCGCAGCGAATTGAATGGGTTTTGCGGCGATATATTGCTGCGTGTGTGAATTTAAATATAGGCTACGTTTTGCATTGATTCAGATCAATTTTTTTGGGTAAAGTCTCTCACAACTTTGGGCAGCTTTTTTGCATTTCGCGGACTAAGTGAAAATGGCAACAAATATTTTTCAAAAACTCCCTTTTTTTTTTTTTTGAACGACACTCCATATCATTTGTGTGAATAGCACTTAGTAATATGGGGCCGCCTTTCTTCAACCAAATTAAGAAATAGGCTGTTTTTTTTTTTTTTTTCAAAAAAATGCTGAGATATCGCGTGCTTCGATAATATTTCGAATTCAACGCTGATAATTTTTTTTTTTTTTAAATTCCATTTCAGCTGCATGAGGCAAACAAACTTTTGACTGCTGCTTAGTTTAATAGTAGCTTAAAGCCCCATATAGTTAGTCTCACTTCACGAATTTCATCTCATTAAATAGTTTTTAATTAGTGGCAATAAATTCGCTGCTAAAAAATAAAAAAATTAAATTAAATAAAAATAAAAATAAAAAAAAAACTTGCTTCAAGCTAAATCATATTTATTTCTTTTACACTAATTAATATTTTTTAATTTTTACTTATTTTCCTTAATTATCACCTAGTTTTTACTACCCGAAATATTTGAATCAAATGTGTGCAATTAGCGTTTCGTTTTTGATTGTGCGCGAATATTAATAAAGACCGCTTTTGATTACGTATACGACCTGCACGTCAAAACGTCTCAATTGAAACTGAGTAGCGTTGTAAGCGCGCAAATGCTACAGCAGTGGCGTTGAAGTCACGACAATATGAAGACAGCACCTTTTAGTGGGCAGTGAGCTAAAACAAGAGTCCAACAAAATTTCGATGGACAAACGAAATAATCAAAAAAAAATTAAAAAAATCAGCCAAAGAGTTACAGCGTCGACACACACACACACACAGGCACACTTACGAAACTCAGCCAGCTGTGCCGCACTCATGTATGTTTTTCTGTAGTAGCTTTAACTATTGCAACTGCTTATGTTTTTGAGATTTGTTTTTTTTTTGTTTGTTTCTCAGCTGGAGTGTTGTTGAAAATAAAGCGGCGCATGCGCAACAACCATGTCCATTCGTTGAGGCTTGTAAGTACATGTGTGTGTTGAGGTGACATGTGTGTGATTGCGCGCAACTTTCGGAGCGCACGAGTGGCTTGCAAAAGTCGATCGGCCGTAAGACGGACTGGTGAAAAACTAACTCACAACTGGTATGAATTCCAATTCCAACTAGTTGAAAGTGGAACGAGGAAAATCTATATTTTTGGTGCACTTAAGAGGTCAAAGGTTCAGGTCTGGAAAAGATGGGTTATTTTCTATTTTTTTCTTTTTGGTTTTTATTTTCTTGGTTTTTTTCGTTTTCTCTGTTTTTTTTTTGGTTCTTTCTTGGTATTATTTTCGTTTTTTCTTGGGTTTATTTCCCTTTTTTAAGTTTTTTTAATTTTTTTTTGATTTTCTGTTTCTGTTGTTATTTGTTTAGTTATTGCTTTTTTATGTTTTCGTTTTCTCTCTTTTTTTGTTTCTTTGTTTCGTTTTTGTGCATTTTTTTCTTATTTATTTTTTACATTGATTTTGTTTTTATTTTTAATATCTTTTTTCTGGTTTTTTGGTTCTTTTTTGGATAATTTTATTCATATCAAACTTCACAGATTTTTCGTTTTTTCAATTCCGGGCGCCCCTTACCATCTCTTTTAACTGAACTAAAGCCTTGACGAATAAGATGTACGTTCCGCTGCACTTTGTGTTAAAAATAAAAACTTAGTCAACGGACACCAAATAAATACGGAAAGTTGTGGAGAAAGTCTAAGGCCCTTTCGAAAGCGCCATCAGCCATCCCAAATACTTAGAGAACTAGCGTTGCAACAAAATAATTAGCTCCGAATAAAACTAGTCTTTACTTGGAACAAGTCTTCCTGGTGTTTGAAGAATCCAAGTACCAGCCAGTTTCGTTGTGGCCCGATTGGCCAGATAATTCCACCTCCTTATCCTCCAAGCAGCTACTAAAAACGAATTTGACCACTTTATCCAGGATTTCCCAAGGGAAACTTCGTACTAAAATAAGCGCTAGTGCATCCAATGAGCTTAGCAGGACTTTTTAACCCAAACATATTCATAAGAAGCGCATCACTTTGCAAAAGTTCGAATTAGTCTGCTAAGAGCACAACGGTAGCGGAGCAGCAATGGTGGTCGAAGGGACTAGACGATAATCACGCGGGAGTGGGACTTGTTAGGTAGTTGTTTTCTCTTCTTTAAAAGGTCATCAGGAATAAGCTGTTTCATAGTAATAGGCTTATTTCCCACAGTCCAGCTAACGATTTAGGGTTCCTCGGACTAGTAAACCAGTAACCTTTGGACTAGTTCTCCATTCGCTTTTGAGTTTTTGTACTTGTTGGGCTTTTGTACAGTGTGCGAAGAGTCTTGGACTGTCAAGCAATCAAGCAAAGACTAATGCCATAACTATTTGATACTCATTAGCAAATTTGTTTCACACAAAGTGTTAAATCGGTGCAGTCGCATTATATATTAAGTCGATTTACACGTTTCGACTTAATTGGGGCTCACTCAGTCAAAGATATTTATGAACGTGTTAGAGTGTTTCGTGTCTTTGATTGACAAATGATACTGTACTTATTATAAAGTTTTCAATATTAAGTAAAAACCCAAAGTAATAACAAGAGGTGATTAACCTGCGGTCGATGCGACTGTGGTAAAACTCCTGCTCCGTGCTCCTTGCAGCGCCGTCGTCAACATTACCAACATAGCTATGAGATGCTGTAGACAAACATAATGCAGGTTTGTTTTATTGCGAAAAGAAGAAGAAGAGTTTCAGTGCGACCATGTAAGCATACCCCGAGCACTGGAACTAAATGTGAATATTTGCCAAGAGGTTTAGCACATACTGGGGTCGAAATGACGCCCAGGTACTTCACTTCCGTAGCCTTCGCCAATTAGAGGTAGTGGTTAATTGCCATCTGGAAAAAAGAACCACTTCCATTTGGGAGAGATTTAGCTTAAGCTCACTCTCCAATGACGAATAGAATAGTTTTTCCAAGCAGGGTTGACGACTATTCTTGGCAACGTGGTACAGCCCTGAAGAGCGTCTCCATTGAAGTTTCAAGCTGAAGTCCAATCGTCTTGGTTGTCTGATTGAAGCTCGGAACAGTTGGACATTTATTATGAAGTTACTTTCTATGCTGTCCTAGTAGTTCCTTCAAGAGTCGCTCTGAAACTTATTCGCTGCTTTTTGAAAATTTTGAAGGCATCTATAAAAGCTTGCAAACTCTGGCCCGCTTAGAGTTGAAAGTTGTTTTAAGTGAGATCTTTACTGCCTTGACAAAAATCTTACTAAAAAAAATATTTATTTGTTAGAGTTACTTCCCTACCTTTCGAAACAATGTCTAATAGCAATTGGCATAGATTTCAATTCAGTGCAACAAATAATTTTTAACCATTTCTGAGCTGTTGATAGGTTCATAAATCTTTTTTTGTTTTGGCGGTTTTGCATAATAAAACAATTTACCTCAATAATTGTTTTGTTCAAAATTTACTGCCAATTTATTTGCATATTTCATTTGAGCGAGATGTGTTGACGCTTAGCTTGATGGCCATTTAACTATTATGTACGAGGTATTTATTGTGTTCGTGGGCATAAAACATTCAATATTATAGTGAATCATGATTTTTTTTTATGTACAGTGGCACACAATGAAAATGATACAGTTGGTTGTTTTAATATGATTTGAGAATTTCCTTCGTATAAAAATAATGCTGCTTCTTTTATATAAATCTTTTGAATGCGTATTTCTACCCTTATGCAGAAATTCCAAGCAATTCCTGACAAACTCAAAAAATATGGCAAGAATTTTAGACCTCAAATTTGAAGAAAAATTTCCACATGATTTCCGAGTATGCAATTTTGTAGCCTATTAAATTCTTGTCTGACAAAATGCAAGTCTTAAGAGTGTCAAAAACTTCGTTGATTTTTGAACATTTTTTTCTGATTTTGTTTTTTTTTTTTTTTTCCATAAGAGCTCACTTTTTTTTCGAAGAAAACACAGAACAGCATGTAAAAAAATTTCCAAAAATTCAAAAAAAAATTTTAATCGTTGTGAGACTTTTATTTTGTCAGAACAAAATTTAATAAGCTACCAAACTGCATAATTAGAAATCAATTTGAAATTCTGGAAATATTTTGAAATCTTTGCAACATGTAGTCAAAAGTTGTTTCTTAAAGAACAAACTACATTTGCATACAAAAACAATAAAATCCAGTCAAGCTACATTACGTATCAGCACTTATTATAGACTAAGTCCGATTTTCATTATTATATCTCCAAAACTAGCTAAGATCTGAAACTGAAACACATCGCTGATTGCAGCATTTATTAGCACCTTTCGTTTGATACCCATATTGTACTAACAAATTTTGTGTCAACACTCGTCCACAATTTGCTCCATAACTCCTAAACCGGTTGAGCTAACAAAATGAGCTATGTCTTATATTTGAAGTGGGATGTCTAATAATACAACGGTGGAAGTTGCATTATGTTCTATTAAGCAGTGTTTAAGTGATGCGCGCCCAAACATACAGACACACAAACAAAAAATCTAAGAACTATTGATTTGGATCCCATTGACGCAATAATCATCGCTCCTAACAATTTCTCTGTAATATCTGCAATGTACAGATAACGACCTGTTCCAGTTTTATTATTTGCGGAGAGTAACAAACTCATTTTGGCTTAAGACTTATCCTCATATATGACAAGAACCCGTTGGAGCTGATGTGAATAAAAAAAACTTCAAAGAAAAGTAGGTGAAATTGTAGAGAAGGTAGTGTAAATATGTTATAAAATTGTATTTGTATTTGTTGTTTGTCAATTGAAATCTTTAGTGATCGTGTCGCAAAACAAAGCAGTTCAAAAACGCTCGAAAGTGGTTAAGCACCATGCCCACTTTTATATAAAAAGAAGTTTAAAGTAGCCAAACTTAGCAATTTCTCTGCGAAACCTAACTTTTCATCAATTGTATTTCACTTGCACAGTATCTGTGTTCGAATAAAGGTGAAAAATATAAATTTTCGAAAATAGGCGTGGCTTGCACCCTTTTATAGTGGATTCTTTCATCAAGCTTTAACTGCCATAACTCGAAAAAAATTCATGCGTCATAAATTTTGTTAAAATTTTTATTTAGCTGACTATATAGCTTTTTATTGTGAAAATGCGATAAATCGGTAGAGTGCCACGCCCATTATTTTCAATTTAGTTTTGATAATTTTTTTTGTAAAATTTAAAAGCAACTAGAAGCTTTATCAATTATGTTTCGATCGGCGAATGCGTTTTTTCAGCAAAACTCGACCTCAAATAAATTTTTGTGGATTTTGTGAAAGTAGGCGTGGCACAGCCCAATTTCCTCTTATGCATTGACTTAAAAAATAAAAAAAAAAACGCCATTTTAGTTTTTAGATATGTTATAAATGTATATTGAATAGACCTTCCTATAAAAATTTTGTTTCAACACTTGCCCTTAGAGCGGTTTTTAGTTCAAAATTTTATTTTCCTAAAAATAAAATTTATTTTAATACTTGTGAAAAAAATTGTTTGCAGTGTATATTTTCGAAAGCTAATGAAAATACTTTTCTAATGGTCTTTGAATTTGGTTTAAGCGTTCCGTAGTACTCACAGCTTAGAAGTACCTATTAGTTACCGTCATTTTTCAAATATTTCGATACCTTGCCACGCCCACAATTTTTCGAAAATGCAATTTCTAATGGTCTTTGAATTTGGTTTAAGCGTTCCGTAGTACTCACAGCTTAGAAGTACCTATTAGTTACCGTCATTTTTCAAATATTTCGATACCTTGCCACGCCCACAATTTTTCGAAAATGCAATTTCTAATGGTCTTTGAACTTGGTTTAAGCGTTCCGTAGTACTCACAGCTTAAAAATACCTATTACCGTCATTTTTCAAATATTTCGATACCTTGCCACGCCCACAATTTTTCGAAAATGCAATTTCTAATGGTCTTTGAATTTTGTTTAAGCGTTCCGTAGTACTCACAGCTTAGAAGTACCTATTATCGTCATTTTTCAAATATTTCGATACCTTGCCACGCCCACAATTTTTCGAAAATGCAATTTCTAATGGTCTTTGAATTTGGTTTAAGCGTTCCGTAGTACTCACAGCTTAGAAGTACCTATTAGTTACCGTCATTTTTCAAATATTTCGATACCTTGCCACGCCCACAATTTTTCGAAAATGCAATTTCTAATGGTCTTTGAATTTGGTTTAAGCGTTCCGTAGTACTGACAGCTTAGAAGTACCTATTAGTTACCGTCATTTTTCAAATATTTCGATACCTTGCCACGCCCACAATTTTTCGAAAATGCAATTTCTAATGGTCTTTGAATTTGGTTTAAGCGTTCCGTAGTACTCACAGCTTAGAAGTACCTATTATCGTCATTTTTCAAATATTTCGATACCTTGCCACGCCCACAATTTTTCGAAAATGCAATTTCTAATGGTCTTTGAATTTGGTTTAAGCGTTCCGTAGTACTCACAGCTTAGAAGTACCTATTAGTTACCATCATTTTTCAAATATTTCGATACCTTGCCACGCCCACAATTTTTCGAAAATGTAATTTCTAATGGTCTTTGAATTTGGTTTAAGCGTTCCGTAGTACTCACAGCTTAAAAATACGTATTACCGTCATTTTTCAAATATTTCGATACCTTGCCACGCCCACAATTTTTCGAAAATGCAATTTATAAAAATCGGGTTGTGTTCTTTAAATGTAGCTCTTTAGCAAGTCGGGTTCAAAATGTGCCTTTTTTATACGTTTTGATATGAAATTCATGGAATATCTTTTCTGCATTTCCAGAGTCCTAAGGTAGGATATAATAATAGCTCACTACTAGCAATAAAATGTTCGGTTCCATCCGAACTTAGACTTCTAAATTGGATTTCTTTTCAAAATTTTCTCAATATTTTTTCGAATTATTTTTTTAATAATTTCTTTCAATTTTTTTTTTATTTTTTTTTTTTAATTCTTGTTGTCATAATTGAAGACAGTCCATATCATCATTTTGATAATTTTCTATCAAAATAATTTATTTAAAATAAATACGTCCAAACTTTCTCCTGGCCCCAATCAGTACAGCTTAGCTGTGCGTCAGTTGCTTACCCACGCACTTGCCAGCACCTCCATCTAATGCAACTTTGCATACAAAGCATTGAAAAAGTACTCGAAATTCGCTTTCCTTGTCACAGCAATGCGAAAATTAATTCATTTCTTTATCTAACTTTACGCGTTACAGTGAATAATACTTGGTAAGCAGCCGGCATTTAATTTGCATTGTACACATTGAAGCCGGCAATTTCGACTACAACAAATAACACAATTTTGCATCTACGCATGCGCGGCGCCATATTCATGCACAAATCTAGCCAGTGGTTAAATGTGCCATTGTACCTCCTTTGTTTATTTTTTTTTTTAGTATAGGAATATGGAAACTCTACATTGTGGTGGTACGTATGCTGGATTGCATGGTTTGGTCTTTGCCGGTTTCCAGCCAAGATGCTTGCTTGCAATGATACTCGTAATGTGGTTATATAAGCGCGCCCATATTAACCAGTGGGCATATCTCTGAACGCACACATTTCGTTGCAACTTTATTGTTATGTAAGTACATTGAACTTGTGCGGCTCGGCGCATAATTGCGGAAGGAACAATTTTTTATTGCGTAGAAAAAGGTGGAGTTTTCTGTTGGCCAAAAAAAATTGTTGACACGTCCGGCTTAAAGGAAACCCGAACTAATTTTCTACTGTTATTTAACATGTGGCTTTCTCGTGTTTTTCTTATCACAATCAAATATTCCGCACAGAAAATAATCTTCAAAAAAATAATTAAATAAACAAATTTTTTCCAGCTACAAGAAGAAGCTTTAAGCTTTTAAAAGAAAATCCACAATCCCTATCCCAATGGGATGAGACTGATTTTTACCTGGCAAAGTTAAGACATACAACAAGATGGATCTAACATGTTCTGGTGTAAGCACTGCTGACCTCACGGAACCAATCCTTCTGAACTTCAGCCGGCTTATCTCAACGAAGGAGTCTCCATATTCACAACACTTCACTAAATTGTTTTTGCTGTTACAACAACAACAGCAATATTTAACAGAGCCTTAGACTGCAATTATAGGGTAGAGCAAATCTCGGATAGATTTTTGAACATTTGCTTGAGTTGTTAGGAAATATCGGCATAGCTCAGACGCTCAGCTGCCTACGTCATTATGGGCAAGTGTGATAAGATAGCCGTGAGGTGTTCCCATCGGCAAGTGCCCTGACTTAAGGTCAACTGGAATATCTCATGAGGTACTTAAAGTTTTTTGGTGGCCCTAAAAGATGCGCGAGCAATGGCTATCTTTCAGATCTCTAGATATCGTCCATGACTCGTCGTATTTTCGCCACCTCTAAGTCTTGCGCTCAACTTTTCGGGTCCCCCATAAATTAAAAAAACAAAAATTCAGAAACACCATTTTTCGGAAATCTTTTTTCAGAAAGTCAAAATTCAGGAGTCAAAATTTTGTGCAAAATTTTATTTTTTTCTGCCGTCGCATTACTTTCTGAAGTTTTACTTTCAGAATGTTTAGATAGGAGATAAAGGCTTTGAAATAAGTGAAAAACACGTTTCACAAAGCATTGGTTTATTTTTCTTTTGCTACTTTGCCAAAGAACCTTATTTCTTTATAAATATTTATAGCAACTTCTATTTAAAAAATTTGATTTTGAATTCTAAAGTAAAAAAAAAATTGGCCACCAAAGGGTTAATGCATAATTACTGGTGTTATCATGCTAAACATATAGGCAAACCATTATTTCAGAATTAAAAAAAAAATAAAACAAGTAAGGAAAGGGCTGTCTTCGGCTGTGCCGACGGCTTTATACTTTTCATGAATACGCATATCTTTTTTAAGTGTCCTACATGGCCAAACCACATTTATCGGAACAATCGGTTATATGGAAGCTATATGTTATGTTACTCCGATCTGTATGATTTTCATTACACACATCACATTTATAATAAGTACCAACCTTGCAAAATTTTACGTTCCTAGCTTCTTAACTGCAAAATTTATAGCCCAAAACCCATTTATCGAAACTATCAATTATATGGGAGCTATATGTTTTGTTTGTCCGATCTGGGTGATTTTCACTACACAGGTTACAAATATAATATGTACTAAACCTGCAAAATTTCGCTATCTTAGCTTTTTGATTGCAAGAGTTATAGGCCAAAACCCATTTATCGGTACAATAGATTGTATGGGAGCTATGCGTTGTATTGGTCCGATCTTACTGGTTCCGACGAATGATTAATATAATACAAAATGGCGGCTCCATACCAAATTTCATCGAGATATCTCTAAAATTGAGGGACTAGTTTGCGTTCAAACAGACAGACGGACAGACGGACATGGCTAAATCAACTCAGCTCGTCGCCCTGACCATTTCGGTATGCTTAATGGTGGGTCTATCTCTTCTTCTTCTCATACTTACAAACATCGGACCAAAGTTATAATACCATTTCATGTTCATGAAAGGTATAAAAACTGCATTTAATGGGTTAATACATGACCTAAATATGGGTTAAAAATGTAAACATTTAATTTTTAAGTGTGCAGTAATAGATCAAACATAAAAAAAAAATTCAGAATTTATAGTTATGAAATGCTAGAAACTCTGAGGTGAATCATTCTATTTCGTTATTAATAAAGTAGTTAAGGTCGTCAATGGGTTAATGCATGCATTCAAAACTTCAAATATTTACCATTGAAGTGTAGAGCAATTTATATTTTTTATTTAGAAATTATAAAAATGAAAATTTAGGTCAAATTTTTTTTAATATATGGCGTTTAAAGGGTTAAAACGGTTAAAGTCAACTACTTAAGCCTATGCCAAACTATTTTTATGTGAAAAATTTGATTTCAGAGTTAAAAGAAAATTGCGGTCGTCAATGGGTTAACGTATAACCGATCATGAGTTATAATTTTAAATATTTATCAATTAAATGTAGAACAACACATTCAAACCTAACCAAAAAATCGTTCATAATATCGTTGTAAAAATAAAAATGTGGATAACGAGTGGGTTAATGCATGACCGTAAATGTGTTTATGAATTTTTGATTCTGAATTTTTTGTTTCTGAAAAAATTTTTCTGAATTTTTCCTTCTGACTTTTGGTTTCTGAAAAATGATTTCTGAAAAAATTTTTCCGAAAAATTGTATTTATGAATTTTTTTCTGTCTGAATTTATGGCGGGCACCCAACTTTTCATAGTAGTCTGACCCTCGGTGCAGCGTCAAAAAAGCTCTGACTCACTTTCTGACAACATAAGAAAATATACAATTCAATCGACCGCCCTGTGGGATGCGCGTTCTCAGAACAGGCACCAAAATTAATAGGACTTCTTTGTGCATTTTGTATGTTTTTTTTTTTCTTTTTAACACATTATTTAACACAAAAATATTCCTACCTTACGCTTTTGAATTCAAGCAAGCATTTGTTGCACCGCTTAGCGCTATTGCGAACGATCCTTCCACGGCTTGAGACATTTCACAAAATCTATATTTCAACTGCTCTTGCGCAGTGCCACTTACGATAGTTGGGTTTTTTTTTATAGTTGACAATTTGAAATTTTTTTTTTGTTTATTTCTTTTGTTTTGCTTTGCTTAGAGCCTACCATAACTTGGTCATGCGCGTCACGCATGCGCACAATTCAAAGTCTCCCATAGTTAATGTTTCACTCACTTTTGAATTTTTTTATATAAACACGCAATACCACGTTAAAGGGGAAAAGAAACAAAGTAAATTTAAGCGCAAAAGTATGTAGCGGAAGAAATTGCAATGCGCGCAAATGATTGCTTCTCGAAAATTTCGTTTCGTAATTTGCGAAAATTATTTTTATTCACTGGTTTTGGCGACGTAGCTTTGCAGATTTTTCAAGCAACTTGGAATTGTATTTGTAATTTTTATTTGGTTAGCTCTTGTTTTGTTGTGGCTTTCAGATATGTATCTTATCTGCCATTCCATGCACCACACAGCACACATCACATTTTAGCACTTCACACTTTCTTTTACAAATATTTCGTGTACCTTTCTAACTTTACGCTTTTTAAAAGAAATTTACTTTAATTTTGTTTGAAATAGAAATTTTCGTTTTCTTCTTGCTTCACACTTTTCTATGCATATCTTTCACTTTCAGTTACTTGCACATTCCACACTTCCGCCCAATTCTTTTTTACCGTACGCGCGTGTTTGCTTCGCGGCTGCACTTTGTCCAATGAACGGCTCGCGCTTTGTTTGACATTTCACAAAAACTCTCTTCTTCTTTGATTGCATTCATTTCTCAAGCGCTTTCGTTACTATTGCCCATCATTGAATCCCCGAAAAGCCAACAACTTTGCGTAAGCTTTTCTTCTTCACTCAAATTTGCGCGCGCTCGCTCACTCTCTCCCAACACTCTCACTCTCACTCTCTGTTATTGTTTACTTCACTTCACCACTTTTTCTTACTTCATCTCTTTTAACTGTAAATATTTCGTTATGCTTCGTTCGTTTTTGGCTCACGTCCGCCAACTATTCCGGTTTCATTGTTGGCTTTTTAGTTTTGGTCAGGCGGGAAGGCCAAATTGGTTTTGTCTTTTGCTTACACTTTCGTTGAAAAGTCATCACCATTTGCATGTGCTCCACAGTTGTTGTCTGCAGTCAAAGGCGTTGTGCAAAACCGGAACAGCGCGTGTAAAGTGAACTTTTGGGTTACAAGCGCTGCTCTCAGCGCCTTTGTTGTCGTTTAATTAAAATTTTTTTTTTAGCTCTGAGCTACGTTTTAATGGTTGTTTAAATATATTTTAAAATTCGGCTAAGCGCTTAAATAGTTAAATATGTGTAAAATGCGGTTAAATGCTCATCGAAAGCACATCAGCTGAATTCATAATTCGTTTAATATGAGCGCTTCTCCATTTAAGTGCATGATGTCATATCGAATCCGACGGAATTATGGCCCATCCAATAATTCGTTCATTAAATGGAGATTTTGTTCATCTCTTAGCAAACACTGGCTGATTGATTCCGATTCAGATATCTGAACAGACGTCCAAACATGTTGAGGGAAGGAAAAATCTTCGTAGGCAAAGTCATGAGATCCAGCATTACATCAATCAGCGTTTTGAATCGCACACCCCTTTCTAGATCACTCCCTCATATCTGGGTATGTGAACCCCATATGACATATTCTCTTACTCCGAGCGGGTGTTGAAACTAATCCCGGATAAGGAGATTGGATCCGCTGTCTACTGGAAGAAGATCTATGACAAATATTCACATTCTTTAAATGTGTAGAAGCTGGTGGCTCCTAAATCGCACTACACACAGACCTATTAGTTTCTTAAAACTTGTACGGCCCCATTTTGTTCACGCAATACGGCGTCCCGTGGTCCATATCAAATAAAGTCCCCGGAACCGATAATATCTCTGTTGCTCATCAAGCTACAGTTGTGTGATCCTTACTGTCCATCGCGACCAAACGCTCCTTACCGCTTGCGCGCCCATCTGGGTGTGATTAATTTCCTAGCGACAGCTTTCTCCATCTCACCCGTATACCTTTTTATTCCAGGTCCAGAACAAGTGCGATTTAAGGTTACCAGCTTGTAGCCCTTTTCACTAAACTCGCTTCAAGGCAGCTATATCTATAGGTGCCTGCGATATCAGTCAAATCTCGCTCACCACGATATTTGACCTTCAAACCGGCCGGTAGATGGTAAAGGACGTTAGTGGGATGAGAAAGTAGACGTATCGATGTTCTGCATGGTAAACGGGAACTCCTCCACATAAGTAGCGGTAACTCTCAGCAGTTAGCCAAACATAACCAACGTCAATACAGAGCGAAAAAACTTCATTGACTGGCGATGGATGACGACCCTCCTGATCATTTAACGATTACCCTCAATGTCCATCACCATACCGACCGCATCCCCATGGAACGCCGCGTCTGCATGAACTTGTTTAAAGCTGATTGAGCCAGATTCCGAGAGTTCAGCGAGAGCTCCTTCCTTCTACATCTGACACATAAGAAGGAGAACGAACCCTTCGAATAATCATTGATTCGATATCAGCTCATTACATCCCAGCAGGTAGGCAGAATATGATAACGACGAAAAGATAAGCATCTAAGGTCCTGCAACCTCTCTCCTGGCGTTGACAAACTATGGTCCTTGCTAATGTTAAAACATCTCGACTCTGAAGGAATCAAATACATACCTACCAAATGTTCTCAATCCTCCCATGACCACATTAGTAATGTCTGAAAAATATGAGCACTTAAATGTGGCCCGCTGGGAAGCTAGCTAACAAAGGACCAATATCAGACTAACCAAAGAGTGCTGCAAGGTTCCCATCCCCACTTCTGTAAATTCCTACATCTCAAGGCTTTCTCCTCCATCAGAGTGTGTTGAGACCGTTTCCTATGCAGACAATTGCAAGAGAGTTTGTACTAACCCTTCCATCGATGAACTGCGCTCCCTCCAATATTACTATTTCTCTGTCTTTTCCGGCAGAAAAACTGAACTTCTTTGCATTACCTTCGGTTTGGTAGAATAACCCAAATAAGGTTTCTTTCATCCTCTCTTAAGGAGGGTGAGTTCTCACATGCATTCACCCAATACTAATGCAAAACTACACTGCAACATCACCCTAATGTTAAAAAAAACAGAGACTTTTTCAGTTTTAACCTATGACGACCTCATTCCTTTAATCTAAATACTTGGGAAAAAATTTTCATAAAGCAAGTTGGTTTTTTAACTTGTTGGTTCGTTGTTCAACTCACTTTACGAAGGCAAACTTTTCTTGATTTTAATAAGACATATCCTTCTCATATATGGATCTCCAAAAGTTCTTCGGTCGATTTTCTTCCCTCTTCCTGGGACTAACCAAAAATCAAATTATATCGAGCCGGAAGTCAAAAAAAATGGAAAACGAAAATCGAAAACAAAATCGTCTGTGAACTCTAACAAAGCAAAACAAAATTTCTTTTTTACGATTTCCAAATTCAACTCAGCACTTTGGCTTTCCTTTAGCTTCATGTTGCGCATCTGTTCACTTTCGTTTTCATTTGGAACACGTTCGCCAACAACTCGCTACACATTCCAGTACATATGTGCATTCGTACACACTTATTTATATGTATTTGCGTATGTTCCGGCTTTTAAAAATTATTATTTCACTTTCATTTGCTCGTACAGCTGTTTGCACTGCTGAGCCCAGGAGTCAAACAAATAAACCCAAAGTGCGATTTAAAAGCAAAATGACCGCAATAAAGAGTACATTTGAAATGTGGGTTTGAATACTTTTATGGCAATTATGTACCTATGTTGTTGGGAAGTAGAGGGAGCGCATGTTTTCGGCTTCTTCTACATTTTATCGTCTCACCAAGCTTTCGATCTTAACTTTATTGGCCGAAAGAGTGGGTTGTCTAGAGAAGCTAGTATCATTTTCAAGTAGTGACATTCCTAGCCGAAGCCGAAATATAGCTTGGCTGTCACTCCAGACTGGTAAACTCCTACCTCTTCTCATATAACCCATGGTCTAAAAAGATTCTCCGTCAGCTTGCAGAGAGCAAAGTGAAATCCATCACCTTTCTCAAGTTTTATTCGAGTTCGCATTTTACTCATCTAACCTCTTTTCTTTGAACAGTTAAAACGCTAGTTAGAGCAGCAAATAAATGCATAGCAATAGAAAACTGGAAGAGGCAAGTGTTAACTTGTGATAATTAATTGATAAATCTTGAAGTAATAATTTCATAAGAAAACTCGTAATACGTACATTGTGTTAAAATCAATTTTCACTATTTGCTCAAAGTCCAGCTTAATAAAAAAAAAATTTTGTTTGTATGTTTCTACATGTTTACCAGTGGGTTATTCCATGCCAAGGTTTTTCGATGTGATGTACACTGTAAACATTTAATAGAAAAAATTTTTTTTGCAGTGTATTTTTTTTAACTCTTTATTTTGAACAAAAAAAATTTTTCGCTGATATATAACATTTTTGCAGTGTCTATTTTAGCATCTTTTTATTTTTTACAAAAAAAATGCTTTTATTGAAATAAAAAAATTTTGCAGTGTATTTTTTAGGTTTTTATTTTTAAAAGTCAGTCAAAATAAAATTTGAACAGTGTAGAAAAAAACCCGAATTTTATTAAATGCCTTTTCATTGAAGTGTTTTCACAGTTTAAAATTATACAAAGAAAATCTTATATACACTGTAAAAATTTTATAAAAAAAATTTAAAAAACCCAAATTGCAGTGATTTTTAAGTTAAAAATTTTATTTTGAACAAAAAAAATGGTTCACTGAAATAAAAAATTTTTGCAGTGTATTTTTTTAACTTTTTATTTTTACCAAAAACAATTTCAGTCGAAATAAAATTTGCATTGATTTTTAAGTTTAAAATTTTATTTTTAAGAAAAAAAAGTATCACTGAAATAGAAAATATTTACAGTGGGTATTTTCTAAATCTTTATATTTTTAATAAAAAAAAGTTTTATTGAAATAAAAAATTTAATCACTGTATTTTTCAACTTTTTGTTTTTAACAAAAAAAAACATTTCAGTCAAAATAAAATTTTTACAGTGTAGAAAAAACCCGAATTTCATTAAATGCATTTTTATGAAGTGTTTTCACAGTTTAAAATTTTATTTTTAACAAAAAAATGGTATATTACACTGTTAAAATTTTATAGAAAAAAAAAAAATGAAAAGGATAATAAAAAAAACAAATTTTTAGTGATTTTTAAGTTTAAAATTTTATTTTAAACAAAAGAAGTGTTTCCCTGAAATACAAAATTTTTACAGTGTGTATTTTTAAATCTTTTTTTACCAAAAAAAAAATGTTTTTATTGAAATAAAGATTTTTTGCAGTGTATTTTTTTAACTTTTTATTTTTAACAAAAAACAATTTCAGTCGAAATAAAATTTTCACTGAAATACAAAATGTTTACAGTGGATTTTTTCTAAATCTTTATATTTTTAATAAAGAAATGTTTTATTTTTTACAAAAAAACATGTTTTAATTGAAAAATAAAATTTTGTTTTGCCGTGTATTTTTTTAACTTTTTATTTAAAAAAAATTTTTTTCAGTGAATATTTTCTAAATATTTTTATTTTTAGCAAAAAAAAAGTTTATATAGTACACCTTAGATACAATTTTTATAGAAAAAATTTGAAGTATAATAAAAACCCCGAATTTGCAGTGATTTATAAGTTTAAAATTTTAATTTGAATAAAAAAAATTTTCACTGAAATACAAAATTTTTACAGTGGTGTTTTCTATATTAATTAAATAACTTGTATTTTTTTAAACTTTTTATTATTAACAAAAAAAAAATGTTTTTATTAAAATAAAAAATTTTAGCAGTGTTTTTTTTAACTTTTTATTTTTAACAAAAAAAAATTTCAGTCGAAATAAAATTTTTTACAGTGTGTATTTTTGAAATCTGAATTATGTACATACCTCTCTAATAGTACCAAGATCTTTGAAATTGGCTGATTTAGTTTTGCGTTTTTCACGTCTTTACGGTAGCTTTGTGGCTCTTTTTATTTCGGAACTGCGGCTGCCAATGACTCGGCGCATAACAACTGCGAACAACGAAGTCTTCAATTGCCTTTATGCTAAGTAGGAGTGGGATTTTTTTCGAATAATTTTCGAATAAACACTATTCGAATAAACGAATAAAAATATTCGTTGCAAAAAATTCGAATAGTATTTATTCGATTTTTTTATTCGTTTATTCGAATAGTATTATTCGTTTATTCGAATAAAAGTTTTATTTATTCGAATAATTTTTATTCGAATAGTCCCATGCCTAATGCTAAGACATGCCCCAAAACTGTCAGCGTAATATATTTACATAAGCGCCTCAATGCAATTACTTTTATGACCGCTGTAAATATTAATATTATTATATTAAATATTTTAGTTAATTTAAATTTTAATTGGAACTAGCTTATTGGCCAACTAAAAATGATAAAATCTTCATGATAATAAACAATTTTTTGTTTCACCTCTTCACTGCCGCCCACATTTCGCACATTTGCCTGCATCTTGAAGGAAAGGCAATTTTGTAGCTTAGCCTGTTTTATTGACGATGGATGGCATCGGCTCTTGACAACCAGATAAATATGAATTGACTTTACGTGGCACGTAATAAATATATAAATTAGAGTATATCATGTCATTCATCACTTATCTTGGCTGTCTGGCAGCCTGCTGGCAATAAACAAATTTAAATAAAATACGCGAAGCTACTGCTGAGCCACTGTTTTCCATAAGTTTATCCATTTAATGTGAACTGATTTATTTGCTTTCGATTTCATATGCAAATGTTTGTAGTTTTATTTTTGAAATTTTGTTTTGCAGTAATCAAGCGTTAAATGGCCAATGGCCTTTCATACTTACACGTATTTTACAAAGTTGCAACGATCATTAATTTCCAAATCATGTGAATATTTCTGCTTGCCACTGGTTACCTCCAACGCTTGTGAATCCTGTTTTCCTTGAATGTACTTGATTTTCGGCTAGTGGCATTTCGTGTGTTTTTTTTTTTTTTTTGGTAGGCTTTAGCTGAATCTAAGAGTACCTGATTTGAATTAGTTTAAAATAAATAGCACAAAAATGAACTAAAAATGAGTTAAATACCAAAACTGAATCATTTCTACGAGTATGGAGCCAAATAAATATTACGAAAACTGAACAAAACCGAGCAAAGAACGTTGTTGTTGCATTCGCGTGTGAAATTTTTCATTTTGGCTCTGGAACATGCCCACCGGATGATAGCTAATGATAAAAATGGGACCTGAATGAACTAAAAAATTTAAGTGAAGCTAAAAATGAAAGCTCGACAAAAAGTAAACGAAAACGGAAAAAATGCGAAATGAAGCGGTTTGGGGAACAAATGCAGAATAGCTCCAACTCTCTAAAAAAAAAAAAAAATATTGGGATCGATAGGTATTTTTATAACGAACATAACGGTGTATTTCTTTTTTGGTGCAAACAACAACAACAAAAGTTATTCAAGGTCAAAGTTCATAAAACTAACTTTTTTGTATCTAAATTCCTCCTAAAGTACTAATCCGATTGCCAAAATATTGGCGTCGTTGGATAGGTAATTACAGTACCTTTTATTTGATATATGTCTTAAATATGTAACTGCAGAGAATTTCCTAAAATAATAAAATTTTCTTAAAAATGTCTCCAATTTTTAAAAAACTTAATTTTTTTTAATTTAGTTGCTATATTAACTATGTGTAAAGATAATTTAGTAACATGGGAAATAATTTAAGCTTTCATTTTAAATACTATATAATATCCTTAGTTCAATCAAAACCGGTGCGAAACCGCGTATGTGCGAAAACTGGTATACACCATTCAAAGTCCTTCTGCATAGGCAGCCTTCGAGTCAAATAATGATTTAGGGGCCCGATCCATGTTTTTTATGTGCAGAACACCTTTCCGCGTAGGCGGCCTTCGGCCGCGCTTCAAAAAATAACCCTGGGCTACGCCATTCCAACTCCGGGTGGTTGCCCTGAACGGTGGCAACATGCCACCGTTCCGACTCTATGGGCGGGATCCATGGTATTTTTGTGCAGAACACCTTTCTGAAGTTGCGTGTAAAAAGGGCACTAAGTGAGATGTGCCCCGTTCTGCGTAAAAGGGCTTATTCGAGAGAAGAATCGCGCGTTTTCATGTACAGCCTAATAATATTACAACAACCACATGAAAACTAGCAACTTTGATTGCAAATATCTCTTCAGAGAAATAAAATTTTTAATTTCCGCTTTCGGATTCTTAATCTACTCGTCAATACGCGTCTTTTGATACCCCACTTTCCCCTTTTGGACCACTACTACCACTGGCTTTAAATAAACTTTGACCCTTAATAACTCTTGTTGTTGTTGTTTGCACCAAAAAAAAATTATATATTTATACTCATCTCAATGATATCTACCAATCCTCACCATTTTTTTTTTAATTTGGGAGTTGGAGCTATTCTGCATTTATACCCGGTTTGGAAACGAAATAAGGAATGAAACAAGGCCATGTTAAAGAATATACAAAAAATGAAACGAAATCGTGAGGGAAGGGATTGAAAAAAAGTCTGGCTTCCTATTCCTGGTTCTGTTTCAAAGACTGTTCTACTCGAAAGCAAAAATCGATTCGAATACACATCGCTACTCTGTAAATCGAACGAATTTGCTATAGAATATATACGAATTAGGAGGCATCACTGTTTCACAAATTTCAGAAGCAAAGCAAAATACAAAAACATAAATATTAAGTAAAACCTTTTTTAATATTTGAAGATTTCTAATAGCAAAAAAAAATTTCTCATTATACCTTTCATGAGCATGAAATGGTATTATAACTTTGGTCCGATGTTTGTAAGTATGAGAAGAAGAAGAGATAGACCCACCATTAAGTATACCGAAATGATCAGGGCGACGAGCTGAGTTGATTTAGCCATGTCCGTCTGTCCGTCCGTCCGTCCGTCCGTCTGTTTGAACGCAAACTAGTCCCTCAGTTTTAGAGATATCTCGATGAAATTTTGCAAGCAGGCGCCATTTTGCATAGGATTAATCATTTGTCGGAACCAGAAAGATCGGACCGATACAACGCATAGCTCCCATACAATCGATTGTTCCGATAAACGGGTTTTGGCCTCTAACTCTTGCAATTAAAAAGCTATTAGAGCGAAATTTCGCAGGTTTAGTACATGCTATATAAGTAATGTGTGTAGTGAAAATCACCTAGATCGGACCAACATAACATATAGCTCCCATATAATCGATAGTTTCGATAAATGGGTTTTGGGCTATCAATTTTGCAGTTAAAGAGCTAGGAATTAAACTTTGCACGTTTGCTACATATTATATATGTAACATATGTAGGCAAAATCAGCCAGATCGGGCCAACATAACGGGTAGCTCCCATACAATCGATTGTTCCGATAAGTGTGGTTTGGCATTCATGAAAGGTATAAAGGCTACGGCACAGCCGAAGACAGCCCTTTCCTTACTTGTTTTTTTACTAATATTTTTCAAATATTTTCTGTCAAAAACGACTGCTTTATTCTTTTTGCGACAAAATTAGTTTTTTATAAAAGAAAGAAGATGAGTGCTTATACATAATTATAAAAAAATACAGTTTTGTGGATTTGCGTTTGCTAAATTGCTATCGAATAAAATTTTTTAACTTCGACCATTTTGGTATATTTTTTCGTAGTTAGGAGTACCAAATGTTCTACAAGAGAAATGGGGGTTAATCGAATATGAAGGAAATAGAAATGAACTCGAACAACGAATCACTCAAAAGTCACCAAATTTTCTTTCGAATAGAACTACAGAGTAAGGACCCTGAAACAAAGCTGCATAAAAAATGGGATGGGAATGGAACAAAAATAAAAACAAAGTGGGATGGGAATGGAACAAAAATAAAAAACAAAGTGGGATGGGAATGGAACAAAAATAAAAACAAAGCTCAAAAATGTGGGAACAAATCAAAATATATAAATTTGGAAACTTTAACGTTTACGGGCTTTGCTATGATTATGGTTACTGTTACGGCAATGGTATAGCTTACGGCCACTATCATGATTTTAGTAATATTTTTAGTTAGGGCTGTGTATACGGTCACTACTACTTTTGCTCATGCAGTTACAATTATACTTTATTATTACGGTTACGGTTATGGTTCTGCTAATAGTTCCACAAATGTTTACACATAAATTTTTTAATAACCGTTTGACGATGTGGTCGCGATGATTGTTACGTTTATGGTTTTGTTGACAGGTTTAGTTAAGGTGTTGGTCGAATGCACAAATGTTTAGGCATTAAGTTGAATTGATATACGTGGTCGGTCTCATATATGGCATTATGTATGGGTAGTTCCTTCTTATAAAAACTTGAATATGCTTGATTGGCTACTATTTCTGAACTTGTATGATATATGTACATATGTAGGGAATGTTTTCAAAAGGCCTAGCATACTGCAAGATTTCGAAGCTCGTTACTCTTCTGCGAATCATTGTAATATCAAACTTAAAGTTAAACTCAAAAGTGCATAACCAATTTGGTATTTGTGCTGTTTTAGATGCGACTTCCAACTTTGGGAAAATCTTTAGACCTAAAATTAAAAACATTTCTCATTAGTCACAAAAACTGATCATTATCTAAGATGATTTATTTGGCAATAAGCATTAGTATGCACATTTACGTAAGTTATTACCATTTCTGACCTTGAGTAAACTAAAATTACCACAATTAAATTGAACTAAAAATTTACTTTTTTTAATTTTTTCTTTTTTTTTTTTCAAAATTGAGAAACCCCAACTCAACTGTTTACAACACAAGAAAAGTACGCCTTCCGTGAATAAAGCAAAATCAATGAAAACACCGGTTCGTGAGAAAAATTGAACATGAAAAACAGAAAAAAACCCAGCATTAAGAGCATTTGTATCAGTTTCATGTGGCATAAATGGTCAGCAATATAACCGGTTGGAGTTTAATATTTGATTTTATTGTTTTTGTTTACATCAATACTTCCGTCGTCTGTCCCTCTTGGGAAAAACTCCATTTAAATGTATGTTGTTTTCATTTATTTGAATAAATAGCCATAAATATGAGGCTTGAATCAAATGGAAATTGAAATAAATTGTAAGGCAGGAATACATAAATTTAGGGATATAAATTTTTTCCGGTTTTCGGAATGTGAATTTGTAATCCCGGAATGTTATATAATACACCAATTTTTTTATTTAATTTTTGAAAGTTTTTTTTATTAACTTTTTATTTTAAATTTTTTTAATAATTCATTGAAAAGAATAATGATTAAAAAATATTCGGTACTTTTTTAATTATTATATTTATTTTTTATTTAATTTTTGAAAGTATTTATTATAATTTTTTTGTTATATTAAAAATTTGTAATAATTAATTGAAAAAAATAATATGTAATTTAAAAAATAAAATAAAAACAATATTCGGTACTTCTTTAATTATTATAATTACTTTTTTTTTTATTATTGAATGTTTTATTATTTTTCCCTTTTTTATTATTTAAAAACTTTAATAATTCATTGAAAAAAAGAAAAAAAATTAAAAATTAAAATAAACTATAATTTTCGTAAGCTTTTTTATAGTTTTGGTTCTTTATAGTATTTTATATATAAATACCGAAATCTTTTTTTCAAAAATTTAAAATTTTCGAGGAAAGTTTTCGCATGGTAAGGGATGTTTTTTGTAATTTTTAAAATGAGCCATCTTGATAAACAGTGATGAAATTACTTAACTGAATCTCGGGATTGTCGGTACCTTAAAAAGCAGGTATCTTAGTATCGTAGGATTGGCAACCCTAATATGTATGTATGTACATATATATAAATGTATGTACATATATATTTGTGTTGCATGAAAGTATATTGGCCGTTGTCACTAATTTGTTTTTTGTATTTTCGTGACTTTTATTTTACTGGAACAGGTATTTAGTAATGTACTTGAGCGATATACATATATGTATGTTCAAAGACTGTGCAACTTAAAACCATATATTTGTAGATACATACATACATATGTAAATCATCACTGGCACCTCAAAACAAACAATAACAGATGGTAAAAAGCAATGAATTGTCCAACTGTCACCTTCACTTTGGGAAAGTCTTGTATTAACTAAAAAGATAAGGGCAATGCTCTAAAAGTAATTAGTAACACTTTGGCAAACTTTGAATGATGTAAGTTACAGGAAGCAGAAGCTGTTCCTTGGGTCATCAAAGAGAATGAGCGCTAAAGGTGAAACTTCAAATTACTCACGGTCATTCAAGCTTCATCAGTTGGATATGTTTGTACATATGTATAAACATTGATAATTTGGAAAATATGTACGTATGTATATGTATGTATATATTCAATATATCCATGGCCCTGTTTAATGAACAAATTGTTTGGTTTCGATTACCGAATGCTTCGGTCATAATATTCGGATTCGGCTCCGCTTTTGGTTGTACATTGTGCTTAATGTTGGTGGAAAGTAACTACTTATAAACAGAAATTATTGTCCGCTAAATGTTCGGTTTCGTTTACCGAATAGTTCGTTCATTATATTCGGTTTCAGTTTATTTTCGGTTATATAAGCTTGATTTTAGTAGAAAAATAAACAGCAACAACGAATGGTCAGTTCCGGTTGCCGAATAGTTCGGCTATAATATTCGTATTCGGGTTCGATTCGCTTTCGTATGTAACATCGGCTTAATTTTCGTGGAAAAATAAAAAACTAAATAAATTAATGTCGGAACGAATGTTCGGTTCCGGTTACCGAATAGTTCGTTCAGATTATTCGGCTTCAGTTTATTTTCGGTTATATAAGCTTGATTTTAGTAGAAAAATAAACAGCAACAACGAATGTACAGTTTCGATTATAATATTTATTTTTTATTCGGGTTCGATTCGCTTTCGTTTGTAACATGGGGTTAATTTTCATGGAAAAAGAAAAAACAACAACAATTATTGTCAAAACGAACATTCGATTTCGGTTGCCGAATAATTCGGTTATAATATTCGTATTCGGGTTCGATTCGCTTTCGTATGAAACATGAGGTTAATTTTCGTGGAAAAAGAAAAAACAAAAGAAATTAATGTCGAAAAAAATGTTCAATTTCTGTTAACAGTGACCAAAAAAGTGGCAATCCTAGTATTTTTTTTCAGTTGTCGTAAGCGATAACAACTCGACAGTGTGCGCTAACCCTCTTTAAAACAAGAAATATCCTATAACATTACCATTGATTTCAAATCGTTCCAATTGATCAACCCTTTATATTATAACTTTAATGGAGGTATTTTTTATTTTTGCATTTTCGCACTTTCTCGGTAACGACTGGTGAAAATTTCGTATATGATAAAAAAAATAGAAAATGTCTATGTAAGTGTTGCCAAACAGAATGGTTTTATGGGGTTGCCACCTAAGGCCAATATGGCTATCCGAGGAAAGGTATTTTACGTCACATTTCAAAATAAAATGTCTACATAGGGTTGCCACCTTACTCTTTCAATTTTTTTTTTGCCATATTCGCTCTGATCTTGAAAGCATATTAACATGTTTCTATGAAATTTTGTTCATAATTTATTTGCTACAAATCCACTTAGAATATTTCTACCGCGTTGCCACTTATCTGTAATTAAAAAAATTCAAACAAGATATTAAAATAAATAATATTTGCGACCAGCACTATCTCGAACGATTTCACTGATGCATATCTGCAACAAACCAAATTATATGGCAACCTTGTAAAATGCCGCCTAGTTATTTTTTAGTTTCTAAAATTTTGCAGCATTTTGTAATAATAAAATTAACAATAGTAATTTGTTCTTCAACGGAATGCGCCAACCAACATTCGAAATTCAGATTCTAGGTGTGAACAAATATGTTTACTTTCGTGATTTAGACAAACATGCAAGACAAAAAAAAACGAATGCTGACAATAACGATCAATGGCGCTGTCTATTTGAGTCTGTTGCGCTGATGTGCTGCGCATGCGTGCTGTAGTTTAGTTTCTTTTGCTCGACTGAATTTCATAAATCTTTTGAAATGTTCAGATTGCACTATTGCTTTGAAGTTTGTTATCTACCTAAAAGCGCTTGTAATGAACGCCGAAAACATGCATTACAAAATATTAACGTATCAATGGCGCTGGTTAAACACGAATTGCACCAATGCTCACTATCTACTGTTTTGACTTGACTTGGCGCATTGCGTGTTGGCCATTTTGTTAATACAATAAATTTGCAATTCTTGTTGTGTATATTAATTACTTTTTATGTGAATAAATTTTGAAATCATACAAATTTAATTGTGGTTTAATATACTTGCCGGCTAGATCTGTAATTAAAAAAAATGTATGTGCGCTTTAATTTTGCCCATAATTTGGCTCATAAATAAAGAATGCAAGTACAACATAAGTATGGTATTCATAGCTGAGTGGAGTGCATGGACGAGTTTATCATTTGAAAATCTACTACCGCCTACCGATTGCCGATTATTGACCAAAACGCAACACACCGTTGCAATCCATAAAATCAATCAGTTGCCTACCACACATAAATAAACTCATTTTAATTGTCAGGAAACCCCTGAAAAATAAAAGTATGCCGCTGAAGGAAGTCGGAAATGTTTTAAAAAAATTTCCCTTCCAACTCAACCTTTGTGGAACAAATTAGGAACTGCAAATATTTCATTTTTAGCTAGGGTTGTGCATGATTAGTCGATATTCGATAAGTTTGGCGTGCTCAAGACCACTCGATAATAAGTTATTATTCAATTGTTGTGCTAAGAAAATTTTTAAATAAATACAAATACAAAAAATTCTTTAATCGATTATTAGTCTTTCGAATTTTTTATTATCGATATTATTAATGGGAAAAATCGATTTCTAATAAAAACGATTGTCGGATTACACCACTGTTGCATCAATTTCACTGTCAGCCACAGTACATATTTGCACATTAAGCTACAAATTAAATTTTTAAGTACTGGTTCAATAGACGAGAGGGAATTAAGATCCTAAACTATGATTCTTACTCTGCAGTTCAAATCGAAAGAAAATTTGTTCGCTTTCGAGTGATTCGTACTTTGTAATAAATTTTCGAGTAGAACGCTTTCGTTGTTCGAGTTCCAATATGTTCCCTTTCGATTGTAGAACAGTTTGGTACTCGCTATTTCGAAATAATATGAATAGTCGAAAGTCAGCAAATTCTATACGATAATCAGAAATAATTAAATAAAGTTGGTGAAAAATTTTAAAAAGTTAACAAGAAAATTATATAAATAAAAAAAATGTATTATTTAACGAACTACAGAGTGTCTACGTATAGTAAAAACACATTTTTGCTTTCGATAAGAAAAGCTTTTCGAATAGAACAACAGCGTAAGCGACATGATTTTGAATTGTTCGGTTGCAAAGTCTATATGTATTTTTGTATTGTAAAGAGGTTCCAGGAGATATCCCCACTAAAGATCAATAGGCGTTTTGGTCAAATTCGTTTGAGCGTCACTTTCATGAAAGTGGGTTAACGCTAACCAGCGATTAATTTGACAGCTAACGGAGCGATTTACTTCAACTCAAGTCTAGTCTAGCTTTAAAAGTATTTTATAAAATATTGTACATAACTATGTACATCACATTTTTGTATGTTTATCAATGATTAACGTATTTTATTTTTTTTTACAGGTAAGCTTAAAACAAATCCAAATCGAATCTCAAGCTCTCCATAAAAGGTAAACAATTAACAAAACTTTTGTAAGATGCAAAGATATTGAATTATTTATCATAGTATGTAATATTCTTTAAAGTCGAGTTTTTTTCGTTAGCACTTAGCCAATTATGAATAAAATAACAAAATAATTTTTATTTTTTTCAAAATTTGTGATTTGCTTTGAGCATCAAAGATGATTTTGTCGCCTGAAAGAAAGCCACCAAAAATTGGCAGCAAATCGACGAATAACAAACCTTCAATTTATAACAATAAAAATAAATAAAAATGAATAAATAATTATGCGAGTTGTGTTCTTACTGCTTGCAGCAACTATTGAGAGCTTTCTCATAACCTGAAGTTGCACCATTATTTTCTCTCTGTGTATATCAAGTTTTACATTCACCAATTCACTTCCATTGGCATGTGTCGACTTTCGATTTCACCACAACAGCTAGTTTTGCCAAAGTCACCTCGACCAGTGTGGTGTCTGTCACAGCTACAACAAAACACAGAGTGCATGAAATGTTTAAAAAATTAAGAAAAATGTAGTGTGACTTGAGTATTGAATACTTAGCTACACGTATTTCAAACTCGGCCGAATTCCGTTTTTTCAACATGTCGTTAGAAGGCACTACCGCACTTATCAGCTGTTAGCTCGAAGAGGACTTAACCCATTTTGATCAACTTTGGAACATAAAGACTGACAATATTGCTAAAAAAACACGCTCCCTTGCAGTGAGTTAGTAATTTTTTGAAAGTATTTCTACAAAATTTTTTAACATGAAGTTTTGTAGCCTAATCAATTTTAGAACAACAATGTACAAGTTAGAAATATATCAAAAATTTCCCCGAGTTATCAGAATTTTTTTCGCCGCGTGTGTTGAATGTTTTCTTGAACAAAATTTAATTTTGTATACAAAAAAAATAATGCAAATTTTTCAGCGAGTTTTGACTTGCAGTATGTAACATAATAAAATTGAAAAAAAAAATTTTTTAGAGTTTGGTGGTCGAAAGATATCTAATTTCATTTTACTACTATTGTATTGCACACAACTGTATATATTTTTTTCTTCTAATTCTTTATTTCAAAGTAAAACGATAGACCTGCGTAAAGTGGGTAGCCACAAAGTCATTTATTTATTTTTATTTATTAAGTATTAGGCATCAACATAACCTTAAAAAGTAATTATGTAATATTACTGCAATTCTGACTCGATATGTACAATGCATAAAATGATTTATTGTTAAGACTAAAAACATAAATTATTTATAACATTTACTTAACAAACACAGTAAAAATAAATTAGTTTACATTTAAAGCACCCCAGACGAACACTAAAAATATCGAAAACAATAGGAAATGCGCCTAAAAGCAGACGTTACTTTGGTAGTAAGTAGTCGGGAGCAATATTTTTTATTTCTGTTGGAAATATATGGATTTCCTGCGAATTAGGCCCGGTTTTTCAGTCATTGGTTAAGCTCAGTTTAAACTAAGTTTGCCTAATCTCGGCATAAATTTAAACTCCAGTTAAACTGCAAAGCGGTTTTTCAGTGAGAGTTTAGGGCCGCTTTTTTGATCTGCTTTTTATACGGCAACATTGGTTTTTTTTTATCTAGATCGGCAACAGATAACATTCGTTTACATATTTAACGCAATTGCTAAATGAAAAATCGGTGCGAACAAAGATAAAGATACGCCGTGTACAAGTTAAATAAAATATATAAATATAAATAAATTTCAAATATCCAGAAGCAAGTATTTCTCACCAAATACTTCACAATTAAAACAATCAACTATGCAAACAGCTGACAGGTTAACTAGAGTTTAACCCTGGCAGATTGGCCGCTTAAACTCCGTTTAAACTTCGTTCAAAGTTGACTGAAAAACTGCATAACAAGTTTAAGCTTAGTTTAACTGACAAATTGAGTTAAACTTGCACTGAAAAACCGGGCCTTAGTAATTCTAATAGCAGAATTTTTTTGAAGGTATGGACCTCTGAGACTGCCAGATCTGGAGAGATACTTCGTTTATTAAAATTCAAGATGATTGTTGCTCCAAGCTATGTCATATGTATTAAGTATTGCATACTTTTAGGCACAGCTAATATTCTTCACAAATTACTAGAGATCGAATTTACATATATGCAGAACTGTGCGCCTAAAAATATATTAAATTTTAGTAGCATTGCTCAGTGGCGGTTTTAACATTTTACTTGGGCGCCATCTCGTCGTACAATGGTGGCAAAAGTTAATTTTATTACTATTATTGCAATATGAGACAAAAAATTCAATTTCAATATTCAACTTAAAATTAAAAGTAATCACATAAATAAACTTATACGAAAATTAAAAATCATTTATTAAAGTCGAGTTGTTGTGGAACTTAAGGAAATAAGTCAGAAAAATGTTTCATTCTCAAAGGGGGGAAACTTCGTCTTTCTAAACACGCAACTGACTTTAGCTATAAATTTGATAGTGCATACATTTAGGCGCCCTTCAACATATAATACGAACTCTACCCGTTTACTCAGATCTGAATGCGTCTCTTACTTTTTTAGTGTGCGTTGGGGAAGGGTCCTTCATATCCTGACTTTTAACAATAAATTTACAAAGCTAAATTGTTATATTTAAATAATTAACAACGCTTTAAAACATAACTTAGTGATCTATGAGGGTTATGAAATGTTTTTTTGTCATTTCATTTTCAATTTATGCTTTTCGATTAAATCAGCAAATCTCGCGCTCGCCTTCACTTCCATTTGAACTTAACTGCAGCTTAAACTACTCTTGTGACTTGAATAGTTTTAATGCACTTTTTATTGTTGTGACGGCAAAAGTATACTCGCCGACAATTTGGGCTATGAAGTCAAGTAGCTCGAAGTCCTATACAGACTCGTGGCCTTTTAAAAATCGTCGCTACGTGCCCTCACCGTTACTGTTTGCCTTAGCGCTCTCCGCTGCCTCGGTTATATTGCAAATAGGATTCAATTCCAGCGTCTGACGTTTCGCACGCCATTGTGTACTACTCAACCACAGCTCTTTGATCATATCTGCGCCCTTCTCGGCAATCATTACCACCGGCGCATGTATATTACCATTCGTGATTGTCGGCATAATGCTCGCATCGATCACACGCAAACCAGGCACACCATATACACGCAATTGTGGATCAACCACAGCCCAATGATCCGTCGGTGGACCCATTTTTGCTGTGCCCGACATATGATAGATGGTCATCGTATATTGACGTATGGCGCAATTCCAATAATCATCGGTGAAAGCTGGCAAATGTTTACAATTCGGCAAAGGTTTATGCCATAAACGCGCACCAAAACGCTTCAATGCCTGCGTCTCGCCCATAGCAATGGCGGTTTTTACGCCTTCGCGCAATACATTCACATCGTCAGGATGTGTGAGGTAGTTGTGGTAGAGTAGTGGATAGCGTAAAGGATTTTTCGAAGCCAATTTAATGAAACCGCGGCTCTTCGGACGCAGCATCATGGGAAAGATGCCGAAGACATCACGATCATTCACCTCGCTAAAAACTTCGTTATAAAACTCGTCGGTAAGCCCATGCGCCGTCTTCACTTGCGAGCCGCCATCCGACATGACCGACGCAGAGGTCATCATAAAATTCATATCGGGCCAATCATCGCTAGCGTTCGCATATTTGGTATTAATAAAAGCGACTGCCTCCAAACCAATACTCGAAGTGAGTGGACCATCTTCAGTGATGGCATAACGTAGCGCCGTATTAATATTGACCATACGTTTCATAACAATCGAAATGGGATAGTCGATAAGAAATGCAATGCCACCCACAGCTATGTGATCTTGTAGATTTCGTCCCACACCCGGCAAATGTTGCACCAATGGTATGCCCACACGCTGCAGCTCATCTGCCGGTCCCATGCCGGAGAGCATCAACAAATGTGGCGAACTAATTGCGCCAGCTGAAAGTATCACCTCACGTGTGGCATAGACAGTTTGCAAACGTCCTTCGCGTATAAATTGTACGCCGAGCGCACGTTTCGTTACAGGATGTGTGAGCACTTTGGTAACGTGCGCAAAGAGCGCCACATCTAAGTTCTTGCGTAGACGTGCGGGGCGCAAAAAACTTTTGGAGGTAGAAGCGCGTGAGCCACGACGCATATTAAATTGATAGAAAGCAAAACCGGTTTGTTGCGCGCCATTAACATCAACAATATCGTAACCGAGCTCTTCGCCAGCTTGTAGAAAAGCGGGACCGAGTGGTGTATTGTACGGTGAGTCTTGCACTGTCCAGAGTCCACCTAAGGAAAGAAACAATTTCTTAATATTTATATGCTTCCCTGGTAACTACTTGCTGCTCTTACCTGTGCCATGATAGCGTTTGTTTTGCGCCAAATATGGATTACGTTGATCTTCGGACTTGCGAAAGTATGGCAAGATATCTTCATAAGCCCAACCTGGATTACCAAAGGACGCCCATTGATCAAAGTCGCGTCGATTTCCGCGTATGTAGAGCATTGTATTGAGTACTGAACTGCCGCCTATCACCTTGCCTCTAGTCCAACAACAACGACGATCTTTCATTGCCTGACACGCTGTGTCCTGAGGTTGTGTGCTGAAATAAAAAGGGTGGACGCCTTAAAGTCAACTCAGCAATGAAATTTGTTAAGTTAAAAGTCTCAAAAAAAAAAAAGGAAAATGGAAGAGAGAAGAGAGAAGGTGGTGAGACCCCCATGCTAGGTGGGATAGGGATTGCGGTAGGAATAGGGATAAGAATAAGGATAAGGATAAGAAGAGGAATAGGAATAGAAATATAAATAGACAATACAATTAGGAATTTGGAGAGGAATAGGAATGGGAATAGGAATTGGAATGGGAAAAGGAATAGAAATGGGAATAGGAATGGGAATGGGAATGGGAATGGGAATGGGAATAGGAATAGAAATAGGAATGGGAATACAATTAGGAATTTGGAGAGGAATAGGAATGGGAATAGGAATAAGAATGGGAATAGGAATTGGAATGGGAAAAGGAATAGAAATTGGAATAGGAATGGGAATGGGAATGGGAATAGGAATAACAATAGAAATGGGAATGGGAATAGAAATAGGAATGGGAATACAATTAGGAATTTGGAGAATAATAGGAATGGGAATAGGAATAGGAATATGAATGGGAATAGAATGGGAATAGGAATTGGAATATGAATGGGAATAGGAATAAGAATAGGAATGGGAATAGGAATGGGAGACGAACAGGAATAGAAATGGGATAAAATTAGGAATGGGAACACTAATAGGTGTGTGGACAGGAATAGCAAGAGCAATGGGATGATGTGGAAAGAAAAGTGGAAAAAATAAGATGGAGCATAGAATAAGAAAGGATAGAAGAGCAGGAAAGCACGAGATTTTTTCAGTTGCAGGAGAGTGAGCAGGCTAATGTATGCGGGACGCTCTAGTAAATTTAAAACAATGACAATTTAATAATTAATAAAAAAATTATTAAAAAAAAACCAACAATAATTTTTCGCTGCACAAAAAATTACACAGTGCATCAGCCATTTTACACTATTGAAGCGACCTAGTGGAGATTGTTCATCTGTGTTATTAACAGGTCTCAAGCTCGTACCAAATCAGGAAATAGGTGATAGAGAAATATAATTTATAAAAAAAATTAAAAAACAATTATAAATTAATTTAAACCATAACATCACAATTAACTATAAAAATTTCATTTCAAAAAACAAAACGGAAGCAAACTTTTTCAGTTTAAAATAAAGTCATAATAAAATATACGCCTTGAAACACGCAAGCCAACAATAATTTACCGCACGCAGCGGACAAAGCGTTTTAAAAACAAAAACGCCAACAACAACTGTTAAACACGCCAAAGAGCACCAGCTTGAGAAAATGTTGACAGACGGTGGCTGTAATTATTGTTTCGTCTTTGTTTTGCTGCATTCACAACAGCAACAACAACAACAAATACTGTAAATTAGTGTTAAATACTTTAGCCGTTAAGTACACGCTTTTCATTTCGTTTAACTTTGGCCTTAAACCTTTTTGTATGTTAAGCAGCAATGATTACAGTTTCATTAGGTGTTAAGTCAGTTAGTCGGTTTAGAGTTAATGGCATTTAGCTAAGCTTCAGCTGTCTTGACGTTTGGGTATTTTACTCTTTTGTTAAGCGCAACCTGAGGCAACCATCATTACTCAGGCCCTAAAATTGCTCAAACATACATTTTTCATTTGAATTACGGCAATTGGGCAAGGTCGTGCTCAAATTGAGCGATTAGGTGCTTACTTAGATACAAGCTGAATAAAATTTTATATGAATCAAATTGGGTTTAGCGTGCCTTAGTAGTTTCATTAAGTTGGTTTCGTGTAGTTTGGCTGTCGAATTTTGTACTGTACTTATCGACATCTGTGTATAAGAACACATCCATATAAAAGCACAAGTTGAAAGAGTTGTAAAATAAAATTAAATTAAATAAAAAGAAATAAAATAAATTAAACCAAAATAAATTTAATTAAATTAAAAAATAATAAAATAAAATAAACTCAAATAAATTAAAATCAATTTAAAAGAAATAATATATAATAAAATAAAATCAATTTAAATGAAATAAAATTAAATCAAATTAAGAGAAATGAAATAAAATGAACTAAAATAAAACTAAACTAAATTAAATTAAATTAAAATAAACTAAAATTAAATATAATAAAATCAATTTAATGAACTAAAATTTAATGAAAATAAAAAGCATTAAACTGAAATAAAATTAAATTAAATTAAATTAAAAAGAATAAAATAAAATTAATTTAAATGAAATTAAATTAAATTAAATCAATATAAATTAAATTAAAATGAAATAAACTCAAATAAATAGTGATATAATGAAATAAAATAAAACAAAGTAAAATAAAACCAAATAAAATTAAACAAAATAAAATAAAATTAAATTAAATTAAATCAAAATAAACTAAAATTAAATATATCAAAATCAATTTAATGAAATAAAATTTAATTAAAATAAAAAGCATTAAAATTAAATTAAATTAAATAGAATAAAATAAAATCAATTTAAATGAAATAAAATTAAATTAAATCAATATAAATTAAATTAAAATGAAATAAACTCAAATAAATAGTAATCTAATTAAATAAAATAAAACAAAGTAAAATAAAACAAAATAAAATTAAACAAAATAAAATAAAATAAAATGAAATAAAATAACATAAAATAAAATAAAATTAAATTAAATAGAATAAAATAAAATCAATTTAAATGAAATAAAATCAATTTCAATGAAATAAAATTAAATAAATAGTAAAATAAAATACGATAATTTAAATGAAATAAAATAAAATACATTAAATGAAATAAAATAAAATTAAATCAACATAAATTAAATTAAAATGAAATAAACTCAAATAAATAGTAAAATAAACTACGATAAAATAAAATTAATTTAAATGAAATGAAATAAAATAAAATACATTAAATGAAATAAAATAAAATTAAATCAACATAAATTAAATTAAAATGAAATAAACTCAAATAAATAGTAAAATAAAATACAATAGAATTAAATAAAATTAAACAAAATAGAATAAAATAAAATAATACAAATGATATAAAATAAAATAAATAAAAATAAAATAGATAAAATAAAATTTAACTATATTGAATTAAATTAAATTAATTTTTTAGGTTTTTTTGGTTTTTTAAATTAAATAATATTCAACCATAATAAAATAAAATAAATTAAATTAAGATCGCGCTTCTCTGCCAAATTTGTGTTGAGCTGCTTTTAATTTGTACTTGAAGCATAATTTATCAAACGGTGCACATTTGATTTGTAAAGAAATTTTCAAATATTTAAAAAAAATATATATATAGATTTTGTCGCTAAAGGCTTACTAAAAAATTCTCTCTCTCCGAACAGCTATGGTGCTTGCTCGTAATTTTTGTTATATTTTGTTTTTACCATATAACATTCATATACTGAAATTTTTAAGAAAAATAATTTTACAAAAATAACAAACGATCTTGAACTTGTTTGCTAGAAATAATTACTTTCTTACAACAATAGGGAACTCCTTCCTTGATTAATTTTAACGAGTTTAATTTGTGAGCTTGTTTAATGACAGGTACTTGGAACGTTATTGTTATTGTTTTGCGTTACAGGTAGAACTAACCCTGAATACATTCCATTGAAACATTGATGAACCCACAGGTAAACAGAATAAATGTTGCACATAGCAAAGTATAAAACCCTGGGTCGTTACTGAATTATTCGTCATTCGTTTCAAAGCATTAAAGGCAAGACATTCACGCTGCTGCTAGTAATAAACATTTACTAAATATTTACATTTAATATGGAACAACAAAAATCTTCAACTTCTTGCGACTCTCAAACAGTAGCGTATTTTAGCGCAAACGATTATGAAGCCGAAACCTGTGAGCTGCGCATTGACGGCAGCTTAGACTCAACAAATTGTAGCTACACGAAATGGGAGCTGGAGTGCGGTGGAAATCGTGCATCAACACCTGCCATACTCTTGGAGATCTCTGAAATGCCTACGCCACCGGTACAATTTGAAGATGCGGCTCTAATGTTGTTAATGGGACATCGTGTTACAAATATATAGCTTTATTTTAAATAATTAATTGTATATATAATTAGCTTTTAAAGTCTGTATATATTATACTGTTTGTATATATTTGGTAATTTTTTAAGAAATAAAAAATGTGAACTAAAATTGTATCTTTTACTTACGATAGTTTAATTAATTAATTCAATAGTACATATTTTGAAATCGAATGATCAGTGGATGATCACCCTCTTTTGAAATATTTTTTAAGTTTACTCCGAAGGTGGCTTTGCAAAGTTTTTATTGATAGTGAAATTTGAAGCAGCTGTAGCAGGATTGGGGTCAATTCGAATTTCAGGATTGTTTCTTGACTTTCTCAGAACCACTTCAGGCGCTTTCAAATATCATTTTGGAACTGCTTTTTCATTTCAAAAACATGTACAAAAATTATTCTAAAAAAGTCCCAAAATTACTCGGAAGTAATCCTGAAGCGGGCCCAAAAACTTTCGAAAAGCATCCCGAAATCGTTACGAAAAAGTTCCGATAAGAATCCCAAAATGATTTTGAAAACATGAAAATTTGACTGCTACCAGTTTTCCAGGTTTTAGAGTTTATTTTTACAAAAGCGTTAGCCCTCTTCGCATCTCAGATCATCAATTTAAATGAAATGAAATTAAAAGAAATAAAATAAAATTAAACCAAAATTAAATTAAATTTAAAAAAACAAAAAAAAACCAAATAAAATAAAATCAGTTTAAATGAAATAAAATTGAATTAACTTAAATTGAAAGAAATAAAATAAAATAAATTAAGCTAAACTCAAATAGAGTAAAATCAATTTAAATTAAAAGAAATTAAATCGATTGGGGCAAACTTGTTTTCTACTCTATTCTCATTTATGAATTAGACTGTAAGGGGTTTCCAGCGAACCTCCTAAGTTGAATTTAATCTTACTTTAAACCTTTTTGTTAATCTTTCGAGTATAAGGGCGGTGTATTGTTTGTCAAATGTACTGCTATTTCTTTTTTTTCTTTGCCTTTGAATGACAAAGACCTCAATAACGAGTGAGAGTTTTTTAATTAGTTATGTTGTCAAGCAATACATTCTGTTTACCTGCAGCTTCATCATTGCTACAATATAATGCAGGTTTGGGTTAGTTTTAGTACCTGCTAAATCACAACTCATCAGTGCTAGGTTAATTAGTTAAACAAAAGTTTTGTGATTGAGGAAAAGCAGAGTGTGTCAAAGTTGTTGTGAAGAATCTTCGTAAATCAAAGGCGCAGGTGAAGAATTTTTTTTTTTTAGGAAAAATTAAAAACTGAAAAATTATGAAAAGAAAAACAATAAAAATTACAAACTTTTGGTCTTATTACCTTTCGCCGTTTGTAATTGGTCTTTTCAATGTTACATACAACTTTTTCTGCTTGCCTTTTTTTTAACATTTTCAGTCAAACAGTTGAAAAACAAACAATATTTTTTCAAAAAAGTCAGAATTTTAATTTTTAGATAATTTATATATTTTCAATAGAACTGTGTTTTCCCAGTTTAAAATTTTATTTTTTATCAAGCACAACTTTTCAAAGCAAACTAAAATTTTTACAGTGTATGTTTTCTAAGGCTGGTTTAAATAAGTTTCGAATGGTACACAGAAATTTCGATACTTGGCCACGCCAACAGTTTTTTAAAAATTCAATCTCGAAAAATGAGGCTGTGTTTGTATAGGTAAAATGTAGCTGTATGCAAGATTTAAACAATATCTGAGGAAATCGGGTAAAATGTATATCAAGTTTGATATTAAATTCATCATATGTGCTTTTTCCGAAACTGAATGAAATTTGTTATTTAGAACGCATACTAAGCGCAAGAACTATGCAGTTGAGTGTGCCAGCGCTCTCCCTAAAAGGTTGTCATAGATTTCATAACATGTTTCTTTTCTTATGACCTATTATGTCAATTGTAATAAAATAAAAGAAAAGACAATAAAATAAAATAAAATAAAACAAAATAAAATTAAATGAAATAAAATAACATAAAATAATTTTTTTTTTTTTTTTTTTTTTTACATATTTGTAAGTTTTGCAAGCTTGAGATCAGAGAAACAATAATTCGTAATGAATTTTAATTGTCAGTTTTTGGGAAAAATTGATAATTGGAGAAAAATTACATTGTTAAATCACAGCGATGGATAGGATTACATGTTTCAGAGTTTCCAAGCTCATCATCAGATCCCTTTTCGGACACTGGGATGCGAACCAGTGTCTGCACCAAAGCCGCTGTTAGAAAATTCTAACATCTAAGCTATGATGCCCTGTGACGTCACAATGCACTTATCTCCACTTCAATTAATTCCCTTTTGTTTGTTTGTTAAATAAAATAAAATAAAATAACATAAAATAAAATAAAATAAAATAATATGAAATAAAATAAAATAAAATAAAATAAAATAAAATAAAATAAAATGAAATGAAATGAAATGAAATGAAATGAAATAAAATAAAATAAAATAAAATAATAAAATAAAATAAAATAAAATAAAATAAAATAAAATAAAATAAAATAAAATAAAATAAAATAAAATAAAATAAAATAAAATAAAATAAAATAAAATAAAATAAAATAAAATGAAATGAAATGAAATGAAATGAAATGAAATAAAATAAAATAAAATAAAATAAAATAAAATAATAAAATAAAATAAAATAAAATAAAATAAAATAAAATAAAATGAAATGAAATGAAATGAAATGAAATGAAATGAAATAAAATAAAATAAAATAAAATAAAATAAAATAAAATAAAATAAAATAATAAAATAAAATAATATGAAATAAAATAAAATAAAATAAAATAAAATAAAATAAAATAGAATAAAATAGAATAAAATAAAATAAAATAAAATAAAATAAAATAAAACAAAATAAAATAAAATAAAATAAAATAATATAAAATAAAATAAAATAAAATAACATGAAATAAAATAAATTAAAATAAAATAAAATAAAATAAATTGAAATGAAATGAAAAAAAAAATAAAATGAAATAAATAGGTTCTGATAGATTCCATAACATGTCTCATTTCTTGTGACTTATTAGTCAATTCTTTACTTAAACGAGATGAGCTCATATTTTTCTAACAACATAGCAAACGTGATTAATCAATATTGTGTAGTTTTAGGTACCCAAAATTTTTTATATTCTGAGCAAACAAAAAATTAAACAAAGCGTCGATTATAATTATTTAGGCACGCTTAGTTCTTATGAATTTTTTGGCTAGTCTAAAGCCTCTCTACTCTCGCATTTCAATTTGCAGAAACCTGATGCTGAAGAAGAACTCTGATGCATGCACATTCGTGTTTCAAGTTCCTTTTTTTTAACAAATTTCAATATGCAAAAAGTAGGCGTTTCAAGGACAATGAAAGTGTCCTCTAACATATCTCATACAATACAATACTGCTGCGCGAATTTGTTTAAAATACATTTGACCAGCATGGCCATCCCTTAGGTTGAACTAAAATATGTATGTATGTATGTGTATGCATTGAGTGTGCAGGTAAACACTAACTAATTATTTTTTGCGGTATTTCCAGGATGTTAGCACACATCTGCCAGCAAATCAGGTAGCTGTTGTGTATGTAGGTGTGAACATGGCATTATGTATAAAAATGAACAGCTTTGTCGCTGCAAGTGCATAACAAATTTGGAAAGCAGCTCGTCAACTACTAATTAAGTGTACTAAAGCTATTCATTTGAAGATGGAAATGACGTCAGAATATTGCACTTTGGATTTACTTTCGATGTGGTTAGAAAAAGAAGAAGCAGATGCTAAGCGCAAAGAATTTCCACAAGTTACAATTTGTGATCGCTATCAAATGTGTGATTTGGAAATAAATAGCTCAACACTACTGACTGATGCCAACAATGAATGTACGCCCGTTAAACAAACATCCTGCAATTATATGCTGCGGAAATATATAGCCACGCCTACATCATCGACACGTTGCGTTAAACGTAGGCGTCTAAACTTTTGGGATCCAAATGTGCTCTACGACCTGGAAGATATATCGGATGATGAGCAAGCAGTCAATATCTCTAATATGTTTGAGAATGAATTCTAGATTTGATCAATAGAATATGTATGGGGGACGCGGCAATTAGATAATAAAAATTTATAATCAATTTAAGTATTTCTAACAACTGACATTTAACTTATTGTAAACATAGAAAAAATTTAAATAAATATGCAATTTTTAAAATGAATACTCATTGTTGTAAGACGCGTGGAGTCATGGAATCATTTTAGGAATAAAAATCGAGTGCAAGCCAACTACTTTTATATGACGTTCGTTGATGCATATAATCGATTGTAACGATAAATGACGTTTTTGCTATAACTTCTGAAATTAAATAAATAAAGTTTTTTTTTTTTTGAGTACAACGTAACTGCTCTGCATCTTATTTATCAAAATCTGATAAATAAATACTTTGATTAATTTAGAAAAATATTTGTATCGATTACTCTCATATCTCTAGGCTTATCTCATCTCTACTGAGAGAACCCGACGTCCTCAGATTTTGATGAAATTTTGCACACAGGCACATTTTACCTATACAAACACAAACTCATTTTTAGAAAATGCAGTTTTGAAAAATTGAGGGCGTGGCACGGTATCGAAAAATTTGAAATTACTGGAGTAGGTCTTTTTAAGATCCGATTTCAAAGCTTTTTATACCATTTGATAGATATTTAAATCTGCTTTCGAAAATATACACCGTAAATTGAAATTTTTTTTTTTTGTTAAAAGAAAAATTTTTTTTTTTGTTAAAAGAAAATTTTTTTTTTTGTTAAAAGAAAAATTAAAAATTGTAAACTGAAAAAGGACTTCCAATGCCAGTCATTTTTTTAAAACAAACAAATATTTTAAAAGGGTCTATTTATTAACTTACTTAATATATAATAACTTAAAATAGGAATAATTCCATACTCTTTCTTTATATCGATTTTTTGGATCATTTTTACTAATAGTAAACAGCAAAAGATTTTTCCAACAGAAGTCTTCAGTCATCTGCGACATTTTCTGATATACTAATTTGTCATTCTTTCCATTAGGCAGCATCTCAAACTCCTCACGGTAACACGTTTCATATTTCATTAAAAAATTTATCTCATTTTTCTTTTTTAATTTTTTTTGTAATCTTTGTTTAATTGCTGCTATAATCCCAAAAATTTTATGTATATTCACCCACTTGAAATTTTATTCATGTGCAATTTCTTTTAGTGATCCGCACATTTTATACAATAGCCATTATTGAGTAATCATATGCACATACATACATACACCTCCAATGTATGTGTGTATGACCTCTGTATTCATTGCTTGCAGCCGCCTTACACTGAGCTGTAATTAGTGTAAACCATGATACATTGCTGGAGTACGAGCATAAGTTATGCATACAACTTACTATTAACATTTATTATTCACATTGCGAAAGTATCACATACATGAGTACATATGTACAATGGTACTTAAATATAATTGAAATTGTGTGTAAGGGAAAAATGTAAAAAAAAAAAACGAATGAGCGGACAAATAAAATTCACAACTTTCAAAATTTGTTCACTTTTTTTATATAAATAATCAACTTTGCAATAAATAAGACTCAAAAAAATATTGAAGCTAGATTGCAAAATTATACGAATACAAAATTTATTGAAGTCTAAATAGCATACTTTTACAAGTTCATAAATAATTAAATTTTTTATATTTTAAGCAATCAAATAAACCATAAAAACTTGCATGGAAAATTCCAATCATTTAGCGACGTGAGCTAGAGTCGGAGTAATCACTTCCTCTTCAAACGATTTTTATATGTTTAGATAAATTGATTTAAAAAAAAATCTATGTACAAAAAAATCTATGTCTTTCGAACTAGTTCGGTACCAAGCAAAATAATTCTAATTGCTTATTGGTAAGTAACCTGACTAGTTTGAGAAACTACAATAAGTTTTTTCCAAACCTGTTAAGTTTTGAGTACTAATCGTAATGATTAGTAATCTGATTACTTTGTATTTGATAGTGAAATAATTGATTACATTACGATTATCTTGGTCCCAACTAGATAACGTAACGATTAAGATTACAAATAATCAAAAAATAATCAGAATTACTCTAGATTACTGAAAAGAGTCAAAAATAATCAAAATATATAATTGATTCTTTACAGCGCTTCTTTTTGATTATTTTCAAAGAAAAAATCTTTTTGGAATTTTGGATTGAAAGTAATTAAAATTAATCGAAAAGAATTTCTGAAAAGAATCAATTATTTATTTTAATTATTTTTGATTCCTTTTAATAATTTAGAGTAATCCTGCTTATTTTTTGATTCTTAATCATTACGATTCCTTTTTAGAAAGTAATCTAACCGATTACTAATCGTAATCATAATTTAACCGCTGTGGTTTTTTCTTAAATTTTTGAAAAACCGATTTACTTCTTATAATAATCGATATTTACAGCAGATAAAATCGACGCAAAACACTCGATTACTCATTCACAGCTATTCAAGCAACAGCTTTATCAAATTTCGATTTGACTCGCACTTGCCGAAATATTATACAATTTCGCTATGATCACGGCAGCCCAATTCCCTACCGCTGTTGTTAGTCTTCTACATACGACTTTATTGATTTTCCCTATTAAAGCAGTTAACATTGAAAACTACTCATCTGCATGCTTAAAAGCATAAATTTACAAGTACATATGTATATAAAAACAGGAAATGCTTTGCGTGGTTGAGACCACGTGCAACAAGTTTGTGTCTTAAGTCTTTCGTACAGGTTTTCATGCATTCGTGTCTGGTGGCTGGAAATGCATTGCAGAGCGCACTGGATGCAAAGAAACTCATATAGTACAGCAAAAATTAATGAATTTTTATAAAAAGCTAAATATTATCTAACGTAGAAATTCTATTGAAGGTGTACCAGTCCGAAATATCAGATGAAAGCAAGCTTAAAATAGGGAAAAAAATGCTACTGTCAATATCCCCTGCAGGGTACGCTTATTTACACAAGACATAGGAGCACAGAGTTCGATAATGAAGGTACACTCACCTAATCCGGGTTTTGGTTCATCTTTGTACCTCTCATGTGATTCAGCGCCTATCCTCTTTTACATATGAAGAATGTTTAATCATTTAAAGTAGTACACTAAATAGTTTAAAGTGTACTAGTTCCATCCAGAGGAAGAGCTCAACACTTTTTATCTCATACTCGTTCCTATGGCAGCGATAGATTATAAGCCTGGTTCGATTTCCAGTGCGTGACATTATATTTTTTCCTTCCGACAAAGACAATTTGGTGCCCTTCCTCGCTTACAAAATATGCCAAGGTTTCCTTCGATCAGTCAGCGAGATCAGTTGGTATAAATAACTCTGGCCACTGTGGCATATTTTTGGAGCCAACTTCGAAAGCGCCGATGGACTGTGGGTATTAGCCGATTGGCTTTAGTCCAACCCCATTGAAACTGCTCGTTTCCTAGAGCTTACGCTAGAAGAGTTTGATAGCAAAGTTCAATATGAAATGACTTCGAGTCACTTCGTGTTTATCTCTTCAGTTGTTGTCAGAAAAGCCACGTAGCGTCACATTTGGGCCACTCGAACCCACTTCAAATTTTTAATATTTTTAATGGCTTGACTTTTTGTATAAAAACAAAGTAAAAAAACATTTTTTTGCAAAAATAAATGGGAAATAAATTGAAAAAATTAAAAAAAAAAATTCACTTCAAATGGAGCATTTCTAACCACTGTTAATTAAAAATTATTGCAACAAAATTGTCTCTTTACATTCAGCTTATGGTTGGTAATAAAAATAAAACAATAAAAACAAAACAAACGCCACAAAATCAAATCAGCACATCTGCGGCGCTTTGTTTTATGGCTTTGCTTTTCTTTTTCTTAATGACTTTTGCCACACTTAAAGTGGCTACAAAAAATGATGAATGACTCCATTGTTTTTGTTTTTATATGTATTTGATTTCCTGCAAGTCAGTTATTGATAGCTGTCGCACCGCACTTCACTTATGTCAACAAGTCAAGTTCAAATCTTTTGTTTTGACACATTCGGTTGCAACATTTTTGGTGCGGAAATTTAATTTCAACAAACAACAAAAACAATTTTAGCTACAAATAATTACCGCTCAAATTTTAACAAGTGCTGGCTGGTTACGTGTACGGCGGTACGTACGCTTGTGCCAAAACAGGTTTGTTGTTGTGTAGAAAGTTTCCAAATATTTTAATTATGTAATAAATACAGTAGGGTACACAAAAATGGTAGTGAAATTAAATTGTATACCGGTTGAAAACATAAGAAGAAGCTTTGAGCTTTCCTGAACTTTGCGTAAACTTTTAAAATTTCCAAATATTTTAATTATGTAATACATACAGTAGGGCTCACAAAAATGGTAGTGAAATTAAATTGTGTATCGGTTGAAAAAATAAGAAGAAACTTTGAGCTTTCCTGAACTTTGCGTAAATTTTGAAATTTCCAAATATTTTAATTATGTAATACATACAGTAGGGTACACAAAAATGGTAGTGAAACTAAATTGTATATCGGTTGAAAAAAAAATAAGAAGAAGCTTTGAGCTTTCCTGAACTTTGCGTAAACTTTTAAAGTTTCCAAATATTTTAATTATGTAATACATACAATAGGGTTCACAAAAATGGCAGTGAAATTATTGTATATCGGTTGAAAAACAATAAGAAGAAGCTTTGAGCTTTCCTGCACTTTCCTGAACTTTTGTAAATTTTGAAATTTCTTTTTATATGAGCTCTGTTACAGAATTCCCTATAAGATTTCAATAGAAAATTATTAAGAACACATCTCCTTGTATCTTCAAACGTTATGCAATTTAACTTCACTACTATTATATTGCACACAACTGCACATGTAAGCGTTATTGAGTCAAGGTCGGCTGTCACTAATTTGACTTGTTGAGTTGAGATGTAAGTTAAACATGCTGTGAAAATTGAGTCGTAATCAACTTAAAATAAAGTTAAAAAATCTCAATTTGGAAGAGGAAAATAAAACTGGGCACTGAGAATGTGCCAAACATTTTTTTTTGTTTTAACTTATGTTGGCATTTTTTCCAGAGTTTAATATTAAATATTATTTTCAGGACCACCCTAGCTGGCTTAAATTTTTTTAAGACTGTTAAAATTCAAAATGAAAATTTTACTCAGATGGGCTATTCCAGAGTAATCAATCTTTAAAGCATTTGGAAATTATGTAAAAAGCAGTTTCTTGCGGGCAAGTGATTGGCGATTTCGAATTCAGCATTAGAATTAAATAACCGATCGAGGTTGGTGAGTTCCTAATTTTTTTCGCATAACGCTGAAAATACTTTTCGATTTCATTCACATAATTTTTCGCAATATTTAAAATTTTTCGAAATCTAACGGTAACCACGCCCCCTTTTTCGATATCGAAAGTTTCGTAAAACGTTTCAAATTAAATGACTCACTCACAGAAACAGCTACAAGGGTTTTAAAAGTCTACTCGATTTTTTAGAAAATTTCGTAAAATGGGCGTGGCACTGCCTACTTATGTATGTGTCAATAAATTTTAAAATTCGACTGTTTATGATAGGGCAACGAAACTTATTAAGAGGTATACAATGGTTCTATAGAGTACGCCCACTATAAAGAAGCTAATTCGGCTTACAACCACGCCCACTTTTTTATAAAAGTTTTCTAAGAGAGCGACAGCACATACCATGGCAAGACGGAACACGCCATATCTACTGCGCTGATGCAGCTAAAATTAAAAAATTGTGTAGCTACATTTAACTCTTAATTATCGTTTACAAATGTAAGCCGATTTTTTTTCGCAAACACTTAGCGACCTACGAATAAAAAAACACAACGAATTTTTTTTTTTTTTGTAAACTTCAAATTTGCCTTGAGAATCAAATTGCAACTTATTGAAACTGAAATTGTGAGTGCTCAAATTTTTTTTGCTTGCTTATTTTTTTTTTTTAACTTTTTTAAGGTAAAGGAAAATTTTTTATCTGCCATCGAAAAATTTATTTAAATGCTTGAAATTGGCTGCATACGTAATCCAAAATCCCACAATTACGCAAGTAATTTCATAATCCATCTTTAGCTTTAATTATAAAATCTTACTATCCTATTATTTAACAGAGTGCATTTAATTTAGAGGTTTCAACATATGATTGCTTAGCGATAAAAATGCTACGTTCGTGTTAGTTGTCTTCTTCATCGTTTTGTCAAACTCATGTTTTCAAAAACTGTTTCCATACGACAGACACAATCGATAGTCACGCGCTCTTTAACTTGCTGGTATTTCCGTTGTTAGTTTCCTAGTTGTAATTACAAAACTGTCAACAAACTTCTACAAATTTTCGTTGCAGTAATCACAATTTAGTGGAAGAAGGAAATATTTGGCAATGGCGCAGATCTTACACAAACACTTTGAGGATCAATTAGGATTAATATGTATTTCAATAGAAATAGTTGTAGTTAGGGTTGCCACCTAATCTTGTTGTAACTATTTTTTCAGCATAGTCGTTATTATATCGTAAATGAATTAAAATTTTTGATTGAATTTTTGAATACAGAGAACATATGTATGTATTTACTACATTGCCAGCGCTCTCATGCAGAAGTTGCCACTTAGCGTATTTTACAAGGTTGCCATCTATCTAGTTATTTAAGGTATTTTAATGAAATGATGTGTATCTTTTAATTAGTAATACCAACAAGTGAATCGAATTTTCCTTTTTTGTGTTTGATCACATTAAAATCTTTTTTTTTCAAAATTTAAATTTAACATGTTTTTCCGAAATTTTGAACTTAATTTTTTTTATTCAAAATTTTAAATAAAATTTTTTTTTTCAAAGTTTACAAAATTTTAAACTTTTATTTTTTTTTAAAGCTTACAATTATTTTTTCAAAACTTAAAATTTTTTTTTTTAATTTAAATTTTCATTCAACATTTTAATTTTATTTTCAATATCTCAAATTTAATTTTTTTTTTTTGAAGTTTTACATATGTATGTAGAATTTTTTTTTTGTTCGATCGCACTGAAATTTTTTTTTTCAAAATTTAAATTTAACATGTTTTTCCAAAATTTTAAACTTAAATTTTTTTATTCAAAATTTAAAATTAAATATGTTTTATCAAAGCTTACAAAATTTTAAAATTTTATTTTTTTTAAAGCTTACAATTATTTTTTCAAAACTTAAAATTTTTTTTTTTTAATTTAAATTTTCATTCAACATTTTAATTTTATTTTCAATATCTCAAATTTAATTTTTTTTTTTTTGAAGTTTTACATATGTAAAATTTTTTTTTTGTTCGATCACATGAAATTTTTTTTTCAAAATTTAAATTTAACATGTTTTTCCAAAATTTTAAACTTACATTTTTTGTATTCAAAATTTAAAGTTAAATTTTTTTTCCAGATTTAAATTTTTTTTTCAAAATTTTAATTTTTTTTTCCCAAATTTTAAATTTAATTTTGTTTTCGTTTTATATTTTAAATCTCCTTCTGAAAGAATAGTTTTTAATCATGTTTATATTCTAGTTAGTACCAACAATTGAATTGAACTATTTTGTGTTTGATCACATTTTTTTAAATCTCCTTCTGAAATAAAAGTTTTTAATTTTTCGGCTGACCTATTTTTCTTTGTTACTTTCTCACTGAAGAAAGAAAAAAATTTAACTTTCATTGACGAATAAAAACGGCAGTAAAAATGGATCGCATTGCCAAGTTTTCTCTTGAAATTCGCTGTGCTACTTTTTTTCTTATCACAACCGGTCTTTTTGCTCTTCTTTGCTAAGCCAACTTGATGACCTCGATTATTTAACAGATTTTTCTTTCTTTGCAAGAGTTGCACTTGTTTTCAATTGGGTCAAGCAACTATGCCGAATTTTGGCATCTTTGGGTCGTTGAGTTGTGTGTTGCGTCAGCCAAAATCTTTATGTAATATCTTTTTAGATAATATATGTATGTACAAACATGTGCGCTTGCAGCAGCCTCATCTCATTGGAAATAACAAAAAATTGTGAGCTATGCGCCTTAATTTATGTTGTTGGCTTAAACAATTTCAGGATTTTTCTTGTGTCTACGACTGGCGCGCCTGTTTAATTTATGTTAAGCGTACATATAATATGCGGAATAGTGACAGTGGTGTGCAAAATAAATCGAATTTTTTTAATCGATTCTTTTATCGAACATAAATTTTTAATAATGCTGAACATCGATTTTTATTATATTAGAATTACACATTTTAAATAAATTTTTGTAAACAAATTGCATTTTTGTAATAAATTTGTTTCCAGTCAATGGTTGGCTAAACTAGAAAAATTTCTTAAAACTATGTGCACACTACAGCTGAGACTTAGTTTCGCATAAATCGCTTAATTAATCTGGACTCTACTGAAATGAATGTAATACTAAAAATAAAAAAATTGTTAAAAATATGTTCAGACTACAGCTGAAAACACTTAGTTTGCATAAATCACTTCGTTGACCTTGATTCTATTTTAATAAATAGTGACACGGAGCTGGGTGAGGCCATCTCAAGTGAGCTCGCATTTACCAAGTGTTCGAATAACCAAAAAAAAAATTTTCACATTAAAGCCTTATAAAAGGATAGGAAATCCTGTTAATTTTTTTCTCAAAATTTGTTACCGTTAAATATTTATAACCAATTGAATTTTGTCGCATTAAATCGGTCAAAAAATGTTTTCTCAGAAACTACTGAACCGATTTTAATAATTTTTTTTTTGACATTTATAAAACAATGCACTTTAATTTTGAATTTTTTTTTTATATACAATCAAATTTTTTTTTGTTAAATAACATTAATTGTTATAAACAAATTATTATATAACTAACTTGTGCGCCTCTGAAAAAAAATTAAATAACATTAAATTATGTGGTATTCAATTATACTTTTATTTCTGAAAAAAAAAATGGGGGCCCAGCAATAGTTTCCTTATAATAACGTTATATGGGCAAGTGCATTCGCTGCTTCCCATACTACACTTCGCATATTATGAAAATTTTTCTATACTACTTATTACGTTTATCTTGTCAGTAGCTGAAATATGGTGATTGCTTACATGTTATTTTTTTGATGACTATAAATAATATATATATATTAAAAAAAAAAAAAAAAAAAAAAAATTTCATAATATGCGAAGTGTAGTATGAGAAGCAGCGAATGCACTTGCACATATAACGTTATTATAAGGAAACTATTGCTGGGCCCCCATTTTTTTTTTCAGAAATAAAAATATAATTGAATACCACATAATTTAATGTTATTTAATTTTTTTTCAGAGGCGCACAAGTTAGTTATATAATAATTTGTTTATAACAATTAATGTTATTTAACAAAAAAAAATTTATTTGTATATTAAAAATAAATCCAAAATTAAAGTGCATTGTTTTATAAATGTCAAAAAAAAAATTATTAAAATCGGTTCAGTAGTTTCTGAGAAAACAATTTTTGACCGATTTAATGCGACAAAATTCAATTGGTTATAAATATTTAACGGTAACAAATTTTGAGAAAAAAATTAACAGGATTTCCTATCCTTCTATAAGGCTTTAATGTGAAAATTTTTTTTTTTGGTTATTCGAACACTTGGTAAATGCAATGCTCACTTGAGATGGCCTCACCCAGCTAGAAAAATATTTTAAAACTCTGTTCAGACTACAGCTGAAAATACTAGGTTCGCCTAAATCACTCATATTTAATCTTGATTCTATACAGATACAAACTAAAAAAATTTTAATAAAAATACATCATTCAAGAAGTTAGATTTAGGTTTTTATGAGTTAAAAAATTTATAAAAAAAAAATCAAACCGAAATTATTAACTATTTTTGAAGTTATTTTGTATTATTTTTGCTGTAATGAAATCTTTTACATTATAGAAAATGTATATTTGAATAATTCGAATCTAAACTAATAAATTTAAAAATCAAGCATTTGGTTGTATTGGTATTGGTATTCATATTATGTTAAACGATTTTCGCTTAATTTAATTATTTATAATATAATTTTACTAATACATAGAATAGTCGATTTTCGTACAAAAAAAATCGAATTGTGAACATTTATGATTATTTCCTTTAAAAGTGCATTTTTCACAAATCGTTTATCTCCAAACAAAAAAATCTGATTCTTAAGCAAACGATTTTCCCCCGCTCGATTTCACATCCCTAGTTGTTACAACAACTTATTTACACACCGAACTGCCTACATGCCTGCACGTTTATATGCTTTTTGTAAATTATTTGTTTACTTGCCTTTGGCTGCAAGTTTTCCCACTTTGCCTCTGTCTACTTAGTCAAATCTAATACAGTCAAACCTGTTTTTATGCGCCACTTTTTTATGCGATTTTTTTTTGTGCGATTTTTTTTGTGCGGATTTCTTTTTTTATGCATTTTGTTTTGTGCGATCCTTTTTTTGTGCGGTACATATACAGGCGGTGTCAAAAAAAGTGTACACCATAATATTGGAATTTTCACCAATCACTGCTTCTTTTTGAATAATTTCTCAAATTTTTTATAAAAGTATTCATTAAAATACAGTTTCTACTTTTAAAGTTTAAGCTCAAAAGTTTTTTCAAAATTCAGGAAAATTCGACAAACTTTCAACAAAATTTGAAGCGGCTTAAGATTTGTATCATTTTATAGTAAAATTCAACGAGCTACAAAACTGCGTATTCAAAAAAAATCTAAAAATTTTGTACAAAAAGTTTGAAATTTTGTTGAAAGTTTGTCGAATTTTCCTGAATTTTGAAAAAACTTTTGAGCTTTAACTTTGAAAGTTCAAGCTGTATATGTATGAATACTTTTATAAAAAATTTGCGAAATTATTCAAAAAGAAGCAGTGATTGGTGAAAATTTCAATTTTATGTACACTTTCTTTTGACACTGCCTGTAAATGTACCGCACAAAAAAAGGATCGCACAAAACAAAATGCATAAAAAAAGAAATCCGCACAAAAAAAAATCGCATAAAAAAGGTGCGATTATTTTTACACGGTCCCTATCCCCCGCATAAAAAGAGGTTTGACTGTATTTAACTTAACTTGTCATCTCCCTAGGCAAACAACAACAAGGCGCATAATCTTTTTATTGCCTACTACAAACATAGCCGCTTAAAGGCACAAAGACACCAAATTTTTTTATGAGCAACACAAAATTAAATACAAAATGCAAATTTATTCAATCTAAATAACTTTCGTAACGTTTGGTAAACGTAAAATTATTTAAACTAAGCTTAGACGCTTACGCAGGAATGCCTTAAATGGCCTAGTGATTCTTTGCATTATTGGCTTTCTTATACAGTGGCTCACAGTGAAAATGATGCAGTTGGTTTAAAAATTTCTTCAACTAAAATGTCCGAAGATTTGAAAAACAGTGCAGATTACAAAATTAATTCTGAGTATGCAGTGTTGTGGCCTTTTAATTTTTAGTCTCATAAAGTGCTAGCCTAAAAGCTCTTAAAATTTTCATTAGTATTTGGAAATTTTTTTTAAGTGTTGTCTGGCATTTTTCATACAAATGAAAGGCTCACATAGAAGAAACCACTAATAGAAAAAATTGCCAAAAATTAAAAACAAATTTATATTCTAAGACTTTGCAATTCGTGCATGTAAATTTAATAAGTTTAATAATTAGAGTGATCTTTTTCCCTTTTTTTGAAAATTTCAAGAATTATTAGAATTTCCGCCTTTGTTTCGATTTAAAAAATTTAGATGCAAGAGTTTCATATTCTCTGAATATAAACTCAACAAACGAATATTGTCTTCATTTAATTTTAGTAATATCTTAGAGTCACAAAGCGTATAATTTTCACTGTGACCCACTGTACCCTTTTTTTTGGGCGTGTTGTACTATTTAACATTTGCTTGACAAAAGTAAACATGAGAACTTTCGCTTCATATACATGGAAAGTAAACGATTGAAAGCTTGTTAGTAATACACTTCGCTGGAGCTTTGCATTGTTATAGTCGCAGCTGATAAGACAGGCTTGCTTAGCCGAGTAAGCCCTGTTTTGTATACCCACTTGTGCAAGATTTTTTGAAAATACATGGATTTGAATAGAAATAATTAAATTTTTGTTCATTAACTAATATTTTATAAGAATACTGTCTATTCGATGTGTTAGTAACAAATAATGAGATCAAGCAAAAAATCGTGTAAAATAATATGAATACCGAAACCAACGAAGCCAGGTTGATGACTTTCAAGACTGCATAGGCCTTATTTCTGCGAAACTACGTGTTTTCAGCTGAAGTGTGAACATAGTTTTAGCAATTTTGTCATGTTTAGTGTTACCGTTTATTTGAATAGAATCAAGATTAAACATAAATTTCTTTCATATTATTTTTGACCTAATTTCTAAGTTTGAAAAAAAAAATCTCTATAAATCAGCAAACCTTGTAAGTAAATTTTATCAATTCCCCTAGTAGAATATTTTGGACTAATTTACCTTTCCAGATGTAATTTCTATAATTTTATACCTTTCAAAAAGGGCTTCGACTGAATATAAGAATATATTATTAAGCTTGACTTGAAGCATTGAATGCTTGTTTTCCTGTTTTTGTCTAGTATTACAATCTATTATTGCTGCTTTAATTTTATATTAGATATTCAGTTTTTTGATTAAGTTAATATTGTTATCAACTCTTTAAGATTTTTGTAACCATCGACTCAAATAAATGAAAGAAAATGAAAAGTAGTACAGACCAAACAGCCGCTATAAAATAAAAAGAAAAAAACTTTCAAACTTGTTACATACAACTACACATGTGGCAACTTATATTGGAAACCCATTATGTGTATCACTGCCTAGCGAACCAATGTAAACAGCTTTAAGCAGTTGAGCTACAAGTGTGCGCTCCCGGTTACGTAGATGACATGGTTACCCATTTTGTTTTTATAGGCTAGCTCAAGCAAGTAATTTTTTATTTATATGAATACATAAAAATATTTTACGACCTGATTTATTACGAAAAAGTGAAACGGATTTAGAAGTAATTGTTTTGGATAGAAAATAATCTTAGATAGATTTCGTAGTTCATTTTAACTTTATTAATTTCATCTACAGTACAACTTTGCCTATAAGAAAAGCACCTTAAGCGTGTGTAAGACTGGCTGTAGTTTAGTTCTATAGCGTCTTCTTATGCTGTGCTAAGCGTGTATCATAAAAAAATGTGTTTAACTACATTGTTTAAGCAATTAACACTTCATCGAAACAAAAGACTTAAGCAACGAACTTGGCATGGTCATGCGTACCTAGGATTAGCATTGAATATCAAATTATATTAAAATTTAAAAAAAAGGCAGATGAAAAGAATAGGTATATTTTCAATTTGAAAACAACAGACTAATGCTTATGATTTAGGGAAATATTTAACGAAAATAACTTTCAAATAACTAAAAAAAATTAATTAATTAAAGAGAATTCGCAAAAAGAAAGAAACAAGAGAGGATCTTTTGCGGTAGGATAAGCCAGAACTTTTAGTAGAGTGAATAAATAAAAGGGCGGTATATAAGTTTTTCGTCTTTTTTTAAATAAAATCAGCATAAAAATAAGCGCCCAAAACACTTCAAAGCACTGCGAGATATTTTTTGTAAAGAAAACTCGAGAAATATATTGAATGTCCGATATAATTCAGTTTAATTTCACAAAATTGCTATTTCGAATTTACTGCTTATTTGTTTCTGCACTGTCATTGCTATACCAACAATCAATATTGACTTAATTCATTCATTAGCAATCAATAAGCATGCTGTTTACTCGTGAGTAATGATGCTGCAGTTTTTATATAAACATTTATGCAAATCTTTACCTACGATTTTTGCGCGCTGTTTTGTTTAATATTTACACAATTCAAGAGATTTATTGAACGAAAAGTCAACACAAATGCATTTGCGCGCATAAAAGACTAATTTGTAACAATACAAATTTATAGACGAATAACATGGCCAACGAAAGACTTAAGAAGCGAACTTGATGAGTCAATTGTCAACAAAAACGCTGAAATAAAGAAAAACGTTGGCTACATACATGATTAGGTGTGTGAGAAATTCAATTAAAAAATACATGGAAAGTAGCTTAATCACTGTTTTTATGAATATTTCAATTTTTTTTTTTTTGATAGACGAGTTGGATTCATTTCTAAAATGCCCTCGACTACACAAGTAGTCATTCACGCTTGAGTGAAAATAACACAACTTCGCATAATAGCAGTAATCATAAATGAAAAATTATTGCAAATTTTGCGAAATTTCAATGTTTACAACAAAATCGAAGCAGCAATCAAAGAACAACATTCTACTTTTCATAGCGCTAAGTTTGTTAAAATGGCCAGCAGCAAGTGCTGCAGATACGACATGAAATGCAGCAAGCCAACAGCTAGTCTTGCTGCAATCCAATTGCAGTATTTTATTAGGAGAACAATAACTAGAAAAGCAAAAACCGAGTCAGCATAATTTCTGCAAACAAAAACGCTAAATAACAAAACATTTAAAAGCCGGTTCAACAAGATCCACTGCAATTATATAGCAACTATTGGGAAAATTCGCGCGCATTGAGAACGAGAGCGAACAAAGGAGAGAGAGAGAAAGATTTTGTGAGAAATAGGCTGCGAATTGCCATAAACAATTCAGAAACTTGCAAAATCGTGAGCATAAAAATTAAACTAAATTCCACGCTCAACGCCAAATAAAAAAATATTTTAACTAAAAGTTGCAAATAGAATTTGTTGTTGTTCATTTGCTGCATTACAGAAAAATGCGACTGCTTTTAAAGTGGTTTTTCAACCAGCTGTTGGTTGTGAGCGGAAGCCACCTACTTTGAAATGTTCAATTATGCGGAATTATTGTTAGACAAAAGAAAAACAATTTTTTTTTAATATTTTAAATCAGTGACGGTGGCAACACTAACATATACATACATATATAAGAGAGCTAAGGCTGTAGCAAATAACCTCCTTACAAAATTGCATTGATATGTGTCAAATAGTTTTTACGAAAATAGCTTGTAAGCCAATAAATTTATACAATAGAAGTAGGTGGCAACCCTACCTGAAGTTGCTTTTGTTACAATACAACGTGAAATACCTTTCGTTCGATACCCATATTGGCATAGCTTACTCAATTTTTGGAAATTTCAAATAGGTGGCAACGCTGCAAAAATTGTTAGTGGTAACACTTAAGTAAAAGCACTTTAAAGTTCTTCCAACTGGGTCACGTCATTTTCGAGATAATAGCGGATATGCCAGAAAATAAATATATTCAGATAAGGTGGCAACCCTATGTGGTAACCCTATCTGAAAATGTTTTTGTTAAAATACAACGTCAAATATGTACCTTTCATTTGATACCCATATTGGTATATCTCATTCAAAATTTTCAAATAGGTGGCAACGCTGCAAAATTTTGTTAGTAGTAACACTTAAGTAAAAGCACTTGAAAGCAAGCATGTTACCTATGATTTAAAGTTCTTCAAAATCGGCCACGTCGTTTTCGAGATAATAAGGCTAACGACAAAAAATGTATTTTATTGGAAAAGTGGCAAGCCTATGTGGCAACCCTACCTGGAAATGCTTTTGTTAAAACACAACGTCAAATACCTTTCATTTGATACCCATATTGGTATATCTCATGCAAAAATTTCAAATAGGTGGCAACGCTGCAAAAAAATTCTTAGTGGTAACACTTAAGTAAAAGCACTTTAAAGCTAGCATGTTTCCTATGATTTAAAGTTCTTCAAAATAGGCCACGTCATTTTCAAGATACGGCTAATGACAAAAAATGTATTTTATTGGATAAGGTGGCTACCCTAGCTGGTAATCCTACCTAAAAATGCCCTTTATTAAAACACAACGTCAAATAACTTTCATTTGATACCCATATTGGAATATCTCATTCAAAAATATCAAATAGGTGGCAAAGCTGCAAAAATTTTCTTAGTGGTAACACTTAAGTAAAAGCACTTGAAAGCAAGCATGTTACCTATGATTTAAAGTTCTTCCAACTGGGTCACGTCATTTTCGAGATAATAGCGGATATGCCAGAAAATAAATATATTCAGATAAGGTGGCAACCCTATGTGGTAACCCTACCTTAAAACACAACGTCAAATATGTACCTTTCATTTGATACCCATATGGGCATAAATTCTTAATTTTTAGGAATTTTAAATAGGTGGCAACGCTGCAAATATTGTTAGTGGTAACACTTAAGTAAAAGCACTTTAAAGCTAGCATGTTAAATATGATTTAAATGGAAGCAGTCCAAGAGGGAGACCACCTCTAAGATGGAAAGACTAGGTGGAGCCCAATTTGCGCTTCCTTCCTACGAAACAACTGGCGCCCTATCGTTTAGACAGCTAAACATTAAGCTTTTAAAATCGTGCCATTATATTTGAATACTTTCGTTTCGACTTGTGCCGATGACCTGCATTAGCATGACTCTCAGAAAGTTCATATCATACCGTGATACCACACAAATAGCACGAGCATTGATATCGTTGGCTATTAAGAGCTTAACCTATATCTCATATATTTGACTTAATGCGCTTTTAAGTAATCTTATTAAACAAATAAGTAAACTTTCCGTTGTGATACAGCTACATCGCGCGCGTAAACGTGATAATGATTTTTGCACTTTGTGTTGTTCAACTTTCATTTTCATTCATTCACAGAGTCTCGCAGTTTTTTGCCGTTTGAATCATGCGTTCATGACTTTCAACAAATAAATATCATTACCTTAAAAAAAGTTGTCACTCGTTCAACTACCGAAGGAGAGGAAGATCTATTAATAATTTTTAATTTGGTTCAAATGGTTGCTTGCCTCTAATCGCTAAGACCACGATCTATATAACCATTATACAAACTATTACTAGGCTAGATCGATTACACTCAGAGTTGTAACGCATGAAAAAATATCGTGAGGGGGGCGCATGACCCCTAATTTTTCTAAAACCATAGATTTCCGAAGCTAAATTAAAAAACAGCCTAACCCTGTTAAGCTGGTTAACATGAAAGCTGTTGTCGACTACTAAACGAAAGTTTTTTTTACTTCGAATTGAAGCGAAAGTTTTGTATGTAGAGTTGCCAGCTAGTTGTCATATATTTATTCTTTTGTATATATCCACGTTTAGCTCGAAAACAACTTCACACAAAGCAATGGAAGTTTTTTTAATGTGTTATTTGCTGTAATCCAAGCAATCTCAATTTAGATTTTTGTATTTGGGGTACTTTATAGAGTTGCCACCAAGTTTTCTTTTCACAAACGAAATGAATTTAATAATTATTTGGTGCTTCCAATTTTTCCACGTGCCCCTTCTCACTTACCGATATTTCCAATCCAATTTGCTTTTGTGCAAATAAAGCGACAGCAAAGGCACATCTGAAATTTCTGTCTCATGCCCTCCAGCTTCAAGTAGTAAAATACGCCAGTGTGGCACCTCTGATAAACGTGATGCCAAAACACAACCCGCTGAACCACCACCAATTATAATAAAATCATAAGCCAGCGATACTTCGGGTACATTGAATGGACGATTTTCTGGATCGAAGAGATCATAATTATAATAGGCAATGGCAGCTATGAGAAATGGCAAGATAGCCAATTTGCCCACACCAATAACAGTAGTGGCAATTTTTATAGCGCCCGCAATGGCAACGCCCAATTTAGTTGCGCCCACCGCTGCTGCACCAGCCGCAATGGCCGCTTTTGAGCCAGCACTGGCCTTGAAGAGGGCACCAGCAGCAGCGCCAAGACCAATTACCATTTCGTATCAAAAAAAAACAATTTCACACTAATTTTTTCTTTACTATTTATTTCGATTTTTTTATTTAAACAATGCTTTCAAATTTGTATTGTTGTGTGGCGCATTATGTGCTTTGCATTCTACACTTTGCGCATGCGCAACTTTTTACTTATCCACATATGGCTTTAAAAATAAACTTTCTTTGCAATTTTTTTATTTTTTTCAAATATTTTTATTGCTTTTCAAATTGGCCTGCAGTGGTGTCGACATAGCGCGGCGCACTTGTTAAACGATGCGTGCAACGAATACACACAAGCACCTCGTGTCACGTCAGCCAATAACGACTAATTTGGCGCAGGCGCCCCTTTGATTTATTTTAAACAATTGGAATGTGATTTTTATGTTTTTTTCTTTCAATTTTTTAATATTAGCAAGCTACACAAAACCATACACATCACATTATTACCACTTGTCCACTTCACACTACTCTTTTTTCTTTTTCTACGCATAGAAGAATTTTGTCGAAAGTTTCGTTGTACCGTTAAACACGTCCGGCGTACTACAGCACCGTTGTACTTCTGCGCCACAGAAATTGTATTCGCTACCAAAACGCGAATGCTTGTCATGCATGGCAGATCGCGTAGCGCTTGGAGTTGGCCAATATGTTAGTTAGCTTGACTAATCGACTTGAGTTTGTGCTCCCTGCACGCATGCGCCTATTGGCAACTTGTTTTGCTCGCTCACGAACCGGTTCGGCACTGTAATGAAACGGTTAAAGAGCGCTTAGCGCTTGTTGTTTGATAATGTTTATTCGCTGTTTAGGGGATGCTCGCGCTTTTATTAAGTTTTATATTTTCCAAAACACATTTCTACACCTTTCATTAGCAAGGAAACTTTTATTAACGCCATCCCGAAGACGAAAAGATATACCCGCCACTCCTGAGTCGATATACACTTGAGCGGCCTTTCCTTCCAATTCACTTCCTTACCTTTTTTCGCTGCTCTTTGCCTTAATCTTATTCGTTTTTACTTATGGCATTTCATTTATTTTTTTTTTGTCTTGTTATATTTCACTTTCTTTTATTTTATTTTTTTATTTCATTTAATTTAATATATGTAAATCAATTTTTTATTTTCTTTTATTTTATTTTAGTTTATTTTATCTCACTTTATTTAATTGTTTTATTTTATTTATTTTTATACCCAGCGTACTAGTACTAGTACAAGAGTATTATAATTTTGTCCACATAACAGTACTATGTAACGGCGCAAAATAATCGAGTTGGATATAGAGTTCCATATATGAAAGTTCTTAGGTTGAAAAGAGGAATTGATTAAGGCATGTCCGTCCGTCTGTCCGTCCGTGTGCACGCTAACTTGAGTAAAAATTAAGATATATGCATGAAATTTTGCATACAGGTTACTTTCTGGCCAAGGTAGGTTGCTATTGAAAATGGGCGAAATCGGATGATAACCACGCCCCCTTTTTCGATATCGAAAATTTCGAAAATCACATAAATTGACATAACTTGCGTAAAAACTGAGATACTTGCATGGAATTTGGTGTATTGGTTACTTTCTGGCCAAGGTAGGCTGCGATTGAAAATGGACGAAATTGGATGATAACCACGCCCCCTTTTTCGATATCGAAATTTTCGAAAATCACAAAATTTAACATAACTTGCGTAACAACTGAGATATTTGCATGGAATTCGTTAGGCAGGCTACTTTCTGGCCAAGGTGAGCTGCTGTGAGAATTGTCGAAATCGGATGATAACCACGCCCACTTTTTCGATATCGAAAATCACATAAATTAACATAAGTTGAGTAATTTGGTACACAGGTTACTTTCTGGCCAAGGCAGGTTGGTGTTTAAAATGGGCCAAACCGGATGATAACCACGCCCCTTTTTTGATATAGAAAATTTCAAATAAGATTCTAGGGCCTATATCATTGCCAAGTCATGGTATTTGTATCTCGTTCTGAAAACTAACGCTGGGTATTTAATGTTCGGTTCACCCGAACTTAGACTTCCTTACTTGTTTTATTTTATTTTAGTTTTTTTATTTTATTTTTTTTACTTATTTTATATATATTTTTTCTTTTATTTTACTTTATTTTATTTGACTTTATTTCTTTTTGCTGTATTTTATTTTATTTTTTTTTTTTTTATTTTTTTTTTTTTTATTTATTCTATTTTATTTGATTTTATTTTAATTTATTTCACTTTATTTTATTTTATTTCTTTTTATTTTATTTCATTTTCTACACTTCTATTTTATGTTATTTTTTTATTTTATTTCTTTTTATTTTATTTCATTTTCTACACTTCTATTTTATGTTATTTTTTTATTTTATTTTATTTTATTTCGTTTTATTTTATTTTGTTGTTGGTTTTTGCGATCTTTCTTGTTTTTACATATTTGTAAGTTTTGCAAGCTTGAGATCAGAGAAACAATAATTCGTAATGAATTTTAATTGTCAGTTTTTGGGAAAAATTGATAATTGGAGAAAAATTACATTGTTAAATCACAGCGATGGATAGGATTACATGTTTCAGAGTTTCCAGGCTTATCGTCAGATCCCTTATTTCTTTTTATGTTATTTCATTTAATTTTTTTCCTTTTATTTTATTTCATGCTATTTTATTTTATTTTATTTTGTTGCATCATCTTTTATTTTATTTTATTTTGTTGCATTTTCTTTTATTTTATTTTACTTTACAAATTGAATCATGTAAGCTCCCGAAACAAACATATTTGGTCAAACTACATACCGGATTATAATTTCATAAAAATAAAAATCACGCAAACCATCAATGAAAAAAGTCAACTTAAAGCGCCTCAAACTTGCCCTCCAATGGCCCATTAGGTCAGTATAATTACGCAAGTCACTTTAAGTACGTAACTTCGCGCATGCGCACGTACATAAGCAACATACATATGTTAACAAGACAACGCAATGCTACGACGTATCTTTCCACTTACACTTTTTATTAGTTTTTTGGTTTGGATTAATTACAATATCATATGCTTCATTGTGGTTTAGTGTTAAATAAACTTGGATGGTCTAAACTTTGACAACATTTTTCGCGTTTCATAAAATTTTTCAATTACAACGAACTGAAGTTGCCTAATTTCTGCATGTGTTATCAACTCCTGTTAAACAAATGAGAAAGCTTCAACAAAATTTTAAATAAAAGTGTTATAAAATAATTTCTCGGATCATATTTGTACATATTTAAAAAAAAAGGGCGGTGTGCTCTAGCCGATTTCATCCATTTTTCGTGACTGAACAGTTTTTATGCATGTATACTTATAAATCAATAAACACATATCTCGCTTCATTTATGCCGATAGGACCGAAACTTTATGATCTTTCACTCCAGCCCTCAATCTCATTAATCTTGTCGCACCTATGTTCGTATTTACTTTGCTAAATAGCTAAATTATTATGATTATTATTATCTCAACCACATATTTTTGACTCAACTAGTAAAATCAAAACGACTTTCAATTACATTTAACATATTCGAAGATACAAAATTTTAATTTTTTTAATAAAAAGTTTCACAGCGTCCGACAGTATTTGTAAGAGTCCAACTTATTTAACTATCCAGTGTGTTCCACCTCCTCTTCTCCAACATACCAGCTCACTGTTCTTTTATAAACTATTTTTAGAAACTCTTTGGCACTAAACCTTCTAAGTCTTCTCATTTCCAAATAGCCTTTGAGTTTTTCATCTGCATAATTCTTTAGCCTATTATTCTTCGAATATAGTGAGCACTGTGGCACAAGCAAAGTATTGACCAATAAGTTTCTCGTTCCTATAGTCGGTGCAGAACAAGTGGGAAATTCTACTACGGAGGAGGACATTTTATTTGCCAGATCTTTACCAAAGAAATCACGTCTACAATGTTCACGCGCACATATCTTTATGTCTGGCACAATTTGTGAGCAAGCAAAGAACGTAAATGTAAATGTAAATTATTACCCTGCCAAAAAAAAGAAGATTAGTCTAGGAGCAGTATACGATAAACAAATTTGAATTTACACAGCCAACGCGTCTTAAGTAAATAATAATGTTTACTAAATACTTAGAATAACATGAATTAAATCTAAGGCAGACAAGCTCTACCGAATATAAAAGATCGCAACGCCAAACCATTGCAAGCACAAACATTAAATTACGCCATCTTAGTAGACGTGTTCGGTTTAATAGTTGAATTTCTTGTGACAATCGTTAAATAAAATGTCTGCCATAGGTACATTTCCCACATGTGCTGCACCGAGTATAGGCACGACCAACTTGTTAGTCAATACTTTGCTGCAAACTTTGCTTGTGTCACAGTGCTCACTCTCTTCGGAAGATAATTGGCCAAAGGACTATGCAGATGAAGCACTCAAAAAGGGCTTGGGTACTTATGACTTTGTCGTGGTTGGTGCCGGTACTGCAGGATCTGTAATAGCTTCACGTCTAAGTGAGAATCCTAATTGGAATGTTTTACTTTTAGAAGCTGGTGGTGATCCACCGCAGGAGTCCGAGGTAAGCTTCTTTGACAAAGTTTTTATTGCGTTTCGAAATTAATTGTTCTCTGATTTATATTTGCAGATACCTGATTTATACCCCGTTTTGCAGCGCACACAGTTTGATTGGAGTTATCAAACCGAGTACACGAATAAGGCATGCTTAGCACAAGAAAAGGTAGGCTGCAATTGGCCACGTGGTAAGATGATCGGAGGCTCAAATGGTATCAATGCGATGTTGCATATACCAGGATTACCAGGAGATTACGATGACTGGATGGAAAGAGGAAATACAGCGTGGGGTTGGAAGAATGTGAAACCTTATTTTGAGGGTATTATATACCCAAAAGGACCGTTAAAGGTTACCAAATTTTTGAACGGCACCGACGAGGAATATAAAGAGATGATCACTGCTGCAGCTGAGGAATTGGGGATACCACGTGTGGATGCAATAACAGAAGGTACAGAAACTGGTTATACGCGCGGGTTACGTGCTATTCATAATGGACGACGTCAAAGTACTGCTAAGGCATATCTGGGAAAGGCTTTAAAGAGGAAGAATTTGCATGTGATCAAAAACGCACAGGCCAAAATATTGAACTTCAATGAGAGCAAAAATAAAGTAGTTTCTGTGTCATTTGTGTTGCGTAATCAAAAAGAGCTTACTGTGCAAGTACGCAAGGAGCTGATACTAAGCGCTGGTACGATTGAGTCGCCCAAACTATTAATGCTTTCTGGCGTGGGACCAGCCAAGCACTTAAACTCACTCAATATTCCTACTATACATGATCTTCCTATAGGTGAGAACTTACAAGATCATGTATCTATAATGCTTTTCTCTAAAGTTGATGAAGGTAGGGAACCGCTTGCCGCGACAGCAGGTTTTGATAATCTCTACAACTATTTGATACACTCGAGTGGTAAGCTGGCTGGTGATGGTCTAATCTCTCTAACGGGATTTGTTAATACACTCAACGGCTCTAGCACACATCCTGATATTCAAGTTGTGTATTATATTTTTAGACGAAATGACACTGCCGGCTTGGAAGGATTTCTCAATACCGGAATAAAAGAAAAATACCGTACCACCATAAGAGAGCAATTTCAAACATCAAATATTTTTGTCGCTTCTGTCATATTGGCGAAGCCGGTATCCACAGGCCAAGTAAAATTGCAAACCACCGATTATAAAATGCCACCAACAATTATTCCCAACTACTTTGAACATCCAGCTGATGTAGCCACAATATTACGCGGCATACGAATGAAGGAGAGATTTACCCAGACAGCACAATATCGTGCGCGCAATGCTGAAATATTACATGTGCCCATCACTGAATGTGATAGATACAAGCTTTGGAGTGACGATTATTGGCGCTGTTATATCAAATATTTCAGTTTCACTCTCTATCATCCAAGCGGTTCTGTGAAAATGGGTGCAACAAGCGACAATACTAGCTGTGTCAGCCCCCAACTTAAGTTGAAAGGTGTTGATAACTTGCGTGTGGCCGACGCCAGTATAATGCCAAATATTCCTAGTGCCAATATTAATGCAGCAACTATAATGATTGCGGAACGTGCTGCCGATTTTATAAAGGCTGATTGGAAATGCGATTGCCTTTCCGATAAAAAGCCAAATCCAATTAGATAGCAACTAGATCTTAGATTAAGGTGTGATGAGTAAACAAATAACAAAAATCTTGCAAAAAAATGTAAATAAAGAAATTTTGCAAAATATTAACAGAGTTTCTTATAGCGATCAACGTGAGTACGACAACAAATATATAATTGCGTGGGGTGTCTTTTAACAGTCACTTTTGTAACCGGTACGGAACGCGTCGCGAAGTGGATAGCTTAACCCTTTTGACTTGGTTGGCACCTACATATATGTACCAGCAAACATTAAACATCCATAAAAACATGAATTTATATGTAATCAAGTTAAGACATGCACCAATTCGTTCATTGTCAATTTCCCAATAAATACGTGCTATTGAACAACAGCTGTGTAGTCCCGTTATGCTCAGTTTGGTATTTTTTCTCTTGAAGGTGGTCGAAAATAGTAGCGCGTGATCGTTTTTTTGAATATAACACTGCAAATTGAATGATTTTTAAACTTATAAGAACATATTTTAGTGGTTGTTATATGTGTCAAATAAATCCGGTAAGAAAATTTTATTAATTCTATTTTTTTTTTCTCTGTAAACCACAAGTATTGCACACAAAAAACATAACGCAATAGCCTTACTACTGGAAGTATTCGAGATTTTTGAAAAAATATCTTAAAAGTCATAAACAAACTTTGGCAAAAATTGGCGGGTAATGTGGTGCATCATGTCGGATAATGTGCTATATGTATACCACAATACCCGCACATGGCATCCTTAAATAAAAGGAAAGTTATTTTAGTTGGAAAACTTATATTTTGTTTCAAAAACTTACAAATTGGGAAAGAAATGGATTGCAACACTTCAAACAAATTCAATTCATTAACATAAGCAACACAGGTTCAGATGCAGATGGTTTTATAGCGTTTAAAAAATGTCTGAACCATTCAGTGAATGTGGGAATCTGAACCCATCCTGATAAATGACAAGCTGGTCCGGAGTCAGGTGGAGCGTCCTTCATGAGAAGAGGATTGTGGTTTTTACGTGGAAATATAAAAAAAATGATGGAACGAACCCGCCTCCCGCACTCATACAAGTGATGATAGTTACAAGTGAGCCTCGTTCAGCTGAAGTCATTGTCCCAATTCATCTCTAGCAAATATTTAAGCAAATGTTTTCAATTGCTGCAGTTAAAATTGGAGCCCGACCAAATTTAGTGTTAATAGTTCAGCGATGGGTTTCTCACTTATGGATATGCGCTGCAGCGTAGTATGGGGGACACTGAATGTATATGTACCACATAACATCCCGGCTGGTACAATGGTTTACCACCACCCCCTGGGTCACCCGTTTATACTACGGCTGCGTTGACACCACATAATTTTTAGTTTTGGTCCAATTAACCTATTTCTTACATTAAACGATATCTAGCATTGCCAGGGGAGTTCCGGGTCGAAAGGGCTAAGACTGTCCCTTTTGGAGACTGGAATTGTGAATGATATCATTTTCTTTCTTTGATCGAATTGATCGCCGTTTTTTTTTTATTTCGCCAGCACGCGGACGAAAGACAAATTTCCAATGATAATGCAGAAATGTATTTCGTTGTTGTTGTTTTACGTTGTTTGTAGCAAGATAATTGTGCTTGTTTCTTATCTTCAGTATGGGCACGCTACCTTTTGATAAGCCAAAATTCTCAGTAACAGATGTCGCTGATGCGCCTAAGTTTATATGCTAACGTGCAGAGTGTTTGAATTTTATGATAGAGGCGCTTGGCCAAATGTTTGAGAAATCGAGAAATATATATTTTGACAGTGCGAAGGAAAATGTTTGACATTTATCGTGGTGAACATAAACGTCAGAGTTTGTCCTAGCGCCAGGGGGCTGGAAAAAATTCTAACAAATACGAACAGAGCTAATATAATCATAGCGATTCTGAACAAAGATTTCTTGGGAGATATCTCCCAATCCCGCAATCATGAACACACATTTTTTGTTGTAGTTTTCCCCCATCTCTTCGTATTACAAACGAACTTCGAGAGTGCGAATATGCATTTGAGAGGAATTAATAGAGAAATGTGAACAACTTATTTTAAATAACTCGAAATGGTAGAAATTTTCAAAATGTTTTGCTAATCAATGGTAGCTACATATAGTTGAGCTACCTAGTTTTAAAAAGTGACAGTTTGAATACCAAAAGGGGTGTATCGATCCCAAAAAAAATCGTGGGCAGGTGCTCCATCGTATTCCAGTCTCCAAAAGGGACAGTCTTGAGCTATTCACTTCGTTATGCGTTCCGTACCGGTTACAAAAGTGACTGTTAAAAGACACCCCACGCAATTATATATTTGTTGTCGTACTCAAGTTGATCGCGATGAGAAACTTCTCTATTTAATTTTTTTTGCAAATTTTTGCTAGATGTTTACACATCACATCCAAATCTAAGATCTAGTTGCTATCTAATGGGATTTCGCTTATCTTCTGAAAGACAATGCAAATATTTATTTGTTTGAGTACTTTCTATATATAGCATCTTGGCTCTTAACAGCTTGCTTAATGGTTATTTTCGCGTGAAAACACATACATATGTAGGTACATAAGTTAGATAACGGCTAAAAACGCTAACTCATCAGACCCTACAGAGGTTAATGCGAATAAATAATAAGCACAAAACGACATTGGTTTTAATCATATTTAATTCTTTCGAACATAATTCGAGAGGTTAGCTCGAAGAGTCCAACATATTTCAAGTTTAAATCATAGCTCCGTAATAATCTTTGTTAACTGTCCAGAGTGTTGCGCCTCCTCTTATCCAACAGACTAGCAAATAACTCATTTTCCAAGTCTTCTCATTTCCAATCAGCTTTAATAAAATCGGCAGCACGTTCCGCAATCATTATAGTTGCTGCATTAATATTGGCACTAGGAATATTAGGCATTATACTGGCGTCGGCCACACGCAAGTTATTTACACCTTTCAACTTAAGTTGGGGGCTGACACAGCTAGTATTGTCGCTTGTTGCACCCATTTTCACAGAACCGCTTGGATGATAGAGAGTGAAACTGAAATATTTGATATAACAGCGCCAATAAGCGTCACTCCAAAGCTTGTATCTATCACATTCAGCGATGGGCACATGTAATATTTCAGCATTGCGCGCACGATATTGTGCTGTCTGGGTAAATCTCTCCTTCATTCGTATGCCGCGTAATATTGTGGCTACATCAGCTGGATGTTCAAAGTAGTTGGGAATAATTGTTGGTGGCATTTTATAATCGGTGCTTTGCAATTTTACTTGGCCTGTGGACTCCGGCTTCGCCAATATTACAGAAGCGACTAAAATATTTGATGTTTGAAATTGCTCTCTTATGGTGGTACGGTATTGTTCTTTTATTCCGGTATTGAGAAATCCCTCTAAGCCGGAAGTATCATTGCGTCTAAAAACAAAATACACAACTTGAATATCAGGATGTGTGCTAGAGCCGTTGAGTGTATTAACAAATCCCGTTAGAGGGGTAAGACCATCACCAGCCAGCTTACCACTCGAGTGTATCAAATAGTTGTAGAGATTATCAAAACCTGCTGTTGCGGCAAGCGGTTCCCTACCTTCATCAACTTTAGAGAAAAGCATTATAGATACATGATCTTGTAAGTTCTCACCTATAGGAAGATCATGTATAATAGGAATATTGAGTGAGTTCAAGTGTTTGGCTGGTCCCACGCCAGAAAGCATTAATAGTTTGGGCGACTCAATCGTACCAGCGCTTAGTATCAGCTCCTTGCGTACTTGTACAGTAAGCTCTTTTTGCTTACGCAACACAAATGACACAGAAACTACTTTATTTTTGCTCTCATTGAAGTTCAATATTTTGGCCTGTGCGTTTTTGATCACATGCAAATTCTTCCTATTTAAAGCCTTTCCCAGATATGCCTTAGCAGTACTTTGACGTCGTCCATTATGAATAGCACGTAACATGCGCGTATAACCAGTTTCTGTACCTTCGGTTATTGCATCCACACGTGGTATGCCCAACTCTTCACCCGCAGCAGTGATCATCTCTTTATATTCCTCGTCAGTGCCGTTCAAAAATTTGGTAACCTTTAACGGTCCTTTTGGGTATATAATACCCTCAAAATAAGGTTTCACATTCTTCCAACCCCACGCTGTATTTCCTCTTTCCATCCAGTCATAGTAATCTCCTGGTAATCCTGGTATATGCAACATCGCATTGATACCATTTGAGCCTCCGATCATCTTACCACGTGGCCAATTGCAGCCTACCTTTTCTTGTGCCAAGCATGCCTTATCCGTGTACTCGGTTTGATAACTCCAATCAAACTGTGTGCGCTGCAAAACAGGGTATAAATCAGGTATCTGCAAATATAAATCAGAGAACAATTAATTTCGAAACGCAATAAAAACTTTGTCAAAGAAGCTTACCTCGGACTCCTGCGGTGGATCACCACCAGCCTCTATAAGTAAAACTTTCCAATTAGGATTCTCACTAAGACGTGAAGCTATCACAGATCCTGCAGTACCGGCACCAACCACGACAAAGTCATAAGTACCCAAGCCCTTTTTGAATGCTTCATCTGCATAGTCCTTTGGCCAATTATCTTCCGTAGAGATTGAGCACTGTGACACAAGCAAAGTTTGCAGCAAAGTATTCACCAACAAGTTGGTCGTACCTATACTCGGTGCAGCACATGTGGGAAATGTACCTATGGCAGACATTTTATTTAACGATTGTCACAAGAAATTCAACTATTAAACCGAACACGTCTACTAAGATGGCTTAATTTAATGTTTGTGCTTGCAATGGTTTGGCGTTGCGATCTTTTATACTCGGCAGAGCTTGTTTTCATTAGGTTTAATTCATGTTATTCTAAATACGTATTTACAAAAAAATATTATTTACTTAAGACGTGTTGGTTGTGCAAATTCAGCCAGTAGGAGGTTTTAGCCAAAAATCCCGGAATTAGCTGCCTTGATAAGATTTCAAAATATGCTATTAACTAAACACTAAAACTGTATGGTTTCTTACTACCATTGTTCTACTAATCTACATAGCGAGCGATCCGCGATTAATCCCTTTAGTCTACAGTTGGCTATACTTCAATATACACCCTGCAAGAAATGCGATTAATCCAGGATCAAACCGGGACGAGTATTTTAACTCCTTTAATAATGCTACAAAAACTGAAATTAACTTACAGCCCTTTGAGTATGCTACACTAATAAACGAAAGCAATTTCTTTCGCATCGCGATACAGAGTAACTCCCCTGGTATTAGTCGCATCCTACTTTGCGACTTGTCCAGGATTGCTCCTAGACTAAACTTTTTTTTGCATGGTAATAATTAAACGCTTTTTTTTGTTGATTGTGATATTTTTTATTTATTTTATTCAATATTCGATCTGTTAAGGATTTCTAGCTGCTTTACAATAAATCATACGACGATGATCTCCAACGAGAGTGAGCCTCGATTAATACCCTTCGTCTGCAGTGGGCCACAATTGAGTTCAACTATTCCGTTGCGGGTTAGTTGGAATGAGTCGAGTTTCTGTAGCCTGCTGTAAGCATTTGTCCGACACTACCCGTTCACTCATTCGTCTTTTCATAGGACCTCAAACATTAGGGATCACTTTAATTCATACAAAGAATTCAAAAATGGAAATGGTCGCATGCCCTTTTGCGACTCATCCAACATTCATCCCAGACTAATCGCTTTTATTGTATTTATTAACCTTCAAATGTTTTACTTACCCCCTCAGTGAGATAACAACATTCTCCTCACCGGCGAATTAATATTATAATTATGTATGTGGTGTTTGGCTGCTTAAGTTGCAGTCTAGTTCAGTGATTACGAAAATATTTTATAACATCACTCAATCACAGCTTGTGAATGTTTTTGACACCAATATAATGCATATAATGGTGAGGATATAATGCGTTTGCATTGTATTTTCTTTTGCGCAATGTTTGTTTTTGACGTTGTTGTCATATTTTCGTTGTCAGATTTTCGATTAGATTATTTTTCAGTTATAGAATTACAGATTGCGCTCAGCATTGGCCCTATAATTGCAAGTTTTGAGATTACGTATCCGCACTTTTATTATTAAAAAAAAAGCACAATAAAATAAATTTGAAGTACACGGAGGTACAGTGGTGAATTACCTACCATCGATTTGACAGCATCCCCTTACATTCGCTGTTGAACCAACTTTTAGTTTTATTATTCCTTGGGTAAACAGTGTATTCCTAATTTGTACCATTCTTATCTTTTTGTTTTTGTTTTTGTGTATTGAAAGTAATTAATTTTTGTTTGAAGGTTTACTAAATTTGTTGGTCTCTTCTTTTCTTTCAGGTAAGCTTTTGAATTCGCCCGACTATCACAAGAATGGTCTGTTTTCTGGCTGTAACGTTTGCCTACTGGATGGCACACTAAAGACAAAGGCCGCATAACTGGAATATGATGTACATATGTAGGTTTGTAAGTGAGAACCATTTGAGTCCTACACGGCCTAAATTTTAAACTATTTTGTGCTACATATATGACCAAACCAAATTTGGTTTAGAATTAAATTCACGCCTGCATTCAAAGAAATGCGCGTAAAATAAATATTTAAATTTTAAACCAAAAATGTTTTTGATAAAAATTTATCTTATAAGTTTAAAAGAGTTACTCTTATTCTTGTATATTTGTATATCCACCACTATCTCGTGAACGGCTAAACCGATTTCGATGAAATTTGGTAGATGGATAGTATGCTTCCTTCTAAGATTTTCTACTTGGATGTTGCCACTAAAAGAAGCTTAGAGGGTTGCCACCCTCTCATTCAATTAAAAAAAATTAGTTAATGATAACAATAATCATAATCCTATATAATCTTTGCTTTTATAAAGAACTAGCAGGGTACCCGGCGCTGCTCGGGATGTAAGTAGTTATAATATATATATATAATATAGCTGACCCGGCAAACTTCGTTCTTCCCAAAATAGATTTTTTTTATTAATTTTTCACTACTTCATTGTGCAAACAACTTCAAAAATATAACATTTTAGTATTCCGTTTAAGGCTACACGATACACAAAATTTTTAGTTTTCTGTCCCGGAGCGTAAGTAAATAGCGAAAAAATTTTTCCTACACGGGAACTATTGATATCATTAATCTCCTGATCAATTTTCAGGTCCTAACTTTAAACGCTTTTACGATAACCCCACTTTTATGCGCAAAAATTGTTTTGATGTCATTTAGCTCTATACCAATTTCCAGGTTCCTGCCTTAAATACTTTTAGAGATATTTAGCTTGAAAAATTAAATTAATTAATCGTATAACCCCTCACCAAATTTCAGTGGTGTAACCCGAATACTTAGAGAGATACGGACAATGAAAAATTCCATTTGTATGGGAGGTGCCACGCCCACTTTTTCGTTACACCCAGTTGTTTTGGAGGTGGTAGGGATCGATCCCATATAACCCCTCACCAAGTTTCAATGATCTAACCTAAATACTTCCAGAGATATCGACTAAGTATTTCATTCGTATGGGAGGTGCCACGCCCACTTTTTCGTTATACCCAGTTGTTTTGGAGGTGGTAGGGATCGATCTCATTTAATCTCTCACCAAATTTCAGTGGTCTAACCTAAATACTTCCAGAGATATCGACTAAGAAGTATTTCATTCGTATGGGAGGTGCCACGCCCACTTTGTCGTTATCCCCAGTTTTTTTGGAGGTGGTAGTGATCGATTCCATATAACCCCTCACCAAATTTCAGTGGTCTAACCTAAATACTTCCAGAGATATCGACTAAGAAGTATTTCATTCGTATGGGAGGTGCCACGCCCACTTTGTCGTTATCCCCAGTTTTTTTGGAGGTGGTAGTGATCGATTCCATATAACCCCTAACCAAGTTTCAATGATCTAACCTAAATACTTCCAGAGATATCGACTAAGAAGTATTTAATTCGTATGGGAGGTGCCACGCCCACTTTTTCGTTATACCCAGTTGTTTTGGAGGTGGTAGGGATCGATCCCATATAACCCCTTACCGAGTGTCAATTGTCTAACATAAATACTTCCAGAAATACAGACAATGGAAAATTCCATTTGTATGGGAGGTGCCACGCCCCCTATATATATCAAAATATTTTTTAGCCTATGACCATCCCTGGAAGATGTACAGTGGGTGTGTAAAATTTGGTTACGATCGGTTTATAAGTTTAGGACGCAAGTCGATCTATACCTACATATATATGTATTTACATAATTTGAATTTTATACTATATATAGATTTAAGTCTAGTATCATGAAAACGCCTATGATTTGTGGCATTTGAAAACTAGCTTGTTGATGAAATGCAAAAGAATTTATTTTGAAACTGGTTTAAGTTCACTGAATGAAAGAATTTTGATTAAACTAGTAAGGAAGTCTAAGTTCGGGTTTAACCGAACATTAAATACCTAGTAGTGAGTTGTTTTGGTATGCCAATTTACTCAGGTCTATTTTAATACCGGAAAAGTTGTTATAAAGGCCACTGATTGTTTTCAATTAAAAACACTTCTGCTGTGAGTGGTAAATTAAATTATCACTAACGTGTCGATTCTGAGCGTAACCGGAAACTTTGTACCCAGAAGATTATCTAACCAAAAATCGTAACCGGTGCATGTACCCGCGATTCTAGCGCGCATGGTAACGATGTCAAAAACAAACAATGCGCAAAAGAGAATAAAAGGCAAACGCGCACGAAACAACACGTAAAAAAGTGCTTATATTGTTTATTAATTCTTCTGAACTAGTATGTGTATAAAATTTGTGCTACTTTCTGTCCAAAAAAATATTTACAAAACACGTGCAATTTGTCGCGGTTACTTGGCGTTACCACCTCTTTCGGTGGTTACGAAATTGAACTGCAACTTGAGCCGGCAGAATACCAAACGGGTGTAAAAGTTTCCAAGATATTTGTTTGCCGGGTAAATCGAATGTTGTTACCACTATAGAATCGACCTGTAAATAACAAAATATAAATAGCTTTCCTCATGTTCATGAAAGGTATGAAAATAAAAAAAATTAATAAAAAAAGGCAGTAGGGTGTTAACTACTTGCCCGTAAATCTTGCTTATTTGTCATTCGATTTGCCTAATTTTTGGCAGGAGTATACTACATACTATTGGGACATCTCATTAACTTTCATTGAAATACCTTCTTGAAATTGCAGCCAATCGCTTTTGAAAATAGCAGACCATTTTTGAAAAGTGGGCGGCGCCACGCCTACTCCACCAAAATCCACAACATTTTTTCACAGTTTAGTTTTGCTTAAAAAGCTTATTATGTGTATAAAATCATATTTATATAACTTATACAATTATGGAAATATTGCGATTTTAATTTTACAAAGAAATTTTTCAGAACTGTGTTCAAAAAGTGGGCGTGTCCGTTAACCAATTTTGTTTATTTTCACAGCAAAGAGTTAGCTTTATATGTTGAACACTTTCTCCCAATATCGTTTCCATAAATCAATTTTTACCGGAGTTATTGCATGAAAAGTTTTGTGGAATAATCCACCATTAAGGGGCGGGGCCACGCCCATTTTTTAAAAATTTTATGCATTCGACTTTCTTCACCCACGAACACTTTAGAGGTAAAATAGAAATGATATACAGCTAGTTTAAGCAAAGTTGTTGCATATTCAATATATCCATGATCCTTTTCAAAATCTTTAAAATTGGGCGTGGACCTTACCCGATTTCGGCCATTTTTTTCGGGACATCGCCGGTATTAATATAAATATGTGTGCTGAATTTGATTTTGGTATCTTGAGCGGTTTTTGATTTATGATTAATAATATTTCCAAATTTGACTTAATCAAACTGGGCGGTGCCCCCTTTTTTAAAAATTTTATGCATTCGACTTTCTTCACCCACGAACACTTTAGAGGTAAAATAGAAATGATATACAGCTAGTTTAAGCAAAGTTGTTGCATATTCAATATATCCATGATCCTTTTCAAAATCTTTATAATTGGGCGTGGACCTTACCCGATTTAGGCCATTTTTTTCGGGACATCTCCGGTATTAATATAAATATGTGTGCTGAATTTGATTTTGGTATCTTGAGCGGTTTTTGATTTATGATTAATAATATTTCCAAATTTGAGTTCACCAAAAGTGGGCGGTACCACGCCCTTTTTAAAAATTTATTCAAAAATTTATTTGATGCCTTAATGCTAAAGTACACACCAAATTTTATGCTATAGGTGTATTATGTAATGAATAATCACTCCTTTTGTATTTTCGAAAATATTATATGTATAGAAAGTGGGCGTGGCTCTTAACCGATTTTGCCTATTTTCAATAGCGCTCCGTTGTTAGCACATTCGACACAAGACAGCCCGTTCTACGCACCGGAATGACTCATTATTTACCCTACGAAGGGGTTAGCCGACAACTTGTCTGGTCAGGAATACTAGGCCTAATCATTCATATTTTCGCACTTATCTATAATTTTCTACCTGGAAGATTATCTAACCTAATATCGTTGGCAATGCAGTTCATATAACCGCGATTATAGCGTACAATGCAAACACGGGAAAAGGGCAATTATTTATTAATTCTAGTGTAGTTGATATTGAATATAAGGTATTACCATATTCAAATTTCCACGTCAAGAAATATATGCAACTTGATATATTTCTCGCGTAGCCTATGTTACCGTACGAAAAAATAGTAGTTAAGTTTCGTATTATATTTATTAAGTACGACGTACTGCCTTAAGAACATTGACCCCAGGAAATTTTCTTGAGCGAGTTTTATATGGAGTTTTTGCTTAACCTGTGTTCCGTTTACCATGCAGGTAAATGTCGGTATCATTGCAAATGCACCATGTAGCGCAGCACTGCACAACCGCAATCCATACACACTGAGCTTTCGATAATTGAACTTTCAAGTCGAACAAACGCTGCCTTCCTAAACGTTAGTTCCTCTGCATAAATGCAAAGTCATGTGTTCCCAAACTAGAAAGTTCATGATGCACAATCTTCAAATTCACTGCATACATTTAGGCGCATCGGAAAATTTGTTCCAATTGCGAAATGGCGGAAACTGAAAAATGTGTGCTTAAAAAAGCAGAGTTGTATTGCAATAAAAACCGTAGTGATGCATTGTCATGATGCTTTTGCGATACATTCCATAAAAAATATTTTCTTTTAGGAACGCAACTTTTATTTTATTTATTTATTCTAATCTTATAAGTAGAAATGAATGTGTGTCTGTGTGTCCTTTATGGGCGTCCAAAGTACTCAACAGAATTTTATGAAATTTTCGCAGTATATTTTTGGGATCATGGGTTAAAGTCGGCGGCGCCACGCCACCAGGCTATATAAAATTTTAATTCTTCATAACTATGAACATATTTGGTCTAAAATAAATGATTTGTGGATATGTGTTCTTTGGTCAAGATTTACATATGTACATAATTTTGCAAAAGTGGGCGTTGCCACGCCGACATTTTTTGTGTTTTGTTTGTACCTCATTTATGTCCAAAGTTTATGGTCGATCTCTTTTAAACTTTCCCAATACGTTAAAAGCTTCGTTAGGTGTGACATAGGCTATATATGTATGTAAATTTTTTGGAGGAGTGGGCAGTTCCAAGCCTGCAAGCTAAGTAATATTTTAATTCGTTATATCCCTGAATGTATTTGATTTAAATTATTTAAATTTTACCGTATGTTTATTAATCTTAATGAATGCACCTCATTTTTTTTTTGCTTGTTATTGCAATTTATACATATCCGGAGTATTGAAGGATTTTCATAAAATCATAATAGTAGCGTTAAGTGATCAGTGTGTACAGCAATGTTTAAGGACAGTATAAATAGAATAGGATAGAACTAAATAAATAACAACTATACATACATAACGGTTTTTGTCATACTCATTGAGTTCAAAGGATCGGTTTTTATAGTCGGCCATCCAAAAAATTTATTTGTTCATACCAAAGACAGTAAAACCCCATAATATTGTATATCCTAAAGCACTGCAATAAATGGAATGTTAAAAATTAATAGAAAATGCAAGCATTTTGATTCACTATGATATTTTAGATGCGGACAAGTTTCAAAAGATATGGTGAACCCTGTCGTTGGACCTTCTAGAGGAAAACCAAATCGGTCTAGCCAAAAATTGAAGAGAACTTATTAATCTATTCTGTTTGGCGGCACAAGTTTTTGGGGGATGAACTCCCATGGGGTTATTCTTTTATTAATACAACGACAAACCACTTCAAAGATCGTTTACTCAATGTCCGGTTACCATAAACTTTATCCTATGATAGCCTACTTTGAGGTATTGAAAGTAAATTTTTCCGACCGTACCCGTACGGGGAATATCTGTCCGACACAATGCTTTTTGGCAGCAAAGGTGGTAATTAGGTCGCTACATAGAACGTGATCAAACAAAAGGGATCAATTCAGCCTTCACAAAGAGATCGAAACTGTCAATAGTGGTAACCAGAATGAAAACGGCAAGCGGCATCTGTCAAATTATTTTTACACGTGTTCTTATGGGGAGGAATTTTTTGAACACGACGCGACAAAGCGGCAATCAATCACAGATGCCGCTGTCGCCAGATTAAATTTATTCTATTTTGACAAGCGGCAGATGGTGGCGTTTGGTTTTTTTTTTTTTTTTTGTTGATTTGTTCGTATTCACAGGAATACAGCTGGTTGGCGAAGACGTTTTTATAATAACACCTTATACGGCCAGTGTTTGGTTTTTTTGACAATAAAAACGAAAGGAAGAGTAAATAACTTGTAAAATAAGTTCCAATTATTACAGAATATGTCTCTTTCACATTTTTTGCTACTTTTCAAGATGATTCGCACCTGTCGCCCCTGCTCTCATTATAATCATGTCGCCAATGCTTGACGGCAAATATCGTCAAGCTTCAGTTTTTCGTCGTTGTCGTTCGCCGCCGTCGTGTTCATTGTGGAAGGAATAGCCAAATGTGGACCAAAGATGGACCATTAATCGCAAATCGCTATTTTTATAGTCGCACAATTTTTTCCAGGGTCAATTTCTAATGTTTTGAAAAATTTCGATCTAAACGTTATTTGTTCCTTTACTTTCTTGGAAACTTTAAAACAAACATTATCTTGCAAGATTTTTGTTATTTGTTTATTCATCACACCTAAATCTAAGATCTAGTTGCTATCTAATGGAATTTGGCTTATCTTCTGAAAGACAATGCAAATATTTTTTTGTTTGAGTACTTTCTATATATAGCATCTTGGTTCTTAACACTTGCTTGGATTTACTCTAATGGTTATTTTCGCGTGAAAGCACATAACGGCAAAAAACGCTAACTTGTCAGACCCTACAGAGGTTATTGCGAATAAATAGTAAGCACAAAACGACATTGGTTTCAATCATATTTAATTCTATCGAACATACAGATATAACAATTTTTTTTTATAAGAAGTTCCATAATTCGAGATGCTAGCTCGAAGAGTCCAACATATTTCAAGTTTAAATCGTAGCTCCGTAATAATCTTTGTTAACTGTCCAGAGTGTTGCGGCTCCTCTTATCCAACAGACTAGCAAATAACAAATTTTCCATGTCTTCTCATTTCCAATCAGCCTTAATAAGATCGGCAGCACGTTCCGCAATCATCATAACTGCTGGATTAATATTGACACTAGGAATGTTAGGCATTATACTGGCGTCGGCCACACGCAAGTTATCTACACCTTTGAGCTTTAGTTGAGGGCTGACGCAGCTTGTCTGGTCCGCTATTGGACCCATTTTCACAGAACCACATTGATGATAAATAGTGACAGTAAAATATTTAACATAGCAGCGCCAATAATCGTCACTCCAAAGCTTGTATGTATCACATTCAGTGATGGGCACATGTAATATTTCAGCATTGCGTGCACGGTATTGTGCTGTCTGGGTAAATTTCTCCTGGATTCGTATGCCGCGTAAAATTGTGGCCATATCATCTGGATGTTCAAAGTAGTTGGGAATAAGTTTTGGTGATGCTGTAGGATCCGTGCTTTGCAACTGCACTTGTCCTGTGGACTTCGGCCTGGACAATATTAGACGTGTGGCTAAAATATTTGAACTTTGCAATTGCTGTTTTAAAATGGTATGGTACTGTTCCGCTATCGAAAACCCATTGAGAACTCTTTGCATGCCAGCAGTGTCATTGCGTCTAAAAAGTGAGTACACAAGTTGCAAATCGGGATTTGGACTAGAATCGTTGCGTGTATTAATAAATCCCGAAAAAGCGGTTAGACCATCTCCAATCAGTGGACCACTTGAATGTATCAAATAGTTGTAGAGATTATCAGAACTTGCTGTAGCAGAAATTGGTTCCACACCTTCATCAAGTTTAAAGAAAACGATTGCCACAATATGGTCGTGTAGATTCTCACCTACAGGAAGGTCATGTTTAGTAGGAATATTGAATGAGTTGAGGTGTTTCTTTGGTCCCACACCGGAAAGCATTAATAATTTTGGGGAATCAAGTGCACCAGCTGTTAGTATCAGCTCCTTCCGCACTCGCACAGTTAGCTCTTTTTGGTTACGCAACACAAATGATGCAGACCTTAATCTCTTATTGTTCTTATCGAAGTTCAATTTGGTAACCTGTGCGTTTTTGATCACATGCAAATTCTTCCTATTTAAAGCAACTTTAAGATATGAATTAGCAGGACTTTGACGGCGTCCATTATCAATAGCACGTAACACGCGCGCAAAACCCTTTTCTGTGCCCTCGGTTATTTCATTCACACGTGGTATGCCTAATTCTTCACCTGCAGCAGTGAGCATCTCTTTATACTCGTTGTAGGTGCCGTTCAAAAATTTGGTGACCTTTAACGGTCCCTTTGGGTATATGATACCCTCAAAATAAGATTTCACACTTTGCCAACCCCACTCCTTTCCATTTCCTTGTTCCATCCAGTCATCGTAATCTCTAGGTAATCCTGGTATATGCACCATACCATTTATACCACTTGAGCCACCGAGCATCTTACCACGCGGCCAATAACAACGTTGGTCGCGTTGTGCCAAACATGCCCTATCCGTGTGTTCTGTTTGATAGCTATATGTATAGTTTGATAAAAATAGTTCAAAGAGTAATTCAGGTATCTGCAAAAATAATATAACAAACATTAAGTTACGAAACGCAATACAACCGATTTCAAATATGCTTACCGCGGACTCCTGCGGTGGATTACCACCAGCTTCTAAAAGTAAAACATTCCAGTTAGGATTCTCACTAAGACGTGAAGCTATCACAGATCCTGCAGTTCCGGCACCAACCACGACAAAGTCATAAGTACCCAGACCCTTTCTGAGTGCTTGATCTCCATAATCCTTTGGCCAATCATCCTCCGAAGAGAGTGAGCACTGTGCCACAAGCAAAGTTTGCAGCAAAGTATTCACCATCAAGTTGGTCGTACCTATACTCGGTGCAGAACAAGTGGGAAAATCTACTAAGGAAGCGGACATTTTACTAGCGAAATTGTTACACAAAAGGTAAAAATCCAGGAAACTATTTAGGCCAACAATGCTAGCGTGCAGATAACGTTATGTCTAGATTGTTTCATTTCATCAGCTTTTATACTTCGAATTGCTCATTTGCTTAAGGTTTCAGTTTTATTACTCTATGTTTTATGCAGATGTTTGCGCATAGGCTTTATCCATGGTACGTTTGACATTTAGATTTCCTGTTTAAGAACAATTTCTTTTATTTACTTTAGTAAGTACGATAAGTAGGCTAAATATATTAGCACAGATATGGCATGATTTGTTAGGTACCGAAAATAACTAAATTTCTTTTCTAGAATTAAAAGCTTAAATTCAGACGAATGTTCAAATCTCACCTACACCATATCATTGTTTCAGGGTAAACATGCTGCTGTTTGAAATGAATACGACGAGACGCATCTTTTATCGTTTTAAGATAAAAAAATTGTTTGTGCATTTAAATACCAAATTTCTTTTTGGGTTTAGATCACTCCTGATTGAAAAGATAGAAGCTTTCAGATTAATTTAATTAAATTTTGCAAGTAAATCCAACAAGCTGGAGTTGAGGAGATTTGTCCCACACTACTGCCAAACTATACATCTCATCTAAGCTTTCGACAGTTACATATATATGTAATTAATACCTACGCTCCTTTATGGTTGTGAGATCTACTCCAACTGTGAGTATGTATGCAAAAAGAAACTTAATGTTGCGTACAACAACATTGCCAGATATGTTTACTGGTTTGGAAGACTTGACCACATCTCTTCTCACACAGAACAGTTGCTTTGCATTTCTTTTGGTAATCTTTTAAAAGTTAAAACGCTTATGGCCATACACAAAATTAGCCTTCGATAGCTAACTTTTCTTCAATCATCAAGATCCGTATTCCTTACGCACTTCAGATATCGAATGCTAACGTCTGATAGCCAGTTCTTTATTACTTCGATACGTCTACGGAACTCACTTCACCCTATATGGTTCTTTCAGACAGTTTGATTTCAACCACTCACTATTTGAGAAACACCTTTGGAATAGTCTACGTACTGTTTGAATTTAAAACTACAGTCCCTTTCGAAATATAAAATCTAAGCAACAGATGCTAAAGATAGCGACATCTATATGAAATACACTAAACTATGATAACGTACAAAAGTAGAGAATAATTGGAGGAACCAATCAAATTGCGAGAAGGAATGTCAGCTCGCTACGATTAACAAGTTTCTGCTCGTACCTTAAAACTTCGATTACGATTAGTTGGAAACGAAGTATTAGATCTCGTTAGTAGTCCACGGGGGATTTTCGGATCCCAACCCTTTACCCCCCCCCCCCCCCCCACGCAATACAAAAAGTTATATTTTCAGGAACTGTGGATGAAAGATGTCGCCAATATTTCATAAAGTAGTAAGATAAATTTTAACTCAGGATCTATCACTTTGTAACAAAAACGAAGGGTATTCCGCAAATAGGTCATCCGCCATATTATCACGCCATCCAAAGAGTAAAGTTGACACATGTAAGCGTGAATAGAAAACACCAAAGAGAACACACGCAGAATGCAATTCAACAATTTCTTCGTGTAAATGGCTCTAACTATTTATATATAAATGGCTTCTCTCTATTGTTACTTTTTTTTGGTAAGCTTGTCCCTTTTTTTAGCAAAGTTCCATTTTTCACAAACGCCAATGAACTTGAAGCCAGGTCCAGTTCATCGTACCTACGAGGTGCTGGTGCTACAGTTTATCTATCAAGTCAGATACGGGTTGACCTACAATGTTCTTTGTTTCTTCAGCAATTTTGCCACTTTAAAATTTATCTTATCTTCCACAATTCTTTTTAAAAATTTACAACTCATACAAAAAATCTAATAAATTGTTGTCTAATGCTACTTGGCTTATCGTCTTAAAGCCAATAAGTCCAAACGGCTTAGTATGTACTTCTAAATTCTTTTAATTTATAGTAACAGTATATATAACAGTATTCGTGTGAAAAGAAATAAGTTGGTGCACCGCCAAAAAAAGCGTTAACCCCTAGCAACAGCTCAATTTATCTGCTTCTTTATCCTCGTTACAAAAATTTGGATGAGTAATGCGTTTTTAATGTCTCACAATTTTAAAGTTCAAATCTGAATTAAACTACAATAATAAATGAACTAAATATAACCAAAGTAGATGGAATGTGTTGTTAAAAGAATGGATTTATAACGAAGCAGGTGTTTGGTTCAAAGATAAAATTTTTAACTATTTGGGTATATACTATGTAGTTGGTATGACAAAATATTTGGCTCACTTACTCGCGCTGCTGCTTGCTTCCATACTCCATGGGATTTGCACTTCCCTGTCTTCTCAGTTAAAGTTAGTATGCCTTGGCCGATGTCGTTTCGATACGGAAAACTTGGAAGCAGCATCTCATCTTAATCTCCCAGGAGGTATATCGCACCACACATTGCTATTATTCGGGCATGTTTTGAGATTCACTTTCAAGTGAAGTAAACGAATTCGTCTGAGCTTCCAGAAATTTGAGCAAGATTAATCCTGCCTACAGGACCATGTCGAGTACGAGTTAAGCACAGTGAGGATGATCATCATCTTAAACCGGAGAGCATTAGGAAGAAATAAATATGTATAAATACTTGCCTTTGTACGAGTACAGTGTTGGAAGATGCGGAACATTATCGTACATGAATATAAAGTTATTGTTCTAAAAATAATTTCTTTTAATTTTTGGAGTTTACTAACATTGTTTTTTCCTTTCTTTCAGGTAAGCTTTTGAATACCCACCGACACCATACCGACGTCTTGATTGTCGTGTTTATCTTTTCTGGATATAATCGCACGAGAAAGAGGAAGGCATCATTACTGGTAAATAATGTAGTTATGTAAGTGAGAAACCAGGTGAATACTAACCACTATACTATCGAGGAAATAAATATTAAAAAAAAACTGAATCAAGAGCTTCAAATATTTTTAATACTTACATGTATCCTGATAGTGAATCCGAATAAAATTAGTACGGCAGTGGTCCGTGGGACTACTACGCAGTGGGAAAATTCGGCATGCATGACTTACACGATGTATGCGGGAATGTGAACGCTTTTATTCCTAGGACTTTCTAGTTTTCACCACGTGAAAGCGCGTCTCAAAAGCTATCGAAACCAGAAAAAAAGTGGAAAATTTTTTTTTTGAGTCATAAGCCTTTTTATAGGCCCATTACATATCGACAGCCACACTGCAAAACCCTGTATGTCAAAATCCAAAAAGTTTTCAGGATAGGGAAGAACTGTGATAATTATAACGTATGTATATGAGCGACGGTTATTTCATTTCACCACTGGAAAGAAACGGGAAGTTGTAACCCGATTTTGACTGAGTTTTAATGTGGGAAATATCACGATCTATGGGAAAGGCTCAGAACCTTATTTTTGGAAAAATAGTGACTTACAGGGTTTTGCAGTGTGGCTGTCGATATACTGGATTACAAGCAGTTCAATAACCAAAGTTTTACCTTGAAATATTTATGTTACCTTCTAAATGGAAGTTGCGGCTTACTCTCGATAAAAATAATTTTTTATGTATACATATTTATTTATAGGTTAGGTTAGGTTACGAGGGCTAGGCCGAAACAGCAAGGTAACAACCCGACACATAGGCCACCGATAGGTGATACCTTATACGGACTCAAACAGGAGAATCCCTTCCATGCTTAAAACGGGGGATCGAACCACTTCGTGGAAATAATGAATTTAGCTAGCGCCTTGACCACATATCTGGATATTTCAGAAAGGTCTAATAAAAACGGTTCCCCTAAAAAGGCCAACCGACGCCTGCTAAGTGCTGGACACCGTGAGTGCCTATTAGGCAGTGACTTGTTAAAACTCTTATTAGGGATGCTACTGCAGATTTGCTTAGGCTAAGAAGCTCCTTAGTGCGCCCCTATCGTATGAGGGCCAAGTTAGCCTGGATATCCCGCATGTTAAGATTGCTGACCTTTTGGATGGTGCCCCTTCCATTAAGTTGCAGAGGGTTCCAAGAAATTTTCCTCGTACAATGACACAGATCCCGCCTAGCTCTGTTTTTATTCGTCTTTCCGTAAGCACATTGTAGATAAGTTCCACCACGCACGCACTGCTGAAAAAACGTTGTTGAAAGCACCCGCAATGTCAAGAAATTGCCACCAGTGTGTACTCCTTGAAGTCAAGTGACCTTTCTATGGCAGACACCAGTGAGTGCAGGGCAGTGTCAGTTGACCTTCCCTTGGTAGAGGCATGCTTGGCTTGCGATAGAGACGATCGGTCAATCAGCCTCTTTATGTAGTCTTCAAGAGTCTTTCAAATGTTTTAAGAAGGAAAGAGGACAGGCTTATTGGCCTGTAGTCCTTTGGTTTTGTGTGGGAGGATTTTCCCACTTTAGGGATAAAGACCACGCTGACTTCCCTCCACGACTCCGGGACGTATTTGAGCCTCAGACAACTTAAAAACATCATCTTTAACCAGGGTTTAACAATAGAGGCCGTGTGCTGAAGCTGAGCCGAAAAAATTCGGTCCGTCCCGGCGACTTATAGGGTTTAAAAAAGATAGAGCCCAGTCTAGCTTTCGATGATCTACGATTTCTTTTAAAAGTTGATCAGAGGGTAGCCCTCCGCCAGCGAAATTTGGAGACACGCATTCCCGTTTCGGGAAATGTGTGTCCATAACCAAGTTTATGGTTTCTGTGCATGTCTCCGTCCAAGAACCATCAGGCTTTTGGACGTAGCTTAGCTGAGTTGGGGTTTTCGATAGCACCTTCCTTAAACGGGAGGCGGCAGTTTTGGTTTTAATCTTGCTGCAGAAATCCACCCAGGATGATCGCTTTTCCTTTCGGATAGCTTTCTTGTACGTGCTGAGTTTCAAGACCGTCATGTTTTGCTTTGCTAAAGGACATCTTATTGGACTTCCTAAGCTTCTCGAGATTAGACGGCCACCATGGTGGTTTTGCGGGTTTTCGCTGCCTTCCTGTTTTGGCAGGCCCTATCTAAAGCAGTCCTACAAAGCTGACTGAAATTGTTTACAAGCCCGTCAAGCCACGAATTGGTAGTCCGGGTTTGGACCCTGTTTGCCAGATTTTTGCCTATAATCTTTTTGTAGTAGCCCCAGTTTGTTTTCCTAACATTTTTAAAAATCTTGGGGCTAGTGCGAGTTTCCGGTACAACGAAACTAATGTACCTGTGGTCTGAAAAGGAGTGTTCGTTTCGATAAGATGGCTGAACGTGTCCGTGACTAGCGTGATGTCAAGGTCCTCTGCCGTGTTTCTAGTGATAAAGGTGGGGTCACTTCCCCTATTACATATATCTAGGTTAGTACGTAGAAGATAATCATAAAGTGACTCATCCCGGTCATTTGTATCCATGCTGCCCCACTGCGCATGATGGCTTAGGAGAGGAGAAAGCGGAGAGTGAGGATATAAGGCTTTGGGAGGGGGAAAGGGGGTCGCCCCTGGAATTTTCGGCCGACGCGTTACCAGGTGTCACCACGAGGAGGCTCCACCCCCCCATTAGGGAGGGGAGGATGCATGCGCACCTACGAGTCGACGCTTTGGGGTGGCGCAGGTGAGTGCAAGGCGCAATCACCCCCATCAAAGACAAGACATATTTATTTATAACTTGTCATGTTTTTTATAATAAATAAGAGTACGCATATGGATATGTACCTTAAGATTCTGTTTACAATAGCTTACTCTAAATACACTACACGTAATGACCCAAAATGGTAGCCAAATTCAAAAAGAGTAAAATTAACATGATTTCATATATTTCATAGTCAACTTCAAATACATTAGACGTGTTTTTTGAGCTTGCGCTTAATATCTGTACGCATTTTAAACTATTCATTGGTTTACACAATTTTTTAGCCATGTAGCCTAATCCTCGGATCTGCATACCATGCATGAACGCCGTAACCGTGCAGGTAAAGATCGGTATCAATGCAAATGCGCAGCATATAAAGCTGCGTTGAAAGTTCATGATACACAATTTTCGAATTCGCTGCATACATTTAGGCGCATCAATGTGAACAATGTGATCTTAAGCGGTGAATAAATTATGTATGTAAACCAAACCTAATAAATTTCCATTAACATTAGATAATAATAGTTCATATATTTGGGTAATTTCAAAAATTTTAAAAATATCATATGATTGAATATAATCAAGTAATTGAAATTATTCAAAAAACTTAATATTTATTTGATTACTAGCAGGGTACCCGGCATTGCTCGGGATGTAAGTAGTTAGGGGGCCTTTCAAAATCAATAATATACATACTATGTACTTTAAGATTTCATATTTATGTATATAATATTATTGCCTACTGAAGAATTTACCAAATTCGAATATTTTGAAAATGTTGAAAAAGAATATTGAAAACTGGTTTTCAAAAATGTTCTTTTGAGGTATTCGTTGGTAACGTTAGGGGGCCTTTCAAGAATTCAATTTTGACAAATTGTGCCAGGGTGAATGCAAATTCAAATGTTGATCTGATACCATATTGTAGGGTAATATTAAGGTTTTTCTGCAATCGCATTTTTACCGATAACTCAGTTATAGATAAATTTATCGAAAAATGTCGAAGTACAAATGAAGCCTGGGGCCTTCCCCTTTCGTTTGATACCCATATTGTAGGGCAAGTTTAAGGTTTTTGGGCAATCACATTTTCACCGATAACTCAGTTATCGATAAATTTATCGAAATGTATCGAAATCCAAATTAAACCTGGAGCTATCCCCTTTCGTTTGATACCCATATTGTAATGTAATATAGAGGTTTTCGGGCAATCGCATTTTGACCGATAACTCAGTTATCGATCAATTTATCGAAATATATCGAAGTACAAATGAAACCTGGGGCCTTCCCCTTTCGTTTGATACCCATATTGTAGGGCAAGTTTAAGGTTTTTGGGCAATCACATTTTCACCGATAACTCAGTTATCGATAAATTTATCGAAATGTATCGAAATCCAAATTAAACCTGGAGCTATCCCCTTTCGTTTGATACCCATATTGTAATGTAAAATAGAGGTTTTCGGGCAATCGCATTTTGACCGATAACTCAGTTATCGATCAATTTATCGAAATATATCGAATTACAAATGAAACCTGGGGCCTTCCCCTTTCGTTTGATATCCATATTATAGGGCAAGTTTAAGGTTTTTGGGTAATCACATTTTCACCGATAACTCAGTTATCGATAAATTTACAAAATATGTCGAAATCCAAATTAAACCTGGAGCTATCCCCTTTCGTTTGATACCCATATTGTAATGTAAAATAGAGGTTTTCCGGCAATCGCATTTTGACCGATAACTCAGTTATCGATCAATTTATCGAAATATATCGAATTACAAATGAAACCTGGGGCCTTCCCCTTTCGTTTGATATCCATATTATAGGGCAAGTTTAAGGTTTTTGGGTAATCACATTTTCACCGATAACTCAGTTATCGATAAATTTACAAAATATGTCGAAGTCCAAATGAAACCTGGAGCTATCCCTTTCGTTTGATACCTACTCGTATATTGTACGATCTTTCTATACCTATATGCTAAATATCATAAGTATAGGTTCAATAGAGTGGCCGATCAATCTTGCTTACTTTTATGAAGTAAGCATAGCGCTGAGCTCTCTCTGGCACACATACAAGCATAATTGCGCATGTGATCGTTTGGCCACCACTGACTTAGAGTTACATATGTATATGGAATTAAAAAATTTCGAACAGTAACGGTCCCTAGCAGGGTCGGAGCCCCCAAAAAGAAAATAGCCTATAGCTCCTTCCAGACTATAACCTGTAGGCGTGCCAAATTTCAACAAAATCCGTCTTGCCATTCTCACGTTTTTAGGGAACAAAAGCAAACATCGCTAAATTCACATTTATAATATTAGTAGGATTTTCAGCTATTACCATCTGCAATATACATTTTAAATTAAAACATGATATTGTATTCCACATAAGATGCTCCAGAGTCAACAGTCGTTGATCAACTAATTGGCAAGCATACGCTAATCTTTCACAGTGCAGAGAGAGCGTTTGCTGTCTAGGTTTGCGCCGATATGTGTGAGAGAATTAAAGTTGTCAGCTAGTGACATTTGAAAGAAACAATCTAACAGATAACATTTATGTGGATTGTAGACGCCTTGGTTATACCATAAGAGACCTCAGCAATAATGAATTCAACATCAGTGTCTGCGGGCATAGCCAGTGAGTTTAGGCTAAGAGATTTCTTGCAGTATATTGCTACCCCCCCTTTTATACAACTTCTATCATTTCGAACTACATTAAATTTATTGATGCAGCAGTGAAGATCAGAGGCATATTGACTAAACCACGTTTCACTAACACCAATTACATCTACTAGGTTCAGACCATGATTCCCTGTAGCGCTGGCAGTATTATTCACAGGCATTTAACGTTATGGGCTAACATAGAAACATCTTATATTTACTACAGAATGACAAAAAATAGGCATTACAAATAGTCAAACCACAGAGAAATGTGTAGGAAAGAGAACCAGTAGCAAGAGAAGGTAAAGAGCACTGATAGAGAAGGTACATAGGTATACAGAGAACTTTGCAATAAGCTCTTATGTGACATTGCTTACCACTACTATAACACTTCACATTTGTTAAAGTTTTGCGCAATACTCTTGATTGTATCATTGCTAGGATTATCTCGCTCTTTAGACAGGTTGATTTCTTCTCTCTTAAATTTGCGACTAGAGATCGCGGCAAACACAATTTTAGTTATAATGCGTTGCCAGTTTTCTCTGCTTTCAATAGAAATCTAAACTGCCAAATATAGATTTTAAGTCAGCGGTCGGCAAATTGAAACGTGAGGAAAGTAGTTTTATCGGCTCTAAACGTAAATGGAACATTGCCAATGGCTTTTCGTCAGCTACTTCTACTTCCGTTTTCGTCGAGTCTATAGAAATGGGCACACGATCACTTTTATCAATTTCTTTTATTAAACTTATATTTGGTTTATAATGATAAAAGGTTGCGGTTATGTACTAAATGGTTTATAGTCTATAAATAATTTTACTTCCAATCTGCCTTTATGAATTCGGCAGCACGTTCCGCAATCATCATAACTGCTGCATTAATATTGGCACTAGAAATTATTGGAATTACACTGGAATCAGCAACGCGCAAGTTATCTACACCTTTAAGCTTTAGTTGAGGGCTGACGCAGCTTGTCTGGTCCGTAGTTGGACCCATTTTCACAGAACCGCTTGGATGATAAAGAGTGAAAGTGAAATATTTGACATAGCAGCGCCAATAATCGTCACTCCAAAGCTTGTATGTATCACATTCAGTGATGGGCACATGTAACATTTGGACATTGCGTGCACGATATGATGCTGTCTGGATAAATTTCTCCTTCGTTCTTATACCGCGTAATATTGTGTCCATATCATTTGGATGTTCAAAGTAGTTGGGAATAAGTTTTGGTGATGCTGTAGGATCCGTGCTTTGCAACTGTACTTGACCTGTGGATTCTGGTTTGGACAATATTACAGCAACGACTAAAATCTTTGAATTTTGCAATTGATTTTTCAAACTGGAACTATACGGTTCCGCTATTGCAAACCCATTGAGAAATATTTGGAGAGTCGCAGTATCATTTCTTTTAAAAATTGAATGCAGAAATTGTATTTCAGGATGTGTGCTGCCGTCGTTGCGCGTGTTAATAAATCCCGATAGAGAAGGTAGACCATCACCACTCAACGCACCACTGGAGTGTATCAAATAGTTGTAGATGTTATCAGAACCTGCTGTAGCAGCAACTGTTTCCATACCTTCTTCAAGTTTAAAGAAAAGCATTCCAAATACATGATCCTTCAGATTCGCACCAACAGGCAGATCATGTTTAGTAGGAATATTGAGTGAGTTCAAGTGTTTGGCTGGGCCCACACCAGAGAGCATTAATAATTTTGGGGAATCAAGTGCACCAGCGGTTAATATCAGCTCCTTACGCACTCGCACAGTTAGCTCTTTTTCGTTACGCAACACAAATGATGCAGACCTTAATCTCTTATTGTTCTTATCGAAATTCTATTTTGTCACCTGTGCGTTTTTGATCACATGCAAATTCTTCCGCTTTAAAGCCTTTCCCAAATATGCCTTAGCAGTACTTTGACGTCGTCCATTATGTATAGCACGTAACAGGCGGGTATAGCCCGTTTCTGTACCTTCTGTTATTGCATCCACACGTGGTATGCCCAATTCCTCCGCTGCAGCAGTGATCATCTCTTTATATTCCTCGTCAGTGCCGTTCAAAAATTGGGTAACTTTCAAAAGACCCTTTGGGTAAAGAAGACCCTCAAAATAAGGTTTCACTTGCTGCCAACCCCACTCTGTATTTCCTTGCGCCATCCAGTCATCGTAATCTCTCGGCACTCCTGGTATATGCAGCAAGGTATTTATACCATTTGAGCCACCGATCATTTTGCCACGTGGCCAATAACAGCGTTTGTTTGTTTGTGCTAAGCACGCTTTATCCGTGTAATCTGTTTGATAGTTAAATGTAAAATTTGAATGTTGTACGGTAAGGTATAATTCAGGTATCTGCAAATATAAAGTAGCAAACAGTTAAGTTACGAAACGCAATACAACCTATTCTAAATAAGCTTACTTCGGACTCTTGCGGTGGATTTCCACCAGCTTCTAAAAGTAAAACATTCCAATTGGGATTCTCACTTAGACGTGACGCTATTACAGATCCTGCAGTACCGGCACCAACTACGACAAAGTCATAAGTACCCAAGCCCTTTTTGAGTGCTTCATCTGCATAGTCCTTTGGCCAGTTATCTTCCGAAGAGATTGAGCACTGTGCCACAAGCAAAGTTTGCAGCAAAGTATTCACCAACAAGTTGCTCGTACCTATACTCGGTGCAGAACAAGTGGGAAATTCTCCTATGGCAGACATTTTATTGAACGACTGTCACAAGAAATTCAACTATTAAACCGAACACGTCTACTTAGATGGCTTAATTTAATGTTTATGCTTGCAATAGGTTGGCGTTGCGATCTTTTATATTCGGCAGAGCTTGTTTGCCTTAGGTTTAATTTATGTTTGGGTATGCTCATGTTTCTGCGTTTGCCGCAAAAACCGTATAATCCCGCACTGTTTTAGCCTTGAGCCCGGTACTATTTGCGTTGATAAGATTGTTGCTACTAAAAACTAAATTTGTGAGACTTCTTAATACCCTGCAAAAAATCGGCCGTGTAATCTCTAAATCGAGCGATTCGCTATTATTCTCTTTAGTTTACAGTTGGTAAATTTTAGTTTTTGTAGCATACTTATAGGAGTAGAAATACCCGTTTGGTTGGAAAGTGGATTAGGCCTTTTCATAATCGTTCGGTTATAAATGGGTATCACATGCTCAAACAAATGTGAACAGTTCAAAACATACAAAGTGACCGGAACAGGTATTAGTCGCATGTTCCTTGCGAATTGTCCAGGACTGCTCCTAGACTAAAATTTTTTTTTGCATTGTAATAATTAAACGCATTTTTTTGTTGATTGTGATATTTTTTATTTATTTTACTAGTATATTCCGTGTTCGATAATCGACCACCTTAAATTAGTATAACTTATTAAATCCTATGTTCACCACTACCATCAGCGACATCTACAACACAGTAGATACAGTCTCTGATTCACACTGGCGTTGCAGTACAAATTGATTTTTTTGTGCATTCACAATGGTTTATTTAAAAAAATTAATTTTTATAAAATACGCTTAAACAAAAGCACTGCTGTAATTAATATATAGTTTCGCATGTAGAGGCAACCCACACCTTTGAAACGATACCTTACTTATTAATATTGGTTCGAAATGAGAGCAGAAAATTAGGAGCAAACACAAATAGACCTTACAGAAATAATATATATCGTCGGCTTAGGTCGCAACGGTGCTAAGTACCATTTTTCAAATTTTACAGGAGAGACAAAAAACAATATAAAAACATAAATTTAAATTAGGGATTTCGGTTTTTTACGTCATGTTACTCAATTTTAGAGTACAATAAGTGGACGCTCATAAAAAAACAAAAAATTTTAATTTTCGCCGAGTTATATGCATTTTTGGGACTTAGCACCTTTTTGCCAGCTACTTTTAATTTTTTTCACTGGACTTAGCACCTTTTCCCAAATCAAAACACCTGCGAGTGAACCAAAGCAATTTTCTGAGTATGAGGGTTCTTAGAGGTTCTTCCGTAGAATTTTTACCTGGTCTTAGATTTCTTATATTAAGCCTAGTTCTACCACAATCCGCGCTTAAAGCTCAAATGACCTATTTTTTGAAGCTCTGTTACTCTGCAATTAGTAGCAATATTTGGATCAAAATACATTATTCTAAAACCCTAGGCGTTTCTTTTTATCACACAACAGCGTTTTACTATCGCCGATTCATAGCAGAAAAGCAGGAGTCGATTTTATTGCACAACTTTTGACGAAAATGGACTTTTATGAAAGTCGAGAAGTAAATGTGTTTTAGGTTCTTGGAAGTCTGAATATGATAGCCCAAACATTTGTCTTTACTAATCAAGGTCAAAAAGTTATGTGTCAGTTAAAAAGGAGAAGTGAGGTCAGCTGACGTAGATGATCCCATTTAACATATGCATTCATAGTCGAAATAAAGTAGGTACTTAAGTTTATGTCGGTTTTTATGACATATAGGGCGTTGGAAATTGTGTCAAAAAACCCACGCTAACTTTATTAGCTACTATTTTTCGAGTATGAATATGCCACATATACTTTAACTTTAAATTTTCAAATTCGCTTGGACTTAGCACCTTTTCCTTTCATTGGTGGACTTAGCACCTTTTCTAATCAATGCAAAAAACGCATTTAAAAACATAATTGTTATGCAATTCATGATGTAAGTAGTGTATATTAACTGTTTCTAGCATTCTGCATCAAAACCTGAAAAAACCCAAAAGGTGGACTTAGCACCTTTGCGACCTAAGCCGACGATATGTATGTTTCAATATTCGATCTGTTTTCATTTTAGCAAACGTTCTATAGCAGAAACTAAGGTCACCCCCTTTTTTAAACTCAATAAAAGTACCCATTTCACCAGCTAATTTTAAATAAGTATATCGCCGTTGACAAAAGTTGTTATCGAAGATGGTAGATATTAATATCCAGAGGTCATTTACCTAACTATTCGCTTTACAATTTCATTCAGGATTGTTTAAATAGCATTTCCAAAACTCACATCTCACTACTAAAGATTTCTAGCTACTTTACAATAAATCATACGACGATGATCTCCAACGAGAGTGAGCCTCGATTAATATCCTTCGTCTGCAGTGGTCTATAATTGATTCAACTATTCCGTTGTAGGTTAGTTGGAATGAGTCGATTTTAATTTCTGTAGCCTGCTTTAAGCATTTGTCCGACTGATGAAAGGGCGCAATTCGTCTTTCCATAGGACCTCAAACACTAGGGATCACTTTAATTCATATAAAGAATTCAAAAATGGAATTGGTCACATGCCCTTTTTGCGACTCATCCCAGACTAATCGCTTTTATTGTATTTATTAACCTTGCCTTCTATGCTCAGAATTGCCTAGAAAATACATACATACTAAATATATGCTTGTACTGGAGTTTGAATGTTTATTTAAAGGTGTTTCCAAAGAATTGTGAGCAGCACATTCGCACCGGCATAACTCTTTCTTTACCCAACTAAGGGGTTAGGCGACAACTTGTGTACTCAGAAATATTATGATTAATCATTCATCTTTTCGCACTTATCTATATACTTACTAGATAAGGAAATTTTAGTTGGCAACTGTTTATAATGACAAGTGAAATTCGTAATATCCCCAGAGCATCGACGTGCATACACCCAGCAATTGGAGATATATGTAAAAAAGTCGTATCTAGGGCTGCCAACTTGAAACGATACCAAACCGGAGATTTAAGTTTCGAAAAATGCTAATTAAGCTACAAAACTGCATACTCAGAAATAATTCCAGGAACTTTTGCTTGAAACTTGGTAACACTGGCCAATAATCATAGTCAAATTAAAATACATTCTATGAATGATGGGATGGCCATTACAGAGTTTTAAAATCATAGTTCGTGTCTATGGCTGTGCGACATCACAGCTTTTACTCAGAACTTTAATTTGGCTCCGTTCGCTTATTGCCAAAGATATGCTATGGTTTGTGTATAAAATGTTTGACACAGGGTGACCTTGAAAAACATAAAAAATGCCGTCATACCACCAACCAACTAAATTTTGTTTCATACGGGAACCCTGTTATATTTCATTATACCTAAACTCTTTTTTTAATATGACTATGATTGACAAACATTTTAAATGTCTTTTTAAGTTAAATAAAGCTTTTTTTCGCTAACTTCCCTTCCCCAGCAACAGATAAATATCAGGATAAACACGCATAGATACCTAGTTTGTTTTAGTTTAATCTTTTTATATTATAACTTTAGTGTGACTATTTAAGATACTTTCAGTTTTCTAAAATTTAAAATGTTATCTAAGTTGTAAAAGTTTTAATGAAAACTTAATTATTAAGCTTAAGTAAATAAAAGACCACACGAGCGATAATTTTTTTCAGCCGACAATCAGTCTAACAGCTCAACCTAATTTAACCGCACGAACATTAACGACTTTTTTGGTTCTAACCGTAATAAAATTTCGTACTTGAGTAGCACTCACATATAAAAACCACGTGCCAGCTGATTGTAAACGTCAAAACAAGACATAGATATTGAGTTAGGTTTATATGGTTAATTTAGATTGTTCTCATATAAGCTGTATGTGCATGAGACATTTTTGACAGAATATTGCCGGAGTGCTTTTATATTGAATGTGTCCAAACAGGGAGACTCTCTGTAAGTAAGCTTTTTGACAAAGCCTTTTTTTAACGTACTCCGCCCTGAAGAAGTGCGCATAACAGTACTATCCGAACACTAGAAATGTTACTTTTCTCATTTTCCCGGAATATACTTATTCAGAAATTGTTGGTGATACCATAGAATTGAATTTTTAATTTAGAATAAATTGAAGAAGTATTTCCAAAATCAAACACACTTATGTACTCTTTAATAACATACTTCCAATCCCGAAAATATCTGGATCTTAAGGAAGAAATCCCGAAATTTTTAGCAAATAACAAACCACGGGAACGCGTTACATCGATATTTCAGTTCACAGCTAATACTCAAATGGCACGCGTATAGTTACAGTTAAAGATACAGCTATAGCACAATATCACGATTCGCATGCCTTATCTTCACTAGACTTAAGTAAATAATAAAGCCTAATAATTTTAGTTAAACCCTGGGCAAACAATTTGTTTTGAATATAAAAGTTGCTAGAGTCAACTCAAGCAGGCGTAGGTACAATGTCACGCAATCATTGTAGACTTGTTTCTGCTCGTGTGATGATCTCGCTAGTAAAATGTCCACTTCCATTGTAGAGTTTCCCACTTGTTTTGCGCCGACTATAGGTACGAGCAACTTGTTGGTCAATACTTTGCTGCAAACTTTGCTTGTGACGCAGTGCTCACCATCTCCGGAGGATAATTGGCCAAACGATTATGCAGATGAAGCCCTCAGAAAGGCTCGTAATGGCCCGGTAAAATGTTAAATTGCTATGAGTGTTTGTTTTAGCAATTTCTTGATAAAGGTGTTTAAACCCTCGAAAAATGGCGTGGCAGCAAACCTACCCATTTTCAAAATTGCCAAAATGACAATTACAGCTTCATAGCCCAAAATGTCATAACAAATAAAGGATATCTATATTTTAGGAAAGTTGCCACGTTTTAAGTAATTTTGGGGGGATAAATTATTAAATTTTGAACATGGGTAGATGGATGGGTTTTGGTCATCCACTTCAAATATCGAAAATTCTGCCAGCAAAATCGATAACAAGTTTAAGTGATTATGATCAGGGGCACCGAACCGCGTGTTTTGATGGCGCACTTAACATTTTTCATAATTGCCACCCTTTGTTCCCTATACTAAAGAGTTGCCGATTATTTCGGTACATTTTTTCGTAGTCTGGCCTTTGGTGAAGTGCTTTTTATTTTGACTCTATGCTGGCAACAAAGCCAAATAAATGGCAAGTGAGAGCGTAAAAATGAGAGAGTAAAACGATGTCTCAATTCAAATCATCTTTGATCATTGTTTACCCTAATTATGACAAATCTGTTTAAATCAATATGTTCCATGGAATTTTTATTTTCTACAACAATTTTTTATGTAATCTGTCTAATTTTACAAACTCGACAAATTTGAACATGTTTTGTAAATATTTTTGTGGACAGAAAATACCACAAATTCTAAATATACATATACTAGTTCAAAAGTCATTAATAAAAAGTTCCCAAGTTATGTATTTGCGGGTAAAATGAATGTTAAATCGTCTGATATTTGTCTTACTTCCAATCTGCTTTAATAAATTCGGCAGCACGTTCCGCAATCATCATAACTGCTGCATTAATATTGGCACTAGGAATATTTGGCATTATACTGGCGTCGGGTAAACGCAAGTTATCAACACCTTTCAACTTAAGTTGGGGGCTGACACAGCTTGTCTGGTCCGCTATTGGACCCATTTTCACAGAGCCGCTTGGATGATAGAGAGTGAAACTGAAATATTTGACATAGCAGCGCCAATAATCGTCACTCCATAGCTTGTATGTATCACATTCAGTGATGGGCACATGTAATATTTCAGCATTGCGTGCACGATATTGTGCTGTCTGGGCAAATCTCCCCTGTATTCTTATGCCGCGTAAAATTGTGGCCATATCATCTGGATGCTCAAAGTAGTTGGGAATAATTTTTGGCGCCACTCTATAATCAGTGCTTTGCAACTGTACTTGACCTGTGGACTTCGGCCTTGATAATATTAGACGTGTTGCTAAAATATTTGAACTTTGCAATTGCTGTTTTAAAATGGTATGGTACTGTTCCGCTATCGAAATCCCATTGAGAAGTCTTTGCATGCCAGCAGTGTCATTGCGTCTAAAAAGTGAGTACACAAGTTGCAAATCGGGATTTGGACTAGAATCGTTACGTGTATTAATAAATCCCGAAAAAGAGGTTAGACCATCTCCAATCAGTGGACCACTTGAATGTATCAAATAGTTGTAGAGATTATCAGAACTTGCTGTAGCAGAAATTGGTTCCACATCTTCATCAAGTTTAAAGAAAACTATTGACACAATATGGTCGTGTAGATTCTCACCTACTGGAAGGTCATGTTTAGTAGGAATATTGAGTGAGTTGAGGTGTTTCTTTGGTCCCATACCGGAGAGCATTAATAATTTTGGGGAATCAAGTGCACCAGCGGTTAATATCAGCTCCTTACGCACTCGCACAGTTAGCTCTTTTTGGTTACGCAACACAAATGATGAAGACCTTAATCTCTTATTGTTCTTATCGAAATTCAATTTTTTCACCTGTGCGTTTTTGATCACATGCAAATTCTTCCTCTTTAAAGCCTTTCCCAGATATGCCTTAGCAGTACTTTGACGTCGTCCATTATGAATAGCACGTAACAGGCGGGTATAACCCGTTTCTGTACCTTCTGTTATTGCATCCACACGTGGTATGCCCAATTCCTCAGCTGCAGCAGTGATCATCTCTTTATATTCCTCGTTGGAACCATTTAAAAATTGGGTAACCCCTAACAGCCCCTTTGGGTATAGAAGAGCCTCAAAATAAGGTTTCACTTGCTGCCAACCCCACTCTGCATTGCCTTGCCCCATCCAGTCGTCGTAATCTCTGGGTATTCCAGGTATATGCAACATCCCATTTACACCGCTAGAGCCACCGATCATCTTACCACGTGGCCAATAACAACGTTGGTAGTTCTGTGCCAAACATGCCTTATTCGTATATTCCGTTTGATAATTCCAAGTATAGTTAGTGTGTTGTAGGTCAAAGAATAATTCAGGTATCTGCAAATATAAAGTAGCGAACAATTAATTTCTAAACGCAATACAACCTATTCCAAATAAGCTTACTTCGGACTCTTGCGGTGGATTGCTACCAGCTTCTAAAAGTAAAACATTCCAATTGGGATTCTCACTTAGACGTGAAGCTATTACAGATCCTGCAGTACCGGCACCAACCACGACAAAGTCATAAGTACCCAAGCCCTTTTTGAGTGCTTCATCTGCATAGTCCTTTGGCCAAATTTCTCCCCGAAGAGAGTGAGCACTGTGACACAAGCAAAGTTTGCAGCAAAGTATTGACCAACAAGTTGGTCGTGCCTATACTCGGTGCAGAACAAGTGGGAAATTCTCCTATGGCAGACATTTTATTGAACGACTGTCACAAGAAATTCAACTATTAAACCGATCACGTCTACTAAAATGGCGTAATTTAATGTTTATGCTTGCAATAGGTTGGCGTTGCGACCTTTTATATTCGGCAGAGCTTGTTTGCCTTAGGTTTAATTTATGTTTGGGTATGCTAATGTTTCTGAGTTTGCCGCAAAAACCGCATAATCACGCACTTTTTTAGCCTTGATGCCGGTACTATTTGCCTTGATAAGATTGTTGCTACTAAAAACTAAATCTGTGAGACTTCTTAATACCCTGCAAAAAAATCGTTCGAATAATCGCTAAATCAAGCGATTCGCTATTATTCTCTTTAGTTTACAGTTGGTAAATTTTAGTTTTTGTAGCATACTTATAGGAGTAGAAATACCCGTTTGGTTGGAAAGTGGATTAGGCCTTTTCATAATCGTTCGGTTATAAATGGGTATCACATGCTCAAACAAATGTGAACAGTTCAAAACATACAAAGTGACCGGAACAGGTATTATAGCTGAATTACCCACCGACGTGTAACGTACGTGTACGTATAACGTACGTACGTACTTTTGGGCGAACTTTTATGCCCGTGATGTTAACGCAGAAATCAGCCATTTGCTTTTGTTTACATCTAATACAATGTTGCCATTGATCGCTTTTCATGCATGCTACCAAAAACATGTATATTTTAATCGAGTATTTTTCATTGTATATAAGACCGAAACTGACATAAAAAAATAATAATTAGTCAATTTATTTGAAATCAATTTTTAACAAAACTTATTTTGGGTTATTTCAATATTATTACCATAATTGAAAAGGTATTTTTGTAAAACAACTAAAAACGATCTATAAAGAGCATACGAAAATGTGAGTAGGCAACACTGTCGTATGAGCAAGGAATCAGCTGACACGTTCATACGTAAAAAATCAAAAGTAGTTTGAGTCGTTGAGTAATCACTTACATGGCGCTCTCATAAGACAGGTCGTGTCAGCTGACACGTACTACGTGCTTGCGTCGGTGGGTAATTGAAGCATTAGTCGCATGCTCCTTTGCGAATTGTCCAGGACTGCTCCTAGACTAAAATTTTTTTTTGCATTGTAATAATTAAACGCATTTTTTTGTTGATTGTGATATTTTTTATTTATTTTACTAGTATATCCCGTGTTCGATAATCGACCACCTTAAATTAGTATAACTTATTAAATCCTATGTTCACCACTACCATCAGCGACATCTACAACACAGTAGATACAGTCTCTGATTCACAATGGCGTTGCAGTACAAATTGATTTTTTTGTGCATTCACAATGGTTTATTTAAAAAAATTAATTTTTATAAAATACGCTTAAACAAAAGCACTGCTGTAATTAATATATAGTTTCGCATGTAGAGGCAACCCACACCTTTGAAACGATGCCTTACTTATTTATATTGGTTCGAAATGCGAGCAGAAAATTAGGAGCAAACACAAATAGACCTTACAGAAATAATATATATGTCTCAATATTCGATCTGTTTTCATTTTAGCAAACGTTCTATAGCAGAAACTAAGGCCACCCCCTTTTTTAAACTCAGTAAAAGTACCCATTTCACAGGCTAATTTTAAATAAGTATATCGCCGTTAACAAAAGTTGTTATCGAAGATGTTAGATATTAATAGTTCCAGAGGTCATTTACCTAACTATTCGCTTTACAATTTCATTCAGGATTGTTTAAATAGCAAAAAATTGGCATTTCCAAAACTCACATCTCACTACTAAAGATTTCGAGCTACTTTACAATAAATCATACGACGATGATCTCCAACGAGAGTGAGCCTCGATTAATATCCTTCGTCTGCAGTGGTCTATAATTGAGTTCAACTATACCGTTGTAGGTTAGTTGGAATGAGTCGATTTTAATTTCTGTAGCCTGCTTTAAGCATTTGTCCGACTGATGAAAGGGCGCAATTCGTCTTTCCATGGGACCTCAAACACTAGGGATCACTTTAATTCATATAAAGAATTCAAAAATGGAATTGGTCACATGCCCTTTTTGCGACTCATCCCAGACTAATCGCTTTTATTGTATTTATTAACCTTGCCGGCTACGCTCAGAATTACCTAGAAAATACATACATACTAAATATATGCTTGTACTGGAGTTTGAATGTTTGTTTTTAGAGGTGTTTCCAAAGAATTGTGAGCAGCACATTCGCACCGGCATGACTCTTTCTTTAGCCAACGAAGGGGTTAGGCGACAACTTGTACACTCAGAAATATTAGGATTAATCATTCATCTTTTCGCACTTATCTATATACTTACTAGATAAGGAAATTTTAGTTGGCAACTGTTTATAATGACAAGTGAAATTCGTAATATCCCCAGAGCATCGACGTGCATACACCCAGCAATTGGAGATATATGTAAAAAAGTCGTATCTAGGGCTGCCAACTTGAAACGATACCAAACCGGAGATTTAAGTTTCGAAAAATGCTAATTAAGCTACAAAACTGCATACTCAGAAATAATTCCAGAAACTTTTGCTTGAAACTTGGTAACACTGGCCAATAATCATAGTCAAATTAAAATACATTCTATGAATGATGGGATGGCCATTATAGAGTTTTAAAATCATAGTTCGTGTCTATGGCTGTGCGACATCACAGCTTTTACTCAGAACTTTAATTTGGCTCCGTTCGCTTATTGCCAAAGATATGCTATGGTTTGTGTATAAAATGTTTGACACAGGGTGACCTTGAAAAACATAAAAAATGCCGTCATACCACCAACCAACTAAATTTTGTTTCATACGGGAACCCTGTTATATTCCATTATACCTAAACTCTTTTTTTAATATGACTATGATTGACAAACATTTTAAATGTCTTTTTAAGTTAAATAAAGCTCTTTTTCGCTAACTTCTCTTCCCCAGCAACAGATAAATATCAGGATAAACACGCATACCTAGTTTGTTTTAGTTTAATCTTTTTATATTATAACTTTAGTGTGATTATTTAACATACTTTCAGTTTTCTAAAATTTAAAATGTTATCTAAGTTGTTAAAGTTTTAATGAAAACTTAATTATTAAGCTTAAGTAAATAAAAGACCGCACGAGCGATAATTTTTTCCAGCCGACAATCAGTCTAACAGCTCAACCTAATTTAACCGCACGAACATTAACGACTTTTTTGGTTCTAACCGTAATAAATTTTCGTACTTGAGTAGCACTCACATATAAAAACCACGTGCCAGCTGATTGTAAAAGTCAAAACAAGACATAGATATTGAGTTAGGTTTATATGGTTAATTTAGATTGTTCTTATATAAGCTGTATGTGCATGAGACATTTTTGACAGAATATTGCCGGAGTGCTTTTATATTGAATGTGTCCAAACAGGGAGACTCTCTGTAAGTAAGTTTTTTGACAAAGCCTTTTTTTAACGTACTCCGCCCTGAAGAAGTGCGCATAACAGCACTTTTCGAACACTAGAAATGTTACTTTTCTCATTTTCCCGGAATATACTTATTCAGAAATTGTTGGTGATACCATAGAATTGAATTTTTAATTTAGAATAAATTGAAGAAGTATTTCCAAAATCAAACACACTTATGTACTCTTTAATAACATACTTCCAATCCCGAAAATATCTGGATCTTAAGAAAGAAATCCCGGAATAACAAACCACGGGAACGCGTTACATCGATATTTCAGTTTAAAGCTAATATTCAAATGGCACGCGTATAGTTACAGTTAAAGATCCAGCTATAGCACAATATCACGATTCGCATGCCTTATCTTCACTAGACTTAAGTAAATAATAAAGCCTAATAATTTTAGTTAAACCCTGGGCAAACAATTTCTTTTGAATATAAAAGTTGCTAGAGTCAACTCAAGCAGGCGTAGGTACAATGTCACGCAATCATTGTAGACTTGTTTCTGCTAGTGTGATGATCTCGCTAGTAAAATGTCCACTTCCATTGTAGAGTTTCCCACTTGTTTTGCGCCGACTATAGGTACGAGCAACTTGTTGGTCAATACTTTGCTGCAAACTTTGCTTGTGACGCAGTGCTCACCATCTCCGGAGGATAATTGGCCAAACGATTATGCAGATGAAGCCCTCAGAAAGGCTCGTAATGGCCCGGTAAAATGTTAAATTGCTATGAGTGTTTGTTTTAGCAATTTCTTGATAAAGGTGTTTAAACCCTCGAAAAATGGCGTGGCAGCAAACCTACCCATTTTCAAAATTGCCTAAATGACAATTACAGCTTCATAGCCCAAAATGTCATAACAAATAAAGGATATCTATATTTTAGGAAAGTTGCCACGTTTTAAGTAATTTTGGGGGGATAAATTATAAAATTTTGAACGTGGGTAGATGGATGGGTTTTGGTCATCCACTTCAAATATCGAAAATTCTGCCAGCAAAATCGATAACAAGTTTAAGTGATTATGATCAGGGGCACCGAACCGCGTGTTTTGATGGCGCACTTAACATTTTTCATAATTGCCACCCTTTGTTCCCTATACTAAAGAGTTGCCGATTATTTCGGTACATTTTTTCGTAGTCTGGCCTTTGGTGAAGTGCTTTTTATTTTGACTCTATGCTGGCAACAAAGCCAAATAAATGGCAAGTGAGAGCGTAGAAATGTGAGAGTAAAACGATGTCTCAATTCAAATCATCTTTGATCATTGTTTACCCTAATTATGACAAATCTGTTTAAATCAATATGTTCCATGGAATTTTTATTTTCTACAACAATTTTTTATGTAATCTGTCTAATTTTACAAACTCGAAAAATTTGCACATGTTTTGTAAATATTTTTGTGGACAGAAAATACCACAAATTGTAAATATACATATACTAGTTCAAAAGCATTAATTAAAAATTCCCAAGTTATATATTTGCGGATAAAATGAATGTTAAATCGTCTGATATTTGTCTTACTTCCAATCTGCTTTAATAAATTCGGCAGCACGTTCCGCAATCATCATAACTGCTGCATTAATATTGGCACTAGGAATATTTGGCATTATACTGGCGTCGGCCACACGCAAGTTATCGACACCTTTCAACTTTAGTCGGGGGCTGACACAGCTAGTATTGTCGCTTCTTGGACCCATTTTCACAGAACCGCCTGGGTGATAGAAAGTAAAACTGAAATATTTAACATAACAGCCCCAATAATCGTCACTCCATAGCTTGTATGTATCACATTCAGTGATGGGCACATGTAATATTTCAGCCTTGCGTGCACGGTATTGTGCTGTCTGGGTAAATTTCTCCTGGATTCGTATGCCGCGTAATATTGTGGCCATATCATCTGGATGCTGAAAGTAGTTGGGAATAATTTTTGGCGCCACTCTATAATCAGTGCTTTGCAACTGTACTTGACCTGTGGATTCCGGCCTTAATAATATTAAAGGAACTGCCAAAATACTTGAGCTTTGTATTTGCTTATTTAAAGTGGATTGGTACAGTTCTGCTAATGAGAGCGCATTAATAAGTATTTGAATGTTGGCTGTATCATTACGTTTAAACAGGAAATTCAAAGTTTGTACATCAGGATGTGTGTTGGAGTCGTTTCGTGTATTAACAAATCCATTTAGAGATGTTAAACCATCGCCACTCAGTGGACCACTTGAATGTAACAAATAGTTGTAGAGATTATCAGAACTTGCTGTAGCAGCAACTGGTTCTATACCTTCATCAAGTTTAAAGAAAATCATTGCAGAAACATGATCGCGCAGATTCTCACCTACTGGAAGATCGTGCTTAGTAGGAATATTGAGTGAGTTTAAGTTCTTGGCCGGTCCCACACCAGAGAGCATTAACAATTTGGGCGAATCAAGTACACCAGCGGTTAATATCAGCTCCTTACGCACTTGCACACTTAGCTTATTTTGGTTACGCAACACAAATGATGCAGACCTTAATCTCTTATTGTTCTTATCGAAATTCAATTTTGTCACCTGTGCGTTTTTGACCACATGCAAATTCTCCCTATTTAAAGCCTTTCCCAGATACGCCTTAGCAGCACTTTGACGCCGTGCCTTATCAATAGCACGCAACAAACGTGCATAACCCGTCTCTGTGCCCTCTGTTATTTCAGCCACACGTGGTATACCCAATTCCTCAGCTGCAGCAGTGATCATCTCTTTATATTCCTCGTCGGAACCATTTAAAAATGGTGTAACCCTTAACAGCCCCTTTGGGTATAGAAGAGCCTCAAAATAAGGTTTCACTTGCTGCCAACCCCACTCTGCATTGCCTTGCCCCATCCAGTCGTCGTAATCTCTGGGTATTCCAGGTATATGTATCATCCCATTTACACCGCTAGAGCCACCAATCATCTTACCACGTGGCCAATAACAACCTTGGTAGTGCTGTGCCAAACATGCCTTATTCGTATATTCTGTTTGATAATTCCAAGTATAGTTAGTGTGTTGTAAGGCAAAGAATAATTCAGGTATCTGCAAATATAAAGTAGCAAACAGTTAAGTTACGAAACGCAATACAACCTATTCCAAATAAGCTTACTTCGGACTCCTGCGGTGGATTGCCACCAGCTTCCAAAAGTAAAACTTTCCAGTTAGGATTCTCACTAAGACGTGACGCTATCACAGATCCTGCAGTGCCGGCACCAACCACGACAAAATCATAAGTACCCAAACCCTTTTTGAGTGCCTCATCTGCATAGTCCTTTGGCCAATTATCCTCCGAAGATAGTGAGCACTGTGCCACAAGCAAAGTTTGCAGCAAAGTATTCACCAACAAGTTGCTCGTACCTATACTCGGTGCAGAACAAGTGGGAAGTTCTCCTATGGAAGCGGACATTTTACTAACGAGACCGTCACACGAAAAGAAACACGTCTGCAATGATATCGTCAAATTATGGCATAATCACATAGCTTGATTATTGCAGCTTTTATATTAAAAAAAATTGTTTGCTTATGTTTTTCTTTTTTGTAAATTTATATCGTTTTAAGTATACTTATGTTTATTATACACATTATTAACAAAATGTTTATTTTAGCGTTGTACTTAGAACCGGCTTTATTTCGCTTTAAGTATAATTTATTATTAAGTTTAAATGCAGTGATTTGACTTGACTTTATCTTGAAGTTCATCATCCTATGCATGTTATAAACCGACTGAAAGAAAAACTGTAAACGACTTGATGATACGGATGAACTTTTATTCTCCCCCTCTATTCTCACAGCACTTGAGTTGAATTCAATACCTAAAACGTGTAAAAGTCCGCCGAGCTAGCAGAATATTAGCATTGTTCAGTTAAACACTACAACTCTCCTTTTCCATAAAGTTAAAGGAGGCTCTTCAGTCCTAAATGGATTCATTATCAATCCCGCGTAAGGCCAGATATATCTTCTTTTTTTTTAAATATGACTTAAACTTTAAAATTTTTGTATACTTTTAAAACCGCTCCTGCTTGTGTTATACAAATACTAAAGGAATATTAGGTGAGCTAAGCACATGAAGGTAAGCAAGTGTCGGGTCGACTTAATACGAAAAAGCGGTACATATAGACTTAGAGTTAACTTCGACAATGTTTATAAAACTTCCTTAAATATATGGAAGTCACTAAAAACGTATGGCAACTCACTTCACTGGCATTTATCGGCAGCTGTTCGGCATTTGCGGTAATTTCCAAAATTTTGTATGCCTTTCCTATTTCGCAAGATCAGTAATTTACATGCAATAGTAACCGTTTCATTAATATATATTTGTAAATTAAACTTGCCTAAGCTTTAGAGAAGGCGAGTAGTTTTTTTTTTATACCTAGTAGTGCTTCGCACACAAGGTATATTAACTTCATTCGCCTAACGGTAGTATGTAACGGTATAAACGAATCGAGAAAGATATTGACTTATATATATCAAAATGTTCAGGAGCAAAAGAAAAATTGATTGAGCCATGTCCGTCCGTCCGTCTGTGAACACGATAACTTGAGTAAATCTTGAGATATCTTAATGAAATTTGTTGCTTTTCACTTATTACAGAGCGCTATTGAAAATAGGCAAAATCGGTTAATAGCCACGCCCACTTTCTATACATATAATATTTCCGAAAATACAAAAAGAGTGTTTATTCAGTACATAATACACCTATAAGGATAATATTTGGTGTGCACTTTGGCGTTGAGGCAACAAATACATTTTTGAAGCAATTTTTAAAAAAGGGGCGTGGCACCGCCCACTTTTGATTAAATCAAATTTGGAAATATTATTGATCATAAATTAAAAACCGCTCAAGATACCAAAATCAAATTCAGCACACATATTTATATTAACTAGTATATCCCGTGGTCGAAATTCGACCACCTTAAATTAGTTTAACTTATTAAATCCTCTGTTCGCATTTTTCTCCAGTACCTAATGCCTAGAGGCATAAATATTGGAGACATTTTTATTGCTGAAAATAATTATTTATAGTTGAGTTATTCATAAAAGCTGGTTTACTCTAAAGACGGGTAATTTGACAACTAACCAAAAAAAATCCGTCCATTAAAGACCAGTAATCATTAATAGGAGATGGCAAAAACGGTACTTAGTAATGTTTGAAAGTCCACCATCAGACCCACCACTCCTTTCATATTCCGTCAATATTTCAATAAACAAAATTAAATTTCATTGGCATATACCAACAACATAATTAGACTTATAATATATATAATGGTCACATAGAATGATGCCATATCGAACAAAATTGGCCATATGGATTGAAACGAATGAAAGTTCATTTTGAGATTCCGTTAACTTCTTAATATTAGCCGGTTTCCAAATTGTGTTTTTTTTTTTGGTGATACAGACTGTTTTCTCAATTTTTCCTTTAGTTGTGGATTTTTTGAAGTCCGTTTAGCGGGAGAATATTACAACTTACACATATGATGGTTTTCTGGTTTCTTTCGTCAAATTCAACTCGGAAATATTGAAAACACATATCTTAACTGGCCCAATTAGCCTAAATATGTAAGGATTCCGGTTATATGTCGACTCTTTTACAAATTAAAATTTTTAGGAAGAAAATAGTTGATGTCTTTAGGAAAATTAACGCGATTTCAAACTATTACATGAATATAAAATTGAAGAAGCTACAAACTGTGTTTTTACTTTTTGTATATTAAATATGATATATTTCTTAAAAAATATATATTGATATATTGAAATAATTTTTTAGCTTTTTTTAAAAGAATTTGGTTTTTTCACTCGACAATAGATGTCATAAACAGAAAAATATTGAAATATTGGGTTATATGTCGACTCTTTTACAAATAAAAATTTTTAGGAAGAAAATAGTTGATGTCGTTAGTATAAAATTGAAGAAGCTACAAACTGTGTTTTTACTTTTTCCATATTAAATATGATATATTTCTTAAAAAATATAAATTGATAAATTGGAATAATTTTTTATATTTTTTCAAAAAATTTGGGTTTTTCACTCCAAGATAGATGTCATAAACATAATAAACAGAAAAATATTGGATTACAAATATAATAAATTTAAAAAAAAAAATATAATAAAAAGTTTTCGTATATTTTAAGGCAAATTCAATTTAGTAAAAAAAAAAAAAACTTTACCTGCCCTGAACACGTCCTTGAACTAACAAACGCACGCATCATAGCCGGCACGCTCACCACCTGCGCCACTGCTGTATGTACAACAAAACAGTCAGATACTGTACTTAACAGCTTTGGGTTTTGGTGAAAACTTTGAAGAATTATTGCAAATTAATGAAGCATTTTTTGTTAAATATAATATGCCTATGCAAAGCTCCTGGCCCATGAAAACATATCAAAATATATAATAATTGGAGTTATGCATTGTTTTATGAGATACACTCTGGCAATTGATTGTATGGAAAAAATGTTAGCCTATTAATATATAGATACCGGCGATGTCCCGAAAAAAATGGCCGAAATCGGGTAAGGTCCACGCCCAATTTTAAAGATTTTGAAAAGGATCATGGATATATTGAATGGAGATGGCAAAAACGGTACTTAGTAATGTTTGAAAGTCCACCATCAGACCCACCACTCCTTTCATATTCCGTCAATATTTCAATAAACAAAATTAAATTTCATTGGCATATACCAACAACATAATTAGACTTATAATATATATAATGGTCACATAGAATGATGCCATATCGAACAAAATTGGCCATATGGATTGAAACGAATGAAAGTTCATTTTGAGATTCCGTTAACTTCTTAATATTAGCCGGTTTCCAAATTGTGTTTTTTTTTTTGGTGATACAGACTGTTTTCTCAATTTTTCCTTTAGTTGTGGATTTTTTGAAGTCCGTTTAGCGGGAGAATATTACAACTTACACATATGATGGTTTTCTGGTTTCTTTCGTCAAATTCAACTCGGAAATATTGAAAACACATATCTTAACTGGCCCAATTAGCCTAAATATGTGAGGATTCCGGTTATATGTCGACTCTTTTACAAATTAAAATTTTTAGGAAGAAAATAGTTGATGTCTTTAGGAAAATTAACGCGATTTCAAACTATTACATGAATATAAAATTGAAGAAGCTACAAACTGTGTTTTTACTTTTTGTATATTAAATATGATATATTTCTTAAAAAATATATATTGATATATTGAAATAATTTTTTAGCTTTTTTTAAAAGAATTTGGTTTTTTCACTCGACAATAGATGTCATAAACAGAAAAATATTGAAATATTGGGTTATATGTCGACTCTTTTACAAATAAAAATTTTTAGGAAGAAAATAGTTGATGTCGTTAGTATAAAATTGAAGAAGCTACAAACTGTGTTTTTACTTTTTCCATATTAAATATGATATATTTCTTAAAAAATATAAATTGATAAATTGGAATAATTTTTTATATTTTTTCAAAAAATTTGGGTTTTTCACTCCAAGATAGATGTCATAAACATAATAAACAGAAAAATATTGGATTACAAATATAATAAATTTAAAAAAAAAAATATAATAAAAAGTTTTCGTATATTTTAAGGCAAATTCAATTTAGTAAAAAAAAAAAAAAACTTTACCTGCCCTGAACACGTCCTTGAACTAACAAACGCACGCATCATAGCCGGCACGCTCACCACCTGCGCCACTGCTGTATGTACAACAAAACAGTCAGATACTGTACTTAACAGCTTTGGGTTTTGGTGAAAACTTTGAAGAATTATTGCAAATTAATGAAGCATTTTTTGTTAAATATAATATGCCTATGCAAAGCTCCTGGCCCATGAAAACATATCAAAATATATAATAATTGGAGTTATGCATTGTTTTATGAGATACACTCTGGCAATTGATTGTATGGAAAAAATGTTAGCCTATTAATATATAGATACCGGCGATGTCCCGAAAAAAATGGCCGAAATCGGGTAAGGTCCACGCCCAATTTTAAAGATTTTGAAAAGGATCATGGATATATTGAATGGAGATGGCAAAAACGGTACTTAGTAATGTTTGAAAGTCCACCATCAGACCCACCACTCCTTTCATATTCCGTCAATATTTCAATAAACAAAATTAAATTTCATTGGCATATACCAACAACATAATTAGACTTATAATATATATAATGGTCACATAGAATGATGCCATATCGAACAAAATTGGCCATATGGATTGAAACGAATGAAAGTTCATTTTGAGATTCCGTTAACTTCTTAATATTAGCCGGTTTCCAAATTGTGTTTTTTTTTTTGGTGATACAGACTGTTTTCTCAATTTTTCCTTTAGTTGTGGATTTTTTGAAGTCCGTTTAGCGGGAGAATATTACAACTTACACATATGATGGTTTTCTGGTTTCTTTCGTCAAATTCAACTCGGAAATATTGAAAACACATATCTTAACTGGCCCAATTAGCCTAAATATGTAAGGATTCCGGTTATATGTCGACTCTTTTACAAATTAAAATTTTTAGGAAGAAAATAGTTGATGTCTTTAGGAAAATTAACGCGATTTCAAACTATTACATGAATATAAAATTGAAGAAGCTACAAACTGTGTTTTTACTTTTTGTATATTAAATATGATATATTTCTTAAAAAATATATATTGATATATTGAAATAATTTTTTAGCTTTTTTTAAAAGAATTTGGTTTTTTCACTCGACAATAGATGTCATAAACAGAAAAATATTGAAATATTGGGTTATATGTCGACTCTTTTACAAATAAAAATTTTTAGGAAGAAAATAGTTGATGTCGTTAGTATAAAATTGAAGAAGCTACAAACTGTGTTTTTACTTTTTCCATATTAAATATGATATATTTCTTAAAAAATATAAATTGATAAATTGGAATAATTTTTTATATTTTTTCAAAAAATTTGGGTTTTTCACTCCAAGATAGATGTCATAAACATAATAAACAGAAAAATATTGGATTACAAATATAATAAATTTAAAAAAAAAAATATAATAAAAAGTTTTCGTATATTTTAAGGCAAATTCAATTTAGTAAAAAAAAAAAAAACTTTACCTGCCCTGAACACGTCCTTGAACTAACAAACGCACGCATCATAGCCGGCACGCTCACCACCTGCGCCACTGCTGTATGTACAACAAAACAGTCAGATACTGTACTTAACAGCTTTGGGTTTTGGTGAAAACTTTGAAGAATTATTGCAAATTAATGAAGCATTTTTTGTTAAATATAATATGCCTATGCAAAGCTCCTGGCCCATGAAAACATATCAAAATATATAATAATTGGAGTTATGCATTGTTTTATGAGATACACTCTGGCAATTGATTGTATGGAAAAAATGTTAGCCTATTAATATATAGATACCGGCGATGTCCCGAAAAAAATGGCCGAAATCGGGTAAGGTCCACGCCCAATTTTAAAGATTTTGAAAAGGATCATGGATATATTGAATATGCAATAACTTTGCTTAAACTAGCTGTATATCATTTCTATTTTACCTCTAAAGTGTTCGTGGGTGAAGAAAGTTGAATGCATAAAATTAAAAAAAAATGGGCGTGGCCCCGCCCCTTTATGGTGGATTATTCCACAAAACTTTTCATGCAATAACTCCGGTAAAAATTGATTTATGGAAACGATATTGGGAGAAAGTGTTCAACATATAAAGCTAACTCTTTGCTGTGAAAATAAACAAAATTGGTTAACGGACACGCCCACTTTTTGAACACAGTTCTGAAAAATTTTCCATAGTTGTATGAGTTATATAAATAAGATTTTGCACACATAATAAGCTTTTTAAGCAAAACTAAACTGTGAAAAAATGTTGTGGATTTTGGTGAAGTAGGCGTGGCGCCGCCCACTTTTCAGCAAAAAAGTTCAGCTATTTTCAAAAGCGATTGCTTGAAATTTCAAGAAGGTATTTCAATGAAAGTCAGTGAGATGCTTTTCAATAGTATTTAGTATACTCCTGCCAAAAATTACGCAAATCGAATAACAAACAAGCAAGATTTACGGGCAAGTAGTTAGCACCCTACTGCCTTTTTTTTTATTATTTATAATTTATATTTTTATAAGCTTTTATTTAGTTTCAGTTGACGGATGTCTGTAATGGAATCTTGCAAGTTAAATTTGATACACTTCCCGGTGTCCGATTGAGCTGAAAGTCTGCACCGATGTATAACCCCGATGACAATGCAATATTATGAGAAAAAAAATCCGATAGGTGGCGCGTAGGTCGCTATATTTTCAAAAATCGCATTTATGGTCCGATTTGGCTGAAATTCGGAACGTATTACTACCATGAAAAGAAATATTTCCCTAAAAAAAATTCCGCTAGGTGGAGCTGAGATCGCGGTTTTAAATACTAAAAATTGGAATTATGGACCGATTTGGCTGATATTTTACGTGTGTGGTACTTAATTAGTTTCCATATGTTTAAAAAAAAATTGGACCCGCTAGCTGGCGCGGGAGTCGCTTATAAGCTTTTATTTAGTTTCAGTTGACGGATGTCTGTAATGGAATCTTGCAAGTTAAATTTGATACACTTCCCGGTGTCCGATTGAGCTGAAAGTCTGCACAGATGTATAACCCCGATGACAATGCAATATTATGAAAAAAAAAATCCGATAGGTGGCGCGTAGGTCGCTATATTTTCAAAAATCGCATTTATGGTCCGATTTGGCTGAAATTCGGAACATGTATTACTACCATGAAAAGAAATATTTCCCTAAAAAAAATTCCGCTAGGTGGAGCTGAGATCGCGGTTTTAAATACTAAAAATTGGAATTATGGACCGATTTGGCTGATATTTTACGTGTGTGGTACTTAATTAGTTTCCATATGTTTAAAAAAAAATTGGACCCGCTAGCTGGCGCGGGAGTCGCTTATAAGCTTTTATTTAGTTTTAGTTGACGGCTGTCTGGAATGGAATCTTGCAAGTTAAATTTGATACACTTCCCGGTGTCCGATTGAGCTGAAAGTCTGCACAGATGTATAACCCCGATGACAATGCAATATTATGAAAAAAAAATCCGATAGGTGGCGCGTAGGTCGCTATATTTTCAAAAATCGCATTTATGGTCCTTTTTGGCTGAAATTCGGAACATGTATTACTACCATGAAAAGAAATATTTCCCTAAAAAAAAATCCCGCTAGGTGGAGCTGAGATCGCGGTTATAAATACTAAAAATTGGAATTATGGACCGATTTGGCTGATATTTTACGTGTGTGGTACTTAATTAATTTCCATATGTTTAAAAAAAATTGGAACCGCTAGGTGGCGCGGGAGTCGCTCTATTTAAGAAATTCGAAGGTCCGTTTTCGGTGTCGTTTAATTCATTTTTCAACGAACTTCCCGTTAGGGTAGTATCTTAACATTTTCATCCACGTTTAGTTTTTTACCACAACTCAATATAAAAAAAATAATTCCGATAGGTAGCGCACGGGTAGCGATATTTGAAAAATTTCATTTCCAGAAATTTTGTTTTCGATATTGTACCAACTTCCCGTTGAGCTGGGGTTTTCAAATTTTCACCATCGCTCAGGTTTCGCGGCCATTGCATTATAAAATAAAATTAAAGAAAAAACTTTTTTAAAAATAAGTTTTTATTATTGCTTAGTAAAATTAACTAAAAACTAAAAAATAAATTCACTGTAACGAAGTATAACACTTTATAAGTTCATTGTAACCTTTAACGATAGTTAGGCTTCTTCGTCTGCGATAAAATAATTCCATATTGTACATGATTATATATTTTTAACATTAAAACTTTACACTTAAGTTATTAAGTCTTCCTGTCTACATCACAGTCCCAATTTTATTATTAATAAAAGCGAGTTAAATTTTATTTGGTATAATTAGAAACATTTAGGACCTTCTTGTCTATTTGATGGTATAATTAAGGACGTTTAAGACATTTCTTGTTATCACAATGTTACAAGCTTTTATTAATAATAAAATTGAGACTGTGATGTATTTAGACTGGAAGACTTAATAATTTAAGTGTAAAGTTTTAATGTTAAAAATATATAATCATGTACAATATGGAATTATTTTATCGCAGACGAAGAAGCCCAACTATCGTTAAAGGTTAGAATGAACTTATAAAGTGTTATACTTCTTTACAGTGAATTTATTTTTTACTTTTTAGTTAATTTTATCAAACAATAATAAAAGCTTATTTTTAAAAAAGTTTTTTTTTCTTTAATTTTTTATAAATTTTTTTATTTTCATACCTTTCATGAACATGGGGAAAGCTATTTGTATTTTGTTATTTAGCGATAGTTTAATTTACCACTTACAATAGAAATGTTTTTATCGAAAAGAATCAGTTGCCTTTATAACAACTTTTCAGGTATTAAAATAGACCTGAGTAAATTTTGATACTACAACAGATCACTACTAGGTATTTAATGTTCGGTTACCCCCGAACTAAGACTTCCTTACTAGTTTTATTTATTTTTAATATTTTATTTTATTTCATTATTTGGCTCAGGTGCTATTTGATCGTTTCGCTCAAATTGTATTTATTCATTTGGCTCAGGTTCTGACGAGCGTGTTGCTCAAATGTTCAAAATTGTTGTTCTTTGGACAACGGGAAGTGCGGATGGCTCTGAGGCATGGCGCGTGATTGGATTCCTCATCTTCATTATGAAAAACCACACTTTGGCTTTAGACAGCATAAACTATATCTACGGAATACTTCATAAGCTGATTGCGAACTACAATAGCTTGCAATGCTAATAAAATACACGAATGAAATAACCGTAGCTTATGTCGCTTAAACAAAACTAACTAAGGTGTGTGCCTGTGTTTAATTAATAATGCTTTCGTTCCGATGCGACTCGATTTACTTGTGAAAAACTGATAGGTACTCAGCTGTTTGTTTTTGTGTGTAAAATAACAGAGAAAACATATTTTCTTGTTTTATTATGTAAGGAGTGTTATACAAAAAAATAGCAAATCACAAACAAAAATAACAATGCACTGGTTACATTCACTTCCGTTGCACTACAGTTCCGTGTGCTTTCCCGCCCAGTCGTCTTTGATCATATCAGCACCTTTTTCGCCAATCATAATGATCGCCGCATTCGTATTCGCACCCACAATGTCGGGCATAATGCTGCCATCAATTACACGCAAACCTTCAGCGCCATGAACACGTAGACGCCAGTTCACCACAGCTGTGACATCGTCTGCGGATCCCATTTTTGCAGTGCCCACCGGGTGATAAACAGTTGTAGTCATATGATTTATATAGCATTTCCAGTAATCATTCGATTGATAGGGTAAGTCATTGCAAGACTCCAAATCAATTTTATGTAATGCAGCTTCACGCTTCTTAAAAGCAACCGTTTCAGGTAATTTTGAGTATATATTCAATGCACGTATATATGTTGCGACATCGCGTTCATCGGACATATAATTGGGATAGATTTTTGGTTTATCCAAATAATTGGAACTACGCAATTCCAAGTGACCCAACGAAAAGGGTTTCAAATGCAATAAATATGTGATGTAGGTGTTGGTGTGCTCATTGGCCGCTAGTATGGATTTGGCAACGCGCTCGTTGAAACCAGTAGCTGCCACATAGCCTTTAAGTTCGGGACTTTGCATCAAACTAAAAAAGTTTGTAGTTTGAATGTCTGGATATGGACCATGTAGAGAGGTTGTATTAATGAATCCAGTAAGTGCTGTGGCCTCATGATGTAGCAGCTTACTGTAACGACCCATGAGCAGATTATACATAGCATCAACCAACTCTTCATCGGTGGGCTTGCGTGCTGTGGACTTATCGATTTGGAAGACAACTGGTAAGCTAGCATGATCTTTAAGATTTTGACCTACTGGTAAATCCAAAACAAGCGGAATGCCCAACTTTTGCAACTGTTCCTTGGGACCGACACCTGCCAAATAAAATAAAAATTCACTTTTATTTGCATAAGCTCTACCCATCTCACCCTTACCTGAAAGCATAAGAATTTGCGGTGTGCCAATAGCACCAGCCGAAAGCACCACTTCCTTTGCTGCGCTCACCTCATACTCTTGCTTACCGTTAAGCACAAATGTTACGCTCTTCGCACGTTTCTGCTCATCAAAATTCACGCGTTTGACGTGTGCATGACGTATGACATGTAGGTTTTTGCGTTCTTTTGGCAAGTGTGAATGTGCAGTGGTAATACGACGTCCACCATCTTGCGTACCCAAAGTATCAATCTGTCCAACATAAGAACCTTCTATAAAAGCTGGCGAACTGCCATAACCCATTTCAGCCATGCCTTCCCGTATCGTTGTACGAAACTCATTATCCGAGACATAACGATTCAAACCCATCGGACCACCTTTACCAAAATCGCTAGATTTGAAATCTTCGCTGGTTGAACGTAAGTCTTCTGCTTTTTGGAAATATTGCAACACATCGTCGTAACCCCATGTCGGATTTCCACGATTACGCCAGTCATCGAAATCGAAACGTGTGCCACGCGCATAGATCATTGCATTCATGCCATTAGTGCCGCCAAGCATTTTACCACGCGGCCAATGACATTTGCCATTCTCCATAGCCATGCATGACTTGCCATTCGGTTCTGCATAATACTGCCAATCCCAATTTGTGAATTGTGTGGTCATATGCCAGCCGACAAACTGAAATTGTGGAATTTAAAGGAATTAATATGTTTAGCTACAACAAAAACAGGCTGTAGTGCAAAACGGGCCCTCTTTTCCTATTTCCTTACCTCAGTTTCAATTGGTGGATCACCACCTGCTTCAAGCAAAAGAACCTTCCAATTCGGATTTTCACTGAGTCTGCCCGCGACAACCGAGCCTGCTGAACCTGAACCGACGATGATGAAATCATAGTTATCGAAACCTACAAAAAATAAAATAAAAAGTGATCAGCAAGAATTTTTTGATAGATGCGATACGAGTTTAAAATCTTAGCGGTCATAGAGGTCACTTCTAAAAACTCATTTGATTTTGGCAAGCATTAAAAGGAGAAGAGGTTGACCCACCAATAAGTCAACCGAAGCGTTCAGTGCGATGAGCTAAGCCAATTTAGTCCGTCCGTCCGTTTTAGAGATATCTCGCTGAAATTCTATATGTGACTGCCATTTTGTATTAAATTAATCAGTTATCGGAACCAACAAGATCGGACCAATACAACGCATAGTTCCCATATAATCGATAGTTTCGATTAATCGGGTTTAACTCTTGCAATTAAATAGCTAGGAACGTGAAATTTTACAGGTTTAGTAAATAATATATAAGCAATGTGGCTAGTGAAAATCAGCTAGATCGGACCAACATTACATAAAGTTCCCATATAATCGATAGTTTCGATTAATCGACTTAGGCCTATAACTCTTGCAATTGAATAGCTAGAAATATAAAATTTTACAAGTTTAGTAAATAAAGTATAAGCAATGTGGCAAGTGAAAATCAGCTTGATCGGACCAACATTACATGAAGTTCCCATACAATCAATAGTTTCGATTAATCGGGTTTGTCCTATAACTCTTGCAATTAAATAGCTAGAAAGGTAAAATTTTACAGGTTTAGTAAATAATATATGTATAAGCAATGTGCCAAGTGAAAATCCGCTAAATCGGACCAACATTACATAAAGTTCCCATATAATCGATATTTCGATAAATCGGGTTTGGATTATAACTCTTGCAATTAAGTAGCTAGGAACGTAAAATTTTACAGGTTTAGTAAATAATATATAAGCAATGTGGCTAGTGAAAATCAGCTAGATCGGACCAACATTACATAAAGTTCCCATATAATCGATAGTTTCGATTAATCGACTTAGGCCTATAACTCTTGCAATTGAATAGCTAGAAATATACAATTTTACAAGTTTAGTAAATAAAGTATAAGCAATGTGGCAAGTGAAAATCAGCTTGATCGGACCAACATTACATGAAGTTCCCATATAATCGATATTTCGATAAATCGGGTTTGGATTATAACTCTTGCAATTAAGTAGCTAGGAACGTAAAATTTTACAGACTTAGTAAATAATATATAAGCAATGTGGCAAGTGAAAATCAGCTAGATCGGACAAACATTACAGAAAGCTCCTATATATCGGTAATTTCGATTAATTGGGTTTTTGTTATAATTCTTACAATTTACTAGCGGGGAACAGAAAATATGGTAGCTACTGTACACTTTTATTTATTTTTTTTTGTTTTGCACAGTCTTATAAATAAACTTTTTAAATTTGATTTATGTATGTAAACACCGTAAACCGCAGCTAAGTGATCTAGCGATAGCACACCTGATAAGTAGTTTAATCTCGTCTACATTGAATAAAAAGCCGCGCCTTTCGTTGCCTCATTAATATTAATTAGAACTTTTATGGCTTACAAAACAAATGATATCACTTGTAAGTGTCTTTCTAAACAGGAGATAACAGACTAGCTGATAAACGAAAAACGCAGAAAGTCGAAACCATTCGTTCGTGCTACAGTCGGGATGCAAAGGTCAGCTTAAAATCTCACTTAATAACTTCAAATTTAATATGTTTTAAAAGGTATTCACTAAACTTTAATTTAAATTTAATTTAAAATATTAAAATGTGGCCATAGTTTTCACTAAAATTGTTTTTTTTCTTTTTCTGCGGCACATTACCCGCAACAACTCACCATCGCTAGTAATACGTGCACCATAATCTTCAGGCCAACGATCGCGATCACTCAAGCCACAAAATTTCGTTATCAACGTTTGAAGCAACAAGGTCATTAAGGTGTTTGCCGGCCCAGCTGACCGTGCAGCACATTCCGTGCTCAGATATTCCATTATTTTACAATAAACCAGCTGATTAGACTAAGCAGTACTTCACACGCTCCCGGCAGTTCCCCAACTGACATTAGAAATAGTTTGTATTCAAATTGCAAATTTTAATTTAAATTATACAGCAAAGTGGGCAAACAAATAAATCACTTTTTATAGAAAAATATTTACTTGGGTACTTGAAAATTTACAACATCCCAGTGGGGAATATTTTTCATTTGACGAAAGCAAATGTGGAGAATGATCATTAAGAGTAAAGAAAGCAACAAAGCAAGCAAAGAGGCAAGCCGTATCGCAGGAGTTTTGGTACAATCTCTTTGACACAATAATTCCACTTAAAAACATTAGACTGCCCCGAAACAGAAAAGAGATTTTTTTTCAATAATTTTTTCACTGTTATATTTTTAACTTTAAAACTTAAACTCTTGACTTTTTGTTATCTGTTTTTTAATATTTTATATTGTAAATTAAATCTAAGTTGTTGTCTTAGTTTTATTTTATTATTATATTTATTTTTTTGGCATAATATTTTTTATTTTTAATATGACTATAATACTATTCAGTGCTGTTATATAAGATTAAATCTTTGTACTGAATTATAAGCATACAAATAAACAAATAAATAAATAAATAAATAAATAATAACAGTTAAAAGTGACAGGCCTTTATTGTAGTCGCCATTTTATTGCTAGATACAGTTTTTTCTGCTTGGGTTTTATTTATTTCTTTGTTGCTTTTAATAAACAAAAAAATTAGATAAGCAGAAAAAATATTATCTAGTCAGTAAATAACTTTATCAGTTTATATTTTTTCACCATTCAACTAAAAATTTGTTTTTCTGGGACAGTCTAATAAAGATTAATTTCCCGCTGGGCTATGTTCCTACATATCTACAAAACGTGCACACCCCGACGAGTATATAATTTATACAGTGCACAAGTATGTTGCATATTTATATAGTACATATTTGCTTTCGTACGTTCATAATAAGACCACAAGTGCTCAGTAAACGCGAAACTTACAGGAAAAGAGAAAAGTGGAGCGTCGTAAAATGTGATCTACAGTCGGAAAAATCGTTTAATTCTGGTTTTTGTTTACAGAAAAATCGAAACGTGCAAAATGTATTTTTAAGATCGATTATTTTCTATATTAATCGTTTTATGAATAACAATCGATTATTTTCTACATAAATCGATTTGTATACGAAAAATGCCTACACAAAGAGTACTACTAAAAATATATCATTCCAACTATCAAAAATCGGTTGAAAATTTGTAATCTATTTACTTAAGACAAGGGGTTACTATCAACAAAATCGATGGAAAAAAATAGACAGAAATGGATTAATGTAAAAATGGATTAATGTAAAAATCGATAATTTTTCACAACGATAAATTTACATTTTTTTTTTATCGGTCTTACAGATGGTTACTATTTGAAAAAATCAACTTAAAATGTACAATTATTGTAGAGGTTTTAATCGTTTAATGTAAAAATCGATAATTTTTTCACAACGATAAATTTTGAATTTTTTTATCGGTCTCACAGATGGTTGCTATATAAAAAAATTGATTTCAAATATGTAATTATTATAGAAGTTTTAATCGATTAATGTCAAAATCGATAATTTTTTCACAACGATAAATTTTAAATTTTTTTATCGGTCTTACAAATGTTTACTATTTAACAAAATCGATTTAAAATATATAATTATTATAGAAGTTTTAATCGATTAATATAAAAATCGATAATTTTTTCACAACGATAAATTTTAAATTTTTTTATCGGTCTCAAAGATGGTTACTATTTAACAAAATCGATTTAAAATATATAATTATTATAGAAGTTTTAATCGTTTAATGTAAAAATCGATAAATTTTCCACAACCATAAATTTTAAAATTTTTTTTATCGTTCTCACAGATGTTTACTATTTACAAAAATCGTTTTAAAATATATAATTGTTATAGACGGTTTATTAATAGTCGCTGTTTACCGTTACAAAAATCGATCCAAAGAAATTGAGAATGAAGAAACACTATCGATAAAAGTAACGGAGATTATTTATTTCCAAACCTAGTTCCACCACAACCAATGTTTACAGCGCAGTACAGTAAAACAAACCGCTGTTATTGCGAAGAACAGATGTGAATGCGAGTAGCTCAACCCTGAGATACAATAGAATAACAGCTGATATAAGAAAACGTCAGCTCTGAGAGTGATATGCTTATGAACGGCTTCAATATTTTAAATCATTAAGCCGAAAAGCCGTTTTGTGGCAAATTTTTTTTTTTTTTTTGGTGTACAAATTTTAATGGTTTTATGTTTTTTGTACCATTTTTCAAAATCAGTCGGAATTTTGAATTTTTTTAACTCATTTTGCTCCATATCAACGGTTGAGTGCCCGTTCAAAAATGTCTTTGAAAAACGCGCTAGAAAGGCTTTGTTAATAAACTCGTGAGTTGGGGTGTTCTTAAAGCAAATTCTAAAATAAGTAAAATATCTTGAAATGTCCCTATAACCTAGAAACAACATTTACTGGGCTCGATTTTTTTTTTTTTCTTAATATTTCTACTTTGTTATACTAGATAAGTTAAAAACGTTTTAAGGTATATGTTTTTCCTTCACTTTCTAAGCGCATATCCCCACCTTCGGACGCCCGCAATACTTGACAAATAATCGCGCAATCAATAAACTACTCAACGATAAATTGTGTACCGACATACATACATACCTTTTACAGTTGTTGTTTATTAAACAAGCGCCAGGTACATTTCATTTCTCGTATTCTTTAAATAAAAGCACATAAATATTTAGTTTTACTTGAGATTATCTTATCAACTAGGTTGTTCTTTATTTTCACACCTGACGAATCCGAAATGAACTTATCTTCTTTATCACATATATAAAGTGAAATGTGTAGGCAGTAAACTTTCACCTCAAAGTGGTTTCAAAGTAGTGCTGAGTGATATTTCATTATCGGTGATTTAACACGTTGGGTGCCGCCATACAAGCAAAAGTATAGGGTCCCAGTGGCCACAATTTTTTTTTTTTTACATAATACTATAGAATATCGTGCACTAATTAAGAATATCCAATTTTTATCGATAAATACCGTTAGGTTTTGTTTGATCTCACGGGACTAGCAGATTGGCCGCAAGTACTTTTATGCCCCATACCTACCCACAGGCCAAGTAGCACTTAGGATGCAATGCATCTAGTATGTCATGAATGTATATATTAAGCGACTATTCTATAAAAAAAAAACTGTATTTACTACATTTGAAGATTATTAATTTTACTACTACATAAGTCTAAAGTTCATTATGCGCCTCACTCCCGCTATCTTTCCCATCCCAATCGAACTTAATGAATTCGGCAGCTCTTTCAGCAATCATAATAGTCGCCGCATTCGTATTAGCTGTAGGTATGATTGGCATAATACTTGCATCAGCTACACGCAAATTATCGACACCTTTCAGCTTTAGACGAGTGCTCACGCAGCTTGTCTTGTCCTTTGTTGGAGCCATTCTCACAGTACCCACTGGATGATAGAGTGTGAATGTGAAATATTTCACATAACAACGCCAATAATCATCACTCCAAAGTTTGTGTGTATCACATTCAGTGATGGGCACATGTAGCACCTGTACAGCGCGCTCACGAAATGCTGCAGTTTGTGTAAAGTTTTCTTGAAGTCGTATGCTACGCAAAAGTGTTGCCACATCAGCTGGATCTTCCAAATAGTTCGGTATCAGTTTTGGTGGCTCATTAGAATCGGCGCTGTGCAATTGCACTTTTCCGCTCGATTTGGGTGATAGTAATATCTGTAAAATAACTAAAATATTGGCGTGTTCCAACTCCTTCTCTAACGCTTTTATGTAGACTTCATTTACAGCAAATCCAGTGAGCGCTAGACGTAACTTCATATAATCGCCGCGATGTATAATTACATGCATATTTTGTATATCGGGTTGTGGCACGGAATCATTGCGCGTATTAACAAAACCATGTAAGACGAGCGTGCCATCACCGCTGAATAATCCCTGTGCGTGCATTAAATACTTGTAAATTTCGTCCAATATCGCTTTATTTGTAACAGGTTCCGCCGTATTTTCCTCCACTTTAAAGAATAACATTGAGAAAACATGATCTTGCATATTGTCACCTACAGGCAAATCGTGTAGCAATGGTATCTTAAGCGCATCTAAATGCGCTTTCGGTCCAACACCAGAAAGCATTAACAACTTGGGCGTATTTAGCGAACCAGCGGCGAGTATCAACTCTTTGCCGACTTTTGCTGTTAACACATTTTGATTACGCAACACAAATGACACTGACTTTACGCGCTTATTAGACTCATCGAAGTGCAATTTTGTGACATCCGCATTTTTGATCACATGCAAATTCGGCCGCTTCAAAGCCTCACCTAAATAAGCTGAAGCAGTGCTTACGCGTCGTCCTTTATCAATAGCACGCAACAAACGTGCATAACCCGTCTCTGTGCCCTCTGTTATTTCAGCCACACGTGGTATACCCAATTCCTCAGCTGCAGCAGTGATCATCTCTTTATATTCATCGTCGGTACCATTCAAATATTGTGTAACTTTCAAAAGTCCCTTTGGGTATAGCATACCCTCAAAATAAGGTTTCACATTCGTCCAACCCCACTCTGCATTTCCTTGTTCCTTCCACGCATTGTAATTTTGTGGTATTCCTGGTATGTGTATCATGGCATTTATAATACCCGAACCGCCTATCATTTTACCGCGCGGCCAATAACAACGACTGCTCGTTTGTGCCAAACATGCCTTATCCGTGTATTCGGTTCTATAGTTCCATGTATAATTCCTGTGTTGTAATTCCATAAATAGTTCTGGTACCTGCAAAATTGCGAAAACTTAGCGCGTAACGACTTGGCACACACACAACGCAAACAAACTTACATCTGCCTCTTGTGGTGGATCACCACCAGCTTCTAACAGTAACACTTTCCATGCTGGATTCTCACTAAGACGGCTAGCTAACACAGATCCTGCTGTACCCGCACCCACAACAATAAAATCATAAGTGTCGAGTCCCTTTTGTAATGCTTGATCTGCGTAATTTTCGGGCCATTTGTCTTTGGGCGAGAGTGTGCATTGTGTGGCCATGAGAGCTTGCAGTAGTGTATTGACCAGAAAGTTGGTCATGCCTACACTCACGCCACTACAAGTTGATAATCCTTCCATTTTAACTAAAAGCACAGTAACTTGGCACAACTGCTGTGTGACTAGTTTGAGTCAAAATTTTTTTAACTATGCGAGCTTAATATTTTTGCGCGTTTAAATGGTAATTCATCTACCTTAGCCCAGTGATTCGAGTCCAAACTTATGTAGTTTGATAACACATTTTTTTGCTGGAGTTAGTTTACTACTTGTACAGTAAGGCTGCGTAAGTTTGAACTAAACTTTTGTAAAGCAAAATTCATAGAAAGTTTGGCCTTGCTATTATTAAAGTTAAGAAGACCACTTACATATGTATATGGGTTCATTCAACGCATAATTCATTCTATGAGTTACTTAAACAGATAATCTAGTATGCCTTAGATCACGCTGTGTAATGTATGGAACGAATAGATTAGATAAATGAGAGCAGTGTAGATATATTACCGTTGATAACGTTATAGGCAAGCATGAGTGAGATACAGGTCTTTCTTAACACAAAGCCTGGAGACTGAGCAATTTACGGCCGCTGATATACGATGGAGGAGACCAGTGAAGCATAAGCAAAGGAATTTTTTGTGTACTCTTCAATTCCATGGGAGCTCCCTTCGTAGAATGGACTCCATATAATCGAGTCATGAAATCCTTGAAGTCACTGAAATTACTTCTGATAAACCCAACCATTGCAAACGTTTTGGAAGCAATAAAGTCCATGTGACGAGAAAAAAAAGTTTTACTGCCTGTTTTTTAATGTTTTATATTGTTTTCTTAAGTAAACAGATGTCCCCCTGAAGAAGCTAGAGACTAACGAAACGTCGGGTAGAAAAATTGAATATAGTTTTTATTTTGCATTTAAAATACATTGGTCAAAAAAAGCCTAACCAAAATTTAACTCAAAAAAGTTGGTTGTCAAAAATTACACCCAGATCTTTAATCTCACGAAAACGTTTTAAAAATCCAGCATTTAATTTGTAGATAAAGGAAGTCGTAGTTACACTTTTTGAATAGGAAACAACACAATATTTGTTGGTATTCAAAAGTAGTTTATTACTTAAAGAATCGAGAACGTATCGCAAGTTAATGCAGTCGGAAGTATCACGTACGGTTCGAGAGAGTTTGATGTCGTCCACAAACATTAATGATTATTCAATAATCGATTTAATAAATTTTTAAAGAACATAATCGATTTTTTAAAAGAAAGTTTCCTAGTTATCGAATAGGTATTACTAAAAATATATTAAGAATAGTTGAATACAGTGAAAATCATTTGAGATAATTTATACCAAAGTATGTGTTTTCGGCTGCAGTGTGCACATAGTTTTACCGTGACGTCGCACGTGACTTCTGTTTGATTTTATTCCGATTTATTTAAAATCGATGTTTAGCATTCAAAAGTCGATACAAAAAATATACCTTAAAAATAATCGATAAAAATAAAAATTGATTATTTATTCCTAAAGCTATATTCACAAAATTATAAAAAGAATTGTTAGATGATACGATAGTATATTAAAAAACAAGTGGCTAATGCAGACTTTTTCGATTGTGCACTCAATTAAGCGACTGAGAGTAGATAGAGCGTTGCAAAAAATTATAGATTTTTGGTTTAATCGATTATTTTTTTAATTATCAATTTTTTAGTTCGATAATAAATGAATCATGTTAACTACGCATTTTAAATCGATTTAAATAAATATGCCATCTTTCGTATAAATTACTGCTAGTCAATTTTGAATTTGATTACTTACAATACGCGCAGCGAAATCGATTTTTCTGACTTCAGATCACATCTCTAATAGAACCGTTACAGTGTAAGTGTTGGAAGGCACATAAATTTCGATGCAAATTCACCCTTCATTTCAAATTAATACACGCAGACTTCATGCCGTTTTTGAACGACAATTTATGGCCTTTGACCACATTAATATAATCTAACTTAAATAAAAAGGTAATCTTTTAAATTGCTTTATAATCACATACCAAATGTGCAAGAGTTGCTTACTTGTGTTATCATATTTTTAAACCGATAAGCACCTGCAAATTTTGTCAAAAATTCTTGGATTGTGAATGTTTTTGCAATTATTAGATACATTACTTTCAAAAAAGACATGGCTGAAGCATCTCTGGGTCTCAGAGCAAATATTAGCGGTTCATTTCAGAAAAAGGGGTCGTGGTTATCATCCGATTTCGAACATTTTAAACACCAACCTGCCTTGGCCAGAAAGTAACCTGTGTACCAAATTTCATGCAAATACCTCAATCTTTACTCAAGTTATGTCAATTTATGTGATTTTCGATATCGAAAAAGGGGGCGTGGTTATCAGCCGATTTCGAGCATTTTAAACACCAACCTGCCTTGGCCAGAAAGTAACCTGGGTACCAAATTTCATGCGAATACCTGAATCTTTACTCAAGTTATGTCAATTTATGTGATTTTCGAAATTTTCGATATCGAAAAAGGGGGCGTGGTTATCATCCGATTTCGAACATTTTAAACACCAACCTGCCTTGGCCAGAAAGTAACCTGTGTACCAAATTTCATGCAAATACCTCAATCTTTACTCAAGTTATGTTAATTTATGTGATTTTCGATATCGAAAAAGGGGGCGTGGTTATCACCTGTATGAAAATATCTCAATTTTTACTCAAGTTATCGTGTACACGGACGGACAGATGGGCGGACATGCGTTAATCAATTCCTTGTTTCAACCTAAGATCTTTCATATATGGAACTCTATATCTACATTGCCTTACAATTCAAATGAGCCATTATAAAAATTTAAATATTCAGCAAAAATCACTTCTTAATAATGTAGACAATGTTTTTTGTATGAAAGTGTTTTTTAAAAATACAAGAAAAATACTAAAAGAAAATCAAAAGAATTCGACGAATTTTCATCAAAATTTTAAACTTTTTACCAAGAAAAAGATTTTTTTCAAGTATGCAGTTTTGTAGCTCCTTGAATTTCATTACAAAAAATTGATAATTTTAAGCGACTTGAGGAGTTACCAGATTTTTAACAATTTTTTTTTTTATAAAAACAACAGCATTTCTAAAATTGTGTGAAATAAAATATTTATCTCGATTTTCCTCTTGTTTCGTTACTTTATTTTATTGTACAAAATAACATGATTAGTTTTTGCAAACACTGTTTACTAGTATATTCATGCCTATTACGGTATCCGACGAATACTTTGCGGAGGGAGTGCGAATCGATTCGCGTGAAAACAGTTACGGATTTAACCTTTAAAACTAAAAAAAACGACATTATCAAGATATTTTCTTCTATTTCTTGTGTTGAATAGGCTCGTAGATTTACCACTGGAGTGCACGCGCGGCCTACTATAGTAAACCATTGGTATATTTTTGTTGATAACTTAACAATTCTGTATGTTAGAGCGGAGTAGTTCCAGGAAAGCCCTATGCATTAAATTTGTCGTCAAGTCACTACCGTGAGAGCTTTCTGCTCGTACACATATTTCTGAAGATTAGCGAAAAAGTCTCGGGACTACCATAGCAGCAAGAAATCAATCATCAAAAAAGTGGTGCAAAACGTGCAACAAATGGATTTGCCCTAATCAACCGGCTGTGATGTGTAATAAATGTCACAAAAATAGGTTTTTGATAGACTTTAATAATGTAAGAAAAAATTTGAATCATTGGTCTCAAAAGTACAAGTTTTGGTATTTTTTACTATTATAGAACAAAATTGGCTTTAATTTTAAAATGTTGTTTTCTATGGATAAATTAAAGCTTAAATTATTCTTTTAAATAAATATAAATACGCTTTCAATCATTAGTTTCAGTAATATGTAATGAAAAAGTTGTTTATTGCTATTTTAAAATGGTCTACGATAGTAGGCCACGCGTGCGTTAGTGTAAAAAAAAGGCGCGTGTACTCTAGTGTTAAAGGACACCGATAAAGCTGATTTTTTAAAGTTTTCTAACTCAGATCTGCAACTGATTTTTCGCGAATCGATCCGCACTCCTTGCGAATGGCATCCGTCGAATATGGGAATAGGCATGATTATTGTTGATTTAATACTCCCTGCAAACAGCTACATATGTACATATATGCGCTCTCACGCGAATGCTACAATAACATCAACTCAAGCACGCATGATAACGCCCTGTAAAAAACGTTGGAGTATGGGAGTACTCCAACATTTATCCTCATTCATACAAAAAGGTGGTCCAATTTATAAGCCCATGTCCGGTGATTGGATCACCTAATCCATATCGGAGCACCCTGCTGAATAGTCTATGGAACACCTACGTGAGAGTACTTTGAAAATGCTGGCAAAATATTACTCTATAGAGTACTTTGCAGTAAAGCGAGAGAGGGAGTATGTGTTCTTTTTGAGGACCACCTACTCCCTCTCTCGCTTTGCTGTTGAATAGTCCATAGAGTAATCCAATAGGACTATTTTGGGAGTACTCTCATGTAGGTGGTCTATAGAGTATTCAAAAGCAAAGAAATGGAGTACTCCGAGTCGGATTAGGTGATCCAATTACCGGTCATCGCCATGTAAATTGGACCACCTTTTTTATATGAGCGCGGATAAGTGTTGGAGTACTCCGATACTCCTTAAGGAGTACTCTATGGAGTATGGAACGGAGTATTTCGGTTTTTTGCAGGGCGCATACAGCACTCGGTTGTATGGCATTTGTAGTGGTGCGCTTTTTGTTGATTTTTTTAATATTAGGTAGAATTATTTGTTTTAAATTTTTTGTTTGTTGTATACCAATACAGCTTGAGCAGACCTATCGTAAGAACACTAATTGTTTATACCCCAAACGTATAGTAAATCCGTAAAAGGCATGACAACTTTTCAGCTTGCGCATTTATACTATATCTGTGGTCATAGATAAATAGCTTTTTGTATAAAGAAGCGTTTACAAAAATTTCTGAAAGGAGATTTGGAAAAAATTATATCAAACATCGAAGACCTTTGTAGGCAGAATGCTATGATTAAAAATTGTAATGCAACTCTGTTTAAGAGATATTTATAAAAAAGAAATAAAAGTGCTTATTACAAACGTAAAATATGGCATAATAGATAATGACTATGTTGACCAAGGTTTTTATTGTAAAGGAATGTTTTGCTTTTTGAATTAAGCACATTTAAATTTACAAACACAATAAGCAATAAAATCTTATCTTCACGTTGGCTTTTATAACAACTTTCTCATTTATGGCAAACTACAATAAAACAATGTGCAAAAAAACTAAAGTTAATATAGGTCATTTTAATAAAAACAATATTGTATCTGCAAAATTTCTTAAGTATACTTTGGCTAGTATAGTAAATGTGATAGGGCTACCCAGCGAGTTAAGCTATAATGACTTTATTGATATTTACATAAAAATAAAACAAGTTAGGCTTATCGGGATTTCGCGTAAACATAAAGTTTGATTAGTTGAATATGGTAGTTTACATAACTCATTTCGTTCTCAAGTCGCCTTAGGTGATTATTGCTTACGACCGCAGATATGTACTATCAGACCCGGTAGACGTTGTGCTGTCTGACCAGTGACTTCCCTAGAAATAAGTTTTCAAATATTTTTCTATTAATTTTCAACGTTCCATTTATTTCAGTGCTTTAGGATATACAATATTTCGGGTTTTGCCGTCTTTGGTATAAACAAATAAATTTTTTGGATGCCCGATTAAAAAAACGGATCTTTTGAACTCAATGAGTATGACAAAACCCGTTATGCGCTGCTTAGCAGATGTATAGTTGGTATTTATTTCGTTCTATCCTATTCTCTTTAGACTGTCCTTAAACATTGCTGTACACACTGATCACTTAACGCTACTATTATGATTTTATGAAAATCCTTTAATACTCCGGATATGTATAAATTGCAACAACAAACAAAAAAATAAGGTGCATTTATTAAGGTTAAGAACATACATTAAAATTTAAATAATTTAAATCAAATACATTCAGGGATATGACGAATTGAAATATTACTTAGCTTGCAGGCTTGGAACTGCCCACCCCTCCAAAAAATTTACATATATAGCCTATGTCATACCTTACGAAGCTTTTAACGTATTGGGAAAGTTTGAAAGAGATCGACCATAAACTTTGGACATTATTGAAGTACAAACAAACACAAAAAATGTGGGCGTGGCATCGTCCAATTTGCAAAATTATATTAATCTTGACCATAGGACACATATCCAAAAATCATTAATTTAGACGAAATATGTTCATAGTTATGAAGAATTGAAATTTTATATAGCCTGGGGGCGTGGCACCGCCTACTTTTACAAAAATTAATATAGCCTATATTGTACACAATAATCTTCTAAACCTATCTGGAAAGTTTAAAAGAGATCCACCAAAAACTTTGGACATTATTGAAGTACAAACAAAGCACAAAAAATGTGGGTGTGACACCGCCCACTTTTCCAAAATTATATAAATCTTGACCAAAGGACACACATATTCAAAAATCATTAGTTTAGATCAGATATGTTCAAAGTTATGACGAATTTAAATTTTATATAGCCTGGGGGCGTGGCAGCCCAATGATCGCAAGAATATATTGTTAAAATTTCATAAAGATCGGTTGAGTACTTTGGACGCCATCTCGCCTAAAGCATTTGACTTTGTCAATTAGAAGAAGAAGAAGCATGAAAAAACTATTTTTGAGTTTAACCGATCAGTGCACAGTGCCATCTGCAGGTAACTTCCTGGAATCACTCCACAAACCATCCTTCACCAAGCTACAAGTCGATTTTGAACAACGAGGTACAGATAACTGATGATCGAATGATTTAACGACAAACTGCAATCATTTTTCCTTGTCTTTCCAATCTTCTCTTATAAAGTCGGCCGCCTTCTCAGCTATCATCATTGTAGCCGCATTTGTATTGGCGCTAGGAATCTTTGGCATAATACTAGCATCAGCAACACGCACATTATTGAAACCTTTTAGATGCAAATGCGGATCCACAGCACCCGTTTCATCACTCGCTGGCGCCATTTTCACCGTACCAATGGGATGGTATAATGTTAATGAGAAATATTTAATGTAACAACGCCAATATTCATCGCTTCTCGCCACATGAGCATCACACTCATCAATTGTGGGTAGCAAAAGTGTTGCATTGAATGCCTCAAAGGCTGACGTATGCAACAAATGTTCCTGGAAGCGCATAGCACGCAACAGCGTATCCTCATCCTCATGTGCGCTCAAGTAATTATGCGTAATGATAGGTGGCGCTCTAAAATCGGCGCTGCGCAATCTGATGTTGCCTATAGACTTTGGATTTAGTAGTATATTAAATATACCTAAAATGTCAGCGATTTGCAGCGCATTCCTTATTTGTTTTTGTAAATCTTCGTTGATATTCAATGCATTTAAAAATATGTTTAAATTATCAAAATCGCCACGTCGCACAATAAAATGATGGAACTGCATATCTGGGTAAGCACCATTTTTTAAAGTGTTGATAAAACCGGTTAATGACGCAGTGTTGTGCGACGCTAAAGGTCCCTTTTGATGTATGAGATAGTTGTAAGTGCTATCCAAGCTATCCAATGCCGTCCAGAAACGCGCTTTGTGCTCGTTCAATTTTATGAAAGTCATCACTTGTAAGTGATCTTGCAAATTAGCGCCAATAGGTAAATCTTGTATAAGCGGAATTTTGAACTGCTTCAAATGCGCTGCACGCCCCACACCTGACAACATCAGCAGCTTTGGCGTTTCAATTGACCCCGCTGACAACACCAATTCCTTGCCGATTTTTACTTCCATTTCATGCTTGTTTTGTAACAAAAAGCTCACTGAGCGCACATTACGGCCACTCTCATCAAAATTCAGTTTTGTGGCGTAAGCATTTTTTATTACGTGCAAATTGGCACGCTTAGCAACTTTAGAAAGATGTCCTTTGGCAGAGCTCATACGACGTCCATTTTGGAATGTGCCCGGTAAGTTAGCATAACCAATTTCGTTACCTTCGTTAAATGCGCGCACGCGTATTAAACCCAACTCAGCGGCAGCTTGAAAAATCATTGTTTCTATATCTTCATCATGCACTGGAAACTCATCAATTGTAACGTAACCTTCTTCATCATTATCGCTTGCTTGCACCGAACGCTCAAAATAAGGCAACACATCATCCCAACCCCAACCTGTGTTACCTGACTGCGCCCAGCCATCGTAATCGCCACGATGCCCACGCACATAAAGCATTGCATTAGCACCACCAGAACCACCCAACATTTTACCACGTGGCCAGTAGCAACGCTGTTCAACAGAAGCAAAGCATGCCTTATCACTGGCTTCCGTCATGTAGTTCCAGGTAGCGTTTGTGTGTTCCAATGCGAAAAAAAGCGCAGGCACCTGCAAAATGCAAATAATCTATGAGCATACCACAGGTTTTTTTTGTTTTTTTGTCAAGTTATTATAAATCACACCTCAGACTCTTGTGGCGGATCACCACCTGCTTCCAGCACCAGCACTTTCCAATTCGGATTTTCACTCAGACGACTTGCTAAAATGGAGCCCGCTGAACCAGCACCCACTACAACAAAATCATAACTATCCAAACCGTCATTCAGCGCTTGCTGCGCATAGTCTTGTGGCCATAAATCAGTTGTTGAGATGGCACATTGTGCTGCGAGTAGAGCTTGGAGCAGCGTGTTGACAAGTGTGTTGACAGTGCCAACACTTTGAGTTGCACACTCAGCTTGCAGTGAGGCTGTTGACATTTTGCAGTGCTTGGCTTCTAGTTTTCGTACAAATGGAGTAGTTCAATTCAATAAATAAGCTACTGGCATACTGTCATAACAATTCAAGTAAATCACTCCTTTTATAGGCGCTTAACTCAAGTGTATTGTAAATAAATGAATGTGAATAATACAACACTTGGGGGCACATTTGATTACACTCTCGTTATACAAGTAATTAAATAACAAATATTATTTATTTTATATGGGTAAGTGGCATTTTGGGCCGAGCTTCTCATTCAACTCCGTACAATTATTGGAACATTATTGATGCTACACAGTGTAGGACTTGAACTTGTCACTTTTGATAATTTAAGCAAACACACTAGCCGCTATATGTACGCATTTTTCATTGTAGTTTGCTCATTAGACTGGGCTAAAATTGTATTTTTTTTTTTTTTTTTTTTTGAAATTTATATCGAATATTTTTAATTTGTAATTTCGATACTATATATCTACAATTCAAGTTTTAAATTGAAAGTAAGCAAGCAGCAAAAGTTATAAGCGCTCACGATTCCGGTTTTATATAGGTGCGACAAGCTTTCATTTAATTTGCAAATTTCAAATATTGTGTAAAAATTTCAATTTATTATTTTATTCACAAGTCGGTAAATGCTTAGGAATAAAAAAATCAGCTATTAATACTAAGGGTCTACTAAGGGGCAAATTTGCTTCAATTCAACAAATCTATTGTAGTGACAAAATTTAGCTATTCATCAAGTGCGCCATTTCAAAGTAATCATTCTAGTTTTTTATTTTTTATTTTTGGAGCAGTCTAATGTATTTATGATTGTAATTTAAAGTACATTGATGCATTCGTTTGGCTGTATTTACTTTCTCCCCAGGCAAGAGCAAACTTTGATTAAGTTGTCTTATCTTATCTGTTACTACTTCAATAGTACAAATTAAGAGCAAGGGCGTAGTGAGAGGGGCCTCCTATTCTGCTTTTCACTGTTCTGCATTTCAGAAATATATGTAATTACTTAATACAATATTTAAAATTCGATATATGTAAATTAATAATCTTTGGTTTTATAATAATCCGCAATAATCGCCTAAGTTGACTTAAGAACGAAATGAGTATACTACTATTGTGTATACTACTATTCATGCGAAACCCCTATAACTTATAGGCTTATATGCTATAAGCCTAACTTGTTTTTTTTAATGTAAATATTAATAAAGTCACTATAGCATAGGTCGGCAAAGCATACTCAATTGAGCCTTACGCTCTTCGTTTCAGTTGCTGTTGAGAGCGAAAAAGCAGTTCCGCCACAGTGGTGTTAGAACAGAATTTTCATGGCAGTCCTTGCAAGAAGGAAAATAAACTATTAAGAAAATAAAATAGCTTTATTTAGGTATTGAATAAATAAATGATAGATGAACTAGAGAAGAGGAAAAGAAATGAGAGAAATAGGATTAATTCTCATTACTATTTTGGAAAACCTATAGCTTATACTTTTGTAAAAGCATACTCTTTCTTTCCCAAAAAAATATCGTTTTTTCCACTCCCTCATATTTATCAAAATCTCAATGAAAAGTGTTATAATTATATTCCGGGTTCCCCATGGAAGCGTAACATAAGATACCAACTGACGCAATAATTTTGTTCTTAGCACCACTGTATCGAAGTTAAGCTCCCGGCTACCAATACACCCTCACATTTCATTTTGCCGACCTATGCATTACAGCTCAACCTAATATAAACGCACAGCGTTAGTTTTCTGTCAAAACTGTCTCATGCCCATACAACTTGTATGAGAGTAACCGAAATAGAACTGCGTTAGCTAATAGCTAACTCAAAATCCAAGATTTTTGTGCGTGACGTTTTCTATTGAGGTTTTGGTCATTTTACGAATTATTGTTTGATCATTTTTTTATTTTAGCGAACTGTTTCAAACAAATATCTCAATTTAAAACGTCTACCAAATGTTGTAAACACAAGTCCATCTTTCGACCAATAAAATCAACGCACGGGCTTTAATTTCGGTTACTCAAATAATTGCTTATAGACTTATGTGCGTCCACAAACGCTGACGCTGGTTGAGCTGCTATAGCTTAACTCGCTAGGTAGCCCTATCCCATTTACTATACGACCCAAAGTATACTTAAGAAAGTCTTCAGATACAATATTGTTTTTATTAACATGACCTATATTAACTAAAGTTTGTTTGCACATTGTTTTATTGTAGTTTGCCATAAATGAGAAAGTTGTTATAAAAGCCAACGTGGAGATAAGATTTTATTGCTTATTGTGTTTGTAAATTTAAATGTGCTTAATTCAAAAAGCAAAACATTCCTTTACAATAAAAACCTTGGTCAACGTAGTCATTATCTATTATGCCATATTTTACGTTTGTAATAAGCACTTTTATTTCTTTTTTATATGTAAATATCTCTTAAACAGAGGCAGTTGCATTACAATTTTTAATCAATTCTGCCTACAAAGGTCTTCGATGTTTGATATAATTTTTTCCAAAACTCCTTTCAGAATTTTTCAAAAACGGTTGTTTATATAAAAAGCTATTTATATCGGAAGTATACTTTTCGAATTAGGCGATTGTTGCTTATGACCACAGATTTAAAGATACATGACCCAAATCATATTTGTCGGAACAATTGATTGTATGGGAGCTATGCGTTGTATTGGTCCGATCTGAATGAATAATCCTATGCAAAATGGCGCCTGCTTGCAAAATTTGAGGGACTAGTTTGCTGTTTGAACGCAGGCGGACGGACAGAGGGGCGACACACGGACATGGTAACATCAACTAGCTCATCGTCCTGATCATTTCGGTATAGGTACTTAATAGTGGGTCTATCTCTTCTTCTTCTCATACTTACAAACATCGGATATTTTATTTTATTTTATTTTATTTTATTTCATTTTATTTTATTTTAGTTTATTTTAGTTTATTTTATTTTAATTTGTTTTATTTTATTTTATTTTAAGTATTTTATTTTATTTTATTTTATTTTATTTTATTTTATTTTATTTTATTTTATTTTATTTTATTTTATTTTATTTTATTTTATTTTATTTTATTTTATTTTATTTTATTTTATTTTATTTTATTTTATTTTATTTTATTTTATTTTATTTTATTTTATTTTATTTTATTTTATTTTATTTTATTTTATTTTATTTTATTTGATTTGATTTAATTTTGTTTTATTTTACTTTATTTTATTTCATTTTATTTTAGTTTATTTTATTTTATTTTATTTTATTTTATTTTTTTATTTTTTTTTTTGTTTTAATTTGTTTTATTTTATTTTATTTTATTTTATTTTATTTTATTTTATTTTATTTCATTTGATTTAATTTTGTTTTATTTTACTTTATTTTATTTCATTTTATTTTAGTTTATTTTATTTTATTTTATTTTATTTTATTTTATTTTATTTTATTTTATTTTATTTTATTTTATTTTTTTATTTTAATTTGTTTTATTTAATTTTATTTTATTTTATTTTATTTAAGTTGATTTAATTTTGTTTTATTTTACTTTATTTTATTTCATTTTATTTTAGTTTATTTTATTTTATTTTATTTTATTTTTTTTTACTTTTTTTTTATTTTAATTTGTTTTATTTAATTTTTTTTTATTTTATTTTAATTTTATTTTATTGTATTTTATTTAATTTTATTTTATTTTATTTTTTTTTAGTTTATTTATTTCTTTTTTGATTTTTGGTTTCCGAATATTTAAAAACAACTCAACTATAATTAATTCCAAAACAAATAGTTTGGCCGCATACACTTCTGGAGAAAAATACGAAGAACGTTTACAACAAGTAAAACCAATTTATTTTTCAAATTTCGACCGAAGGCGATAATACTAAATATTTTATTAAGATATTTTAAAAACGTTACTTACTTTGTTTTGAAATATAATATTATCTTTGGCTAAAAATTTTATGTAAAACTCTCAACCGTTACGCTCCCTGCCTTAAATAAAATTTTTGTATAGACATCATTTATAAAAAAGTTTTTCTAAAAAAATATCTTAATAACAGCTCTGGATGCGCTACTTTTAAAATTCAGCTTCGTCGTCTTCATCATCATTATCATGTGCGTCATCATAGTGGTGGTTATCGTCATAATTATCATGCTCATTATCATCATCATCCTGTCCATTATCAACGTGGTCATCATAATGATGGTCATCATAAACGCTTCCACTATCATTTTGCTCATCATGGCGTACATCATAATGGTGACCATACGCATAACTCTCACCATCATAATGATGTTTACTCTCTTCATGTGCATCATCGTGGTGTGCATCATCATATTTCGCATGCTGCCAATCTTCGCGTATAAAATCTGCAGCCTTTTCAGCAATCATTATTGTAGCCGCATTTGTATTGGCACTCGGAATCTTTGGCATAATGCTGGCATCCACCACACGCACATTAGTACAGTGCGTTAAACGTAAACGTGAATTGACACAGCTCGTTTCATCCCATTCGGGTGCCATTTTAACTGTACCCGTGAGATGGTATGTTGTCGTAGAGAAATATTTAAAGTAACAACGCCAATAATTATCGTTGCGCTGTCCAAGCGCATCGCACTCATCAATGGTGGGCAACAGCAGACTGGCATTCATTTTTGCATAAGCTGAAGTATTTAATAGTTTTTCTTGAAAACGTATGGCGCGCAATAGAGTAACAGCATCTTCAGGTGCACTTAGGAAATTGTGTGTAATTTGTGGCGGAATCTTGTAAACGACGCTACGTAGACGTATATTACCAACGGATTTTGGATGTGATAGTACATTAAATATACCCAACAAGTCTGCAGTCTCTAGCGCTTTATTTAGCTGAGCCTTAAAATCTTTGCTAAAGCTCAGTCCATCCAAAAATATGTTAAGACTAACGAAATCGCCACGTCGCAAAATAAAATGATGAAACTCCACATCGGGATAGGGTCCATTGTTGAGCGTATTAATAAAAGCGGTTAACGAAGCAGTGCCGTGCGAAGCTAGCGGTGGCTTGCGGTGTATTAGATAATTGTAGGTACTATCCAAGGCATCCAATGCTGTGCGTATGCGCGCTTTATTCTCATTCAATTTAAAGAAAGTTATGACCTGCACATGATCTTGTAGATTGTCACCAATTGGTAGGTGCTGCACTAAAGGAATACCCAACTTATGCAAATCATGCGCTGGTCCCACACCCGATAACATCAACAATTTTGGTGACTCAATAGCGCCTGCGGACAATACCACTTCCTTGCCGATTTTCACTTCCATTGGGTATCGGTCGCGCAGCATAAAACTTACTGAGCGCACATGTTTGCCGCTCACATCGAAATTTAATTTGGTAGCTAACGCATTTTTGATCACATGCAGATTTGGTCTTCGTGCAACTTTAGCCAGATATGTCTTGCCAGTGCTCATACGACGTCCATTTTGATAAGTGCCTGCTATTCTAGCATAACCAGTCTCGTTACCTTCACTAAACTCACGCACACGCGCCACACCCAATTCAGCGGCACCTTCAAAAATCATCTGTTCTATATCTTCATCGGTCACAGGAAAATCATTAAGTACGACATAACCTTGTGGATGCGTCGCATTGCCAACTGCACGTACAGCACGTTCAAAATAAGGTAGCACAGCATTCCAACCCCAACCTTCATTGCCAGCTTGCGCCCAGCTATCATAGTCTTTACGATGGCCGCGTATGTGTAGCATGACATTGATAGCACCTGTGCCGCCTAACATTTTACCACGTGGTGAATAACAGCGACGTTCAACAAATCCCCAACATGCTTTATTGCTCAACTCAGTCAAATAATTCCAGGTAGCGTTTGTATGTTGTGTGGCATACATGAGACTCGGTATCTAAAATATTTGTGCATATAAATTTAGCAATAAAAACAACAAAATTAAAACACTTTATACCTCAGACTCTTGTGGCGGATCACCGCCTGCTTCCAACACTAACACTTTCCAATTTGGATTTTCGCTTAAACGGCTTGCTATCACTGAACCTGCTGAACCAGCGCCCACAACCACAAAATCGTAATGATCCAAACCATTTTTTAAAGCTTGTTCACCATAGTCTGGTGGCCATATTTCTGGCGGCGAGATGGCACATTGTGCGACAAGCAGCGTTTGCATGAGTGTGCCAAACATGCTGCTGAATGTGCCCACGCTTTGAGCAGCGCATTGATTTGGCAGCACTGGCGTCGACATTATGTAATAGTTTGGCTGAGTTTGTGGTTATGTGAATTGTAAGAGAGGAGTTGAAACTTGGGGAATAACTTCCACAACTGCACCAATAAACTTTAATTAACTACTTAAACTAACCAGCTCAAACCTTCATATCGTTTGCGGAGCTTTGGTTTTGTAGCAATTAATTTCTTTCGTTGATTCTTTGCGAATTCTTTCAACTCGCTTTTATGTAGTTGGCAACTAGCGCCTAGTTGGTTGCTCTTGCCGCTCGTTAGAATACTGACAGACGCATCACTAAGATTCACCTTTTTATAACAAATAACTAACTATTTTTGTGTTGTTGTTAATTTAGTTTCCCACATAACTAATTTTCAATGCACATTTAAATAAGTGCTTAGTTATTAATTAAAATTAAAAATGCTTCACATATCTTATCAAGTGTGGGGTTAAGGGTGTGCGAATGCCATTTCCATTGTTTATGTAGCGTACTTAGACAGGTCAATACTGCCTTTTGATATATTTATAAAATTGTTTTTGTAAAGTAAAAATGTTATGACTAAGGTTGGCGCATGATAAAAATTAGTGCACGCATTGAGAATATAATTTTAAATTTCTATACCTTTTACAAACTAAAAATCATGAAATATTATAATAGCAAGCAGAAGAAGATTTACTCATTCAACTAAATTAAAGGAAGAATATCAAAATATTGCACTTGTTTTAGACAAAATCAAGTATAACAAATATAATTGGAGTATTTGTGGAGATCTGAAGATGGTTAACTTTTTGTTAGGACAACAAAGTGGATACACCAAATCCCCAATTTGTATTGCCTGTGGGATAGTTGTGCCAAGCACCAACACTGGACAGAAAACGACTGGCCTGTAAGTGAAGTGTTGGAAATGGAAGAGTAGAATGTGATAAACCCACCTTTAGTTACAAGATATTCAATTATATTGCGACCCTTGCACATTAAACTGGGTCTAATGAAATAATTTCTGAAGGCGTTAGCTAAAAATGGACAATGTTTTCTTTACATAAAGAAAATTTCCTAGGCTAAGCATAGAAAAAATAAAAGCGGGTATTTTTAATGGCCCACTAATACTGATTTTTAAAATTCAATTACCAATTTGGAACTGGTTGCATGGAATTCGTTTGTTGAAATTTCTGAGAAATCACAAGTCAAGTAAGTCTCTCTAGGGAATTACAAAAACTTAGGATGTCACATGTCCATCAAAGTTCATTATCACCACAGCCACTTTGACCAATATACAGGTAATCTTGGTTCCTATAGCGAAGAACAAGGCGAATGGTTTCACCAGGACCTAAAAACTATATAAGAGAGGTACCAAGGCCGATGGGATCAGCATATGATTCCTGACTACTGCTGGGGAATGCAACGTGATTGTCTTGCTATACCATATTCACGAAAATCACGAATTTAAACGAAAGTTTTTGTGTAAATAAAAAGTTAATAATATTATAAATAACAAACATTTTTTTTATTTCACAGTAAAAATTTACTAAAATAGAATTTATTAGGAAAATCTAAGTGGATATAAAAAATGTATATGTCTTTGAAAACAGAATTAATAGAAGATTGTTTTAAAATCACTTTACGTATGCACTGGTTAACAAATTATACGAGAAAACCGTGATCAATAATGAAAAAAAAACTAGCAAAAAATTTAATTTTTCACAGTATTTTTGCAATTCCTCTGACGTTTATGAAAATATATTTACAACTAGATAGAATCGAAATGTACTCTTTTTTTTTTTTTATGGGGCAATACATGCCTTAACCTAGTTAAAAGGAGTTATTGGCCCCTATCTTGAAAACTACTCTTCACTTACTTACTTTTCCTTAAGAGATATGTACATATGGCCTAAAGAATCTTAGATTGGACGAAATTTTTTTGTAAAAATTAAATATTTGATGAAAATTTCTGATAGAGTAACTTCTGGCATCCATCTGGAAGAGGAAACTAAAGAAACGAAAATATATGGTCCTAGTAATAATTTGTCGCGCATACCACCGAGGAGGTTAAGGCCGAATTTCTCTTCCAATTTGTGCTGTCGTGCTTTTAATTACTTACTACAAATAATATTGGCCTACTTATAGTTTGTTTACTTCGAACGGCAGTTTATTTTTTGCTGAGAATATTTATCATGGCAGAAATATACTCGGAGCGTTACCGACTACTGCCGAAGAACAGCCTGGGACCCTCTCAAAGTGAAAATTTTATTTTAATATTCTTTGCAGTTCTTAATTTTCAAACGATTTGAAAAACAATTGTTGTGGTAACAGATTCTGAGATTAACCCGTCGATGCTGAGCCTAACTAGTAATTTTGTCTGTACCTGAATCATTCTCGAACCGAAAATCGTAACCGTTGGCAATGCAGTTCAGTAAGTTCTAAAATTCCTTACTAAATTCTTGCTAATTGTTAATGGAGTTTAAAAAAATATTTAAAGCAACAATTCAATTGAGTTGTTGGTACACCAAAAGAAAACAAAACCGAGAGCATGAGGTATGCAAGTTAGTTATCGATAATATAGGCACACACAAAAATCCATAATTTTCAACCAGCACTGTTAAAATCCCATTAGAATTGAGTAATCAACTGATTGAATACCTTTTTAAATCATTAATGATTATTTTAATTGATTAGAAAAAATAAAAAATTATCAAAAAAAATATAAAGAAAATCAAAAAAAAAAAAAACTAATCAAAAGTAATCAAAATAAATTTTTTTGAATGTTTTTGATTACTTTATATTTTTTTGGATTATTTTTTTTACTTTTTTGGATTTTTCTTTTTGATTTTTTTTGGTGTTTTTGCTGAGTGTTTTTGAGAGTATTTTTATGTAGTTTAAAAGAAATGCTTGTGACATTTTCGAAGTTAAGAAGTTCAGCGACACAGTTTTCACAGAGTATTTTTATTTATCTTTTTTTTTCTTACATATAAACATATCTACTTTCTTTGAATATAATACAATACAATTTCAATGTTTTCTAAAACTGCAAAAAATTTGTATAAAAACGAACTTTATGCATCGCTTTTGCATATTTCCATCTATCAAACAATACAAAAAATAATCAAAACAATCAAAAATAATCAAAAGTAATCAAATAATCAAAAACAATTAAAACTTTGACATTTTGATTGTTTATTAGAATAATCATTAAAAGCCGTAAACAATGGGTAATCAATCATTAGTATGCTTTTCCAATAAGTAATCAATCAAACCGGTAATTATTAGGATTATTAATCATTACTGAACAGGTCTGTTTTCAACTATCGACTGTCAGGTGGCGGGCATTTCTTAAAGATATGGTAAAGTGCTTTTATTTTACTCTTTTGATTTCCGACAAACAGTACCAGTAATATTACTTTTCAATAAAATTTTTATTTTAATTTTGCGCTAAAAATTTGTGTAAGCGCATTTTTCATTTTGGAGAATTTGACCGACGAAACACTAATTAGGTGTGGGGTTCCGCCAGTCCTCTCGTATCATATCGACAGCTTTTTCAGCAAGCATAATCGTGGGCGCATTTGTATTGCCACTCGGAATCTTTGGCATAACGCTGGCATCCACCACACGCAGATTATTAGCGCCGTTTAGCAGCAAGCGTGGACTAACACAGCTCGTGCTATCATTTGCGGGCGCCATTTTTACAGTGCCAATGGGATGATATATCGTGGTGCTGAAATATTTAATGTAACAACGCCAATATTCATCGCTTCGCGCCTCATTAACATCGCACTCCGCAATGGTGGGCAAGAAACGTGTCACATTGAATGCTTCATAAGCTGAGGTAGTAAAAAGTTGTTCTTGGAAGCGTATTGCGCGCAGTAAAGTAGCCACGTCCTGTGGTTCACTAAAGTAATTTGGCTGAATTTTAGGTGGATCATTGTAATTAGTGCTACGCAAACGTATATTTCCAATAGAGTTTGGATTCATGAGAACCAAAAGCGCACCAATAATGGTGGACTTTTCAAGCGCTTTGTACATCTGATTCTTGAAGTCTTCGGTATAACCAAAAGCATCCAAATATAGACGCGTGCCATCGAAATCTCCTTGTTGGAAATATAAATGATGGTATTGTATATCTGGATAAGGACCGTCTTTTAATGTATTGATGAATCCCGTTACTGTAAAAAGATTCACTGTCCCTAAAGGTCCCTTACCATGCATAAGATCCTCATAAGTATTATCGTAGGAATCGGACATTGTCAGTGGACCTGCGTCATTTCTCGGTACTTTCATGAAAGTGGTAATCATCACATGATCCTGCAAATTCTCGCCAACTGGTAAATCGTGCACCAACGACAAGCCCAGCTCTTTCAAATGTGGCGCTGGTCCTACACCAGATAACATCAACAGTTGTGGTGAACCAATTGCGCCAGCCGACAGCACCAATTCTTTACCAATTTTAGCTTCCATTTTATGTTGACCTCGTAGCACGAAACTCACTGAGCGTACTTTTTTGCCGTCTTTATTGAAATTCAGCTTGGTAACATCAGCATTTTTTATGACATGTAAATTTGGTCTATGTGAAACCTTAGCAAGATAAGTTTTGCCAGTACTCATGCGACGTCCATCTGCCAAAGTACCCTTGATGTGTGTAAATCCGATATCGCTACCTTCTTTGAATTCGTGGACGTATGGTAAGCCCACTTCAGCGGCACCTTTTATTAACATTTGGTCCAAGTCCTTTGTGATGATAGGAAATTTATTAACCACCAAATAACCCTTTGGATTTGCTGGGCTGCCAACAGGTCGAATTGAACGTTTGAAATAAGGCAAAACTTCATGCCAACTCCAACCTGTATTACCAGCTTTCGCCCAGGTATCATAGTCTCTGCGATTACCACGTACATAAGCCATAGCGTTAATGCCACCAGATCCACCAATCATCTTGCCACGCGGCCAGTAGCAATCAGTCTTGCCTAAGCATGACCTATCGCTGTATTCAGTGAAGTAGTTCCAAGATGAGTTTGTGCGTTGTAAGGAAAAGAAAATTCCGGTCACCTACAAGGGCAAATATGTAGGTTAGATAAGATTTTGAGCGAAATATTTATCATTGTTCAGGAATAAGGATTTTTAAATTGGTAGAGGCCATTTAAATTTTAAGCCAAAAATATTGAGAATTCTTTGAGCTATTATGAAAATATGCAACAAACATGCCATTTTAGAAAGCACATATGTATGTACATACCTCAGATTCCTGTGGTGGATCACCGCCGGCTTCTAGCACCAGCACTTTCCAATTTGGATTCTCGCTTAAACGGCTCGCAATCACTGAACCCGCTGAGCCAGCACCCACAACTACAAAATCGTACGTATCTAGGCCGTATTTCAGTGCGTCATCAGCGTAATCTCTTGGCCATAACTCGGGTGGTGATACACCGCATTGTGCAACGATGAGAGCTTGCAGCAGAGTACTCACCATTGTACTATAGGTGCCTAAGCTTTGGGCAGCGCATTGTGCATCCAAAAGTGCTGATGACATTGCTAGTTCACTAACAAAAAAAAAAACAACAAATTAGAACAAAAGTATTTTTAAAGTTGCGAGGCTAGGTTAGCAGCCCCAAAGATTATTTTCGCACAACTAAGGCAGTTTCACTTATTACCTCTTACCTGAATTTATTTTAAATGCTTTTGGTCTTTGCTCCGGCATAAAACTCGATGGTTTTGCGAAATCAGCTTTTATACTTTCAAATTTATGCCAACCTTGATCTTATCGGTTATCGGTTAACGGCTTCTTAGTTCTTATAATCTTCCAGGAAATACTGTTGTTAAATTTATGGATATAAAAAAGTATACAAAGTAAAGTTGAGCTTCTTATCTTAAGTTAAATTTGCTTTTCTCATGAGCACCCAAAAGTTTTTCTCATGCATGCCCGCACATCAAAGTCGAGGCAGACCAACACATGGAGGGAAATACCCAATCATATGCGAATGCAATCAGTTGAAGTCTTATTCAATGACTTCAAATTTCGAATGCACTCATTGGCCCGCTTTTTGACTAAAGAATGACAAAATTAAGTCACAATGAATGCAATACAAGAATAACCAAAAAATTTATGAAAAAAAGAATTCGAAGTCACAGAATGAAGTCGGAATGGTTTAAATTCTTTGACTGGGACTTAAAAAATGACTGCAATCATTTTGCGATAAATCAAATGAATAATTATTCGCAAAATAATGCATTCTTTTACATCTCTAATAATCAGAAATCATATTGAAATACTTGCCTCAAATTCATATGAAGTTAGCTAAAAACGTGATTCATGAATGGTATAACGTCTTTTACCCAGAAGAAGAAGTTCTTGGTTTTATTACTGCAATATGCAATAAAGTTCCAACATATGTAAATTTTTTTTTTCTAAAGTAATCAATATATGGGCATCTATAATAGACTTTTCCAGATAGAGTTTTTATGATAATCTAAAATATTTCTCTTTTTTTAGCCCTTTTTTACGCTTTTTCTGAAGACTCTTTTTTGATTCTTTTTACGCACAACTTTTGATGAAATCTTAAAATATTTCCGAATCCGATGAACTTGGAGCGTTTTATGACTCTCTTTAAACAAACTTTGTAGTTTTGTTTTTCTGATGCTTGTCTGAAGCTATTTTCTTGAGACTTTTTTGACTCTTTTTAAGCACATGGTTGGAATGGTTTAACTGACTTGTTTACTTAGCAGAAGACATTAATATTTTTAATGATTTATATCGTCGGTAGCACTGCAAAACGGTTATATCTCATTTTGGCTGTTTTGCCACAACAAATCCCTTTTTTTTAGACGAACATTAAAAATTCTCTAGATTTTTCACATATTGGGGACTTGCAGTATACGCTATTAAATATTCATTTCTTGTCTTAAGACTCGGCGAAACTTCATAAAAATGAGGGTTTTCACTAAATAATACTCCAAGAGCGCTCCGACTATTGTTAGCTGGGATGCTAAACAAACTATGAATGAGTATGTTTTGGTAGTATTAGACGTATCAAGCAATAAAAAAAGGCTGCAGGTACTCTGTATTTGTTGTATACAAAATGCACTTTGGCGCTTTCCTGCTTCGTTAAAATTTATCAATTTTGAACTAGAGATGGAATTATGGATTTTTGAATCGGTTTTACTTAAAGCTGTTAAGTAATGATTACTAATCATAATAATTAGTAATTCGATTTTTTTTAAAGCTGAAGTAGTGATTATATTCGATTGTTTTCAGATTCGCACGATTACTAATTGATTACGATTACAGATAAACGAAAAAAATTAACACTAAAAAATTACGAATAAATAAACAAAAATAATAAAAAGTAATCGGAAAATAATTTGACTACTTGCGAAGTTTACTTTTGATTGTTTTTGACAATTTTTTTTTTTTATTTTGCGAAATTATGGTAATACTGTTTCATGTTAGTTATTATACCCAGCGTACTAGTACTAGTACAAGGGTATATTAATTTTGTCCACATAACGGTACTATGTAACGGCACAAAATAATCGAGTTAGATATAGAGTTCCATATATGAAAGTTCTTAGGTTGAAAAGAGGAATTGATTAAGGCATGTCCGTCCGTCTGTCCGTCTGTCCGTCTGTCCGTCTGTCCGTCTGTCCGTCCGTGTACACGATAACTTGAGTAAAAATTGAGATATTTGCATGAAATTTTGCATACAGGTTACTTTCTGGCCAAGGTAGGTTGCTATTGAAAATGGGCGAAATCGGATGATAACCACGCCCCCTTTTTCGATATCGAAAATTTCGAAAAACGTATAAAACGGGTTAATTCAATATCAGAAGCAGCTACAATGATAAAATTTGCAATATGTATTGATTTATATGTTCTTAGGCGGATTTTACCAAATTTTTTGAAAAGGGGCGTGGCACCGCCCCCATATATTTGAAGAAATTTTAAAATTTTGACTGCTAATAACTTGAGAACAGTTTATGCTAGTATAACGAAATTTCGTAGAGGGCATACTATTGTTGTGTTAAATTCAGATATAGAAAATAAACGAAATCGCTTGGCGACCACGCCTACTTTTTTATAAAAGTTATATTGAAAGGAGGTGGAAATATTGAAAAGTCCATATCTAATTAACTGATACCGCTATAATAATATAATTTTGTACATACATCAATTTTCATATTCTTTACATTATTTTTGCAAAATTTTGGAAAGTGGGCGTGGCACCGCCCACTTATGAGTCAAGCAATTTTCAAATTCGACTGCTAATAACTTCAGAACGATCTGAGATAGGTTTACGAAACTAGGTTCCAGGTATGTTATGTTTATGTAGAGTACTACCACAGAAAATAAGAAAAATCGGTGAACGACCACGCCCCTTTTTGGACTAAAGTTCTCTAAACGAGAGTTAGGAAACCGGAATATGCAATATCTGTTTAACTGATACAGATATAATGCTAAAATTTAGTTGATGTTTAAAGGTTTTTTGGTAATATTTTGGAAAATGGGCGTGGCACCGCCCACAAGTGAATAAACAAAATATCAACATTTCACTATTAACAAGCCACTGTGAAAGTATCATAAAGATCTGCAATGAAAACTGATCTTCAATAGGGACAAACAACATAATAAAATCCGTGGGCGTGCCACCACCCACTTTTTTAAAATTAGGTAAATATTGATTAATGGACACATATATCCGTACATCGAAAAATTTCACAAAATACGTTAAAAGTTATGGGCATGGCACGCCTTCTTTTCCAAAGTTATATATAGGACATGGTATAACCCTTGAAAAGATCGATTCAGTACTTTTGGCTCATGTAAGCGGTTAAAGCTTTATAAGCAAGGAGCGTGGCCACTCCCACCAAATTCGCTATTGTTTAGGCTCGGCATAGATTGGTTTTTAAAATGGGCGAAATCGGATGAAAACCACGCTGCCTTTTTCTAAAAACTAACGCTGGGTATTTAATGTTCGGTTCACCCGAACTTAGACTTCCTTACTTGTTTTTTTGTTCACTTTTTGCAAAACATTGACATAGTGTCCGGACACTAGCGCTGTTGCAGTTACCCTATACCAATATTTTGTATACAAAAACTATCTAATTTTGTTTTATTTGTTCAGAATTTTTTTACGTTTCAAATGCAATTTTTTTAAAATGAAATGTATGTATGTTTAAAATGATGAGCTTTCTAAATTTTTTAAAAATAATCAAAAATAGTCCTTGAAAGTAGTCAATTATTTTTTTAATTACTTTTGATTGTTTTCTCGTAATCCTAACTAATCTTAATTATTTGTTGATTATTTGTAATCATAATTAATTAATAATCAGAAATTGTTAAAAAGAGAATTATGTAATCAATACCATTTCAAATTTAATCTAACTGATTACTAATCGTAATCCAAATTTAACAGCTCTGGTTTTATTAATGCTAAATATTCCAAGTATCTATCGCACATAAGAGTGATAACGCGATTGTTTACGAATACGAGGCAGTACCAATATATAATACCGACCCTTCAAGAGCACGAAGAGGGAATTACCTAGAAACTTCTCTAAATCGATTTTTGAAAATAGTGCGACCGATGAAATGACTAAAACTATGTTCACACTATAGTTGCAAATGCGTTATTACGTATAAATCACGTCTAGTCTATGTTTACTAGTTAAGCTTAAAGTTTGAACAAAATGAATTTGTAAGTTTTAAAACTAATCGATAACGTACTCTGAGCAGTCAATTGATTCTGCTTCGCGTCATAAAATTGATCTAGTTTTTAACAATATTACCCGCTATGTCTATGGCCTGCGAAAATATGACCACATTTCTTCCTGGAAGCGAAAAATTCTTGGTTGCAGCATTTTTGAGTATTTAGCTGCGCGCAACTGTATATTCATGTTTACTATAATAGCATCCAGAACTCCTGGATATCTTCATGAAAAACTACAATTTTCCCAGTCTTGCCGCCATCAAAAACTAATTTTACCTAGATATGTATATTTATCCTCTTCGAGGCTTTTCTTCGTTAATGCTGTAAGGCTCTGGAACTCTCTTCCTGTTCCTCTTACATCAGGCTTGAGTTGGAGCAGCTACAAAACGGTGATCTACGATTACTTCTGTTCTCAGTGATTTTGGTGATTGCATTCTTAAAACATTTCCCATCTTTTATTTCCTTCTGTTACTTCTGGTTCCTTCTTTTCTTCATTCCATTAAATCACTCCTACAAGTCTATTCTATTTAGTTAGAGGTTTATAAATTTATGTTAATCATTCCATAAGAATTGCAATGTTTAAGTTTAATGTTTTTGTTTTTATTTCTCAATTATTTGTCGATATTTGTTACTGATGATGTACTTTAAAAGACTTTGTCTTACAGTTACAACCTAAGTGTTAATAAATTGAATATGAATATGATCATGAATCGATTTCCTTGGCAAACCTAAATCTAAGTGGGGTGTGCTTTAAGTTCTTGCAAAAAAACAAACAAAAAACAGCTGACTCTCCTGAGGTGCCACTGATTTGAAAATTAAAATAATTATTGCTCTACTTTTTTATTGATTTCCGTAACTATTAAATAATATATTTTTTTAAATAATTATTTCTTATTTAATTTAAAAAAGTTTTTGTTACAAAAGAAAAGGAAAATTTGGCGTCGTTGCTTTTTTTTAAAGATCCATTTCCGAAGCTATTATTATTAACTTTTACAATTTTAAACATTACGCTTAGACTCTTATTATTAGCTCTTAACTGTATTTATCATAGTGTTAGTCCCGCCAGTCCTCTCGTATCATATCGGCAGCTTTTTCAGCAATCATAATCGTAGGCGCATTTGTATTGCCACTCGGAATCTTTGGCATAACGCTGGCATCCACCACACGCAGATTATCAGCGCCGTTTAGCAGCAAGCGTGGACTAACACAACTCGTGCTATCATTTGCGGGCGCCATTTTTACAGTGCCAATGGGATGATATATCGTGGTGCTGAAATATTTAATGTAACAACGCCAATATTCATCACTGCGCGCCTCGTAAACATCGCACTCGGCAATACTCGGTAGGAACAGCGTTGCATTCAAGCCTACATAAGCTGAGGTAGTTAAAAGTTGTTCCTGGAAGCGTATTGCGCGCAGTAAAGTAGCCTCGTCTGCCTGCTCGCTAAGATAATTGTGTGTTATTGCTGGTGAATCTTTGTGATTTGTGCTCAACAGGCGTATGTTACCTACAGACTTTGGATTTAAAAGCACATTAAAAACAATCAAAATATCTGCAACTTTGAGCGCTTCGTATAATTGCAGCTTAAAGTTTGCATTAGCGCCAGGACCATCTAGAAAAATTTTTAGACTGCTAAAATCACCACGTCGAAAATGAATATGATGAAATTGCACATCTGGATAGGCGCTATTCTTTAATGTATTGATAAATCCGGCGCACGAAAAAACGCCATACGTTGATAGAGGGCCCGTTTTATGGATCAGGTAATTGTAAGCATTATCTAAGACATCCAGCGGCTTCAATGTACTCGCTGTGTCTGCTTGCAGTTTAAGGAAAGTTATGACGTGCATATGATCTTGTAAGTTGTCGCCAATTGGCAGGTCGTGCACAAGCGGAATTCCTAGTTGTTTCAAATGTGGCGCTGGTCCAACACCAGATAACATTAACAGCTGTGGTGAACCAATTGCGCCAGCCGATAACACCAATTCCTTGCCGATTTTAGCCTCCATCTCATGTTGACCGCGCAGCAAGAAACTCACTGAGCGCACTTTTCTGCCGTCTTCATTAAAATTTAAACTGGTGACAGCAGCATTTTTTATGACATGCAAATTCGGTCTTTGAGCAGCTTTGGCTAGATGTACCTTGCCCGTACTCATGCGGCGCCCATCTTGATAAGTACCCTGTAGTTTAATGAAGCCTGTCGCTTTAGCATCACTGAATTCAGACACGGTGAGTATGCCCAACTCAGCGGCGCCTTGAAATATCAATTCTTCTATGTGCCTACTGTAGGTTGGAAAACTATTCAGCACAACATAGCCTCGCGGCTGCGTGTCATTACCAATCGGCCGCACGGCACGTTCGAAATATGGCAACACATCATGCCAACCCCAGCCTGTGTTGCCAGCCTGCGCCCAGTTATCATAGTCTCTACGATTGCCACGTACATAAACCATACCATTAGCAGCACCAGAACCACCTATCATTTTACCACGCGGCCAGTAGCACCTGCCGTCAGACCAAGCCAAACACGACTTGTTGCTGCGCTCAGTGTAATAATTCCAAGTAGCATTGGTGTGCTCAATTGCATAAGCGAGCACTGGAATCTGTAAAGATATAAAAACACTGACTTCAAGGAAATTACAAATATATTTATACCTCAGACTCTTGTGGCGGATCTCCACCTGCTTCTAGCACCAGAACTTTCCACACTGGATTCTCGCTTAAACGACTTGCCAACACCGAACCAGCAGAGCCAGCACCCACAACCACAAAGTCGTACGTATCTAAGCCATCTTTCAATGCTTGCGCAGCATAGTCTGGTGGCCATAGTTCGGGTGCTGAAATGGCGTGTTGTGCGGCGAGCAGTGCTTGCAGGAGCGTATTAACCATTGTGCTGAAAGCACCAGTGTTTTGGCCAGCAGCTAACATTGTAGAGGACATTTTGTATTAATTTTTTATTGATGCGGTTAAATGGAATGAAGTCTTGTTTATTTTCTGTATCATAAAACTGTTTAGTCAATATTTTAGCCCATCGAAATGGTTTAATTCTTATTGTTAATGCTTTTCAATTGCAACTTCCCTTTTTCAAGTTTGCAACTTTTATCTTTCTTTCGTTATTATTTTAACAGCGAATCCCGTTATTTGTTTTTTTTTTTATCTAGCTTTATTGTTGTCTATTTCTCAAACAACAATCAAACAACTATCTTATCTGAATTCTCGTAACTTATTGGTTGATGCGGTTCAATATAATACTGGCGTATAGCGTCAAGAAGGCTCGTCTTTTTATAACAAACTGTCGTCACGTCATTGGTTAAATGTGTTATCACATACTTCATCTAAGAATATACAGCATTTACCAAAAGTATTGGGTACAATTCGAAAATTCAAAATCAGTTAATCATTTGACTGAATTAAAAATGGAATAAAGTGATGAATATTTAAAAAAAAAATACAGCCTTAACTTAAACTTTGAGTTGAATTAACAATAATAAAATAGATAATATTTGACTAGAATCATGATAGACAAGAAGTGATCTATACAAAACCACGTATTTTCAGCTAGTTATAGTGTGAGCGTAGTTTTAGAATTTTTTAACTGTCAGTCCATTAGAATTGAATCAAGATTAACTGGAAGTGATTTATGCAAACTATTTCTTTTCAGCTTTATTGCGAACATAGTCTTAGCAATTTCTTCATCGGTCTCACATCCCTAGTTAAAGCAGGCTTCTGGAAATGAGTTGGAAAAAAATGTAAAAAAATAACAATACCGAAATGATTATAAATTCTATATTAACCATATTCTACCATAATACTCAGGAACTTAACTTTTGTAGTCATGTGTTAACTGCATACTAAACTAACAAGTTCTACCCGATTTTGGATTTGTTTTTTACTTTGCAATGTCTCTTTTCGGAAACGCATTGCTAAATATTTACTACGTATACTTTAGCTGAAAAACCATGCCATGCAGGTGATAAAAATGTTGCAATTTTTTGTTTATTTTGGCTACATTTTAGATTGCAATTGTTGTTGTTGTGTTAGAAAATTTGAGTTTATAAAAGACATATAGTTATACACATTTATGTACGCATTTAAGTTAATGATCAATTTTATACTAACGATAGACTGCTACGCACTAATGAATCGAAATTGATATAAACTGATATATGTATACAATAGTGTACAGTAGGAAAAGTAAAATTCTTTAAGTCATGCCCCTCACTGACCTAGTTGCCGCTGAACTGTTTGGAGCAATCGAGCGACTCCAAAAAAGTTCCTGCGCAGTTTCTTTTCGTTTTGAAACTTATATTTTATTTTATAAAATTCTTAAATAGCTCCCGTCACCTCCGCTTATAAAGTCTTAGACGGTTTCAAAATCTATATCTAGCTTATAAAAACTTAACATTCTGCATACCATTAACGTATTTCTTTTGCTTATCTTTCTACTTTTAGGTGAGCTATAAAAACTTTGATGCGAAAAGATTGTCACATTGTGCGCCTGGGCGGAAGTTGCAGATTTACCAAAATTAAAGGAATGGATTTACCTACCCAGCTGCCACAGACAAGTTAAAAACAGGCGAATACTAACCACTATACTATCGAGAAAAAAACTAAAGTTTAACATATGAGAAAATATTAAATGTACATTGTAATAAAGGTATTTGGAAGTTAAAGTTGGACTGTTGGGTCCTATACTACATTGAAGATTACAGTTCAGCTCATTTTTCGGTTAACAAATATTTTTCTACAAATTGGTGGGAGTTATGTGGAGCAAGGCCTTCTGCCATCCATCCTGCCCCATTCCGAAAATTAAGCCAACAGGTCTTGTCATATTAGTTGTCGGAATGCTTCAGAACCGGTCTAGATGGATGAGCACTAAATGGGAGGTTGCAAAACCGACGTTTTCAATCCTTTATTAGTTACCAACGTCAGTTAGAATTATATTTGCTTTACGATTTTGCTTTCCTTTGTCATTTTTCAAGAGTTGGAATATAGTGAAGATCTAGGGACTTACTAGGTCTGCAGCAAAACTGGTAGATAGATGAAAGACTTGTCGGGTGCCTCTTACCCTTCTACATTTAACACCGAGGAGAAGTGGTCATTGTACTGTAAGAGTGCTCCGTGATTTTGAAACCATTCATCCTCCGAAGCCACCAGATCATACTCCTTGTTTCAAATTTGAGTTTAACCACCTCGAAGCGGAATAAAACCAAAGCCACAATCTCTTCGCTAGGCTCGTATGCGCTCTAAAATTGTTATCATTATTGTAAAAAATTAACATATGTAGTTTATCAAACACAAAAATATGGCAAAACCCAGTTTTGAAAAACATACAGGTATACCTCATTCGACGTATGTATGTAGATCAATTGAATTCTGAACTTAAACTTGCATTTTTATCTTAAAATAATTATACGTCGTTTTGCACTACCAGTATTTTCATTTACAGCAATAATAAATTAAAACAAGACAATTATTATTATATGCTGTCATTGCTTATTTGTATGTGCTGTGTTGTTGTGGCTGGTTATGCGCTAACAATTAATTTAACTGGTGCAAACAACATACCCAGAAGAAAAAATTTCGCAAATCAAATATTTTTTCATATTGAGGTTAGCCTAGCAAACGATAGAGAAAGCCCTAAGCGGTTCCTCTATATAAAGGAGCTAAAGTTACCCTGCATAAAATTCGATGAAACTAAGATGCATCCGGTATGAGTCGGAAAGGAAATGCGACTAATGCCCGTTCTGATGACTATAGGAACGAATCCTCTTTCTATCCAAACTGGTTCGTTTAACTCCCATAAGTATGCTACAGAAACAAAATTTTACTTACACCCCTATGAGTATGCTACACGAATGAAAATTGACTTATGTATGTTTATTGAACCATAGCTAAGTATAGACTTAAGTGACTAAACGCGAATCGCTCACTGGAGAGACTAGTCACACGGTTCTTTGTGTGGAATTGCTAGCGCCACCGGTTGTAATTTCAGCATACCCGTTTGGCTTGCGTAGGCAAACTAAAGGAAATAAAACGCGACCACTGCTTGATTGTTTTGGCTTTATAAGTTAGAATAATTTTTAACGTAGTATATTTTTGTTTATTTTATTCAAAAAAGTTTTATTGACATTGGTGTTGTTTGTCTGATCATTGGAACTCTTTCTCCCCGTGGCCCTTTAAATGGTTCGAACTTGAGAAAGCATAACTCCATAGTTAGGCTCTCTTGGTATGGTGTCGTTTAAAAGCACATCCCGAGTTTATTTGTTACAATATTCAGATTGAAGTTGCGTCAGAGAAACTTTTGCCTCCCTCAAAAAATGCACTTTTCTCACCTGGTGCGTGCAGACGAAAGAGTTTACCGATTCTGTGTGGATGATGACTCATATTATATGGTATGTCTGCTTTCTTCATTCATGGCATTGTACTCTTTAACCCCAAACAGTTTTTTGCTCATTCTGTTCCGATATCATAAACAGAGATCCAGTCAGTGACAGTTCAGAGTGCGGTGTTCTGACAGGTTTGCAACTTTCTTCAGTAGGTGTCTGAAAAACCAGGTAATCATATGAGTGATACGTAGTTCAGAATTGGCTGCCCAATTGCCTTTTACATTGTTAATGTTTCTTGACCTTTTCCCCAGCTACTGTTAGCATGAATTTATTATATTTACAAAAAAGTTTAACCAGGATAACACAAGTTTTCTTGGAAAGGGTGCCTAATTTTTCTACTTTACTCAGGTGATAATTGTGCTAAGATTTTGATAGACGTCATGAGGTATTTAGTTGACGAAAGAATTTCTACACTCTTTGTGGAAGTTATCGATTACCTGTTCACGAAGTGTAGACTTCATTATACCTTTTCGTATAGCTTTAAGGGAACCAGATTATACTTGCAATCCCTTTCTCAATACTAATGTATTCGCTTATTATGTGGTGTTATTTAGTACGCTTAATTGACGTAAAAGCTGCAAAACAAATTCTATCGCCTTAAGTGGCTTACATATACAAAATACCATACAATTGAATCAGCGCTTCTAAATACATGGGAACATAAAAACTTTATTAATTAAAATCAATCACACTTCAGTTTTTAATATAGGAATTAAGCACAATGAGTTCCCAATCATTGACTGCGCACAGTAGAAAAACATTGATGCTGTTAACTTGGCTAAGCAGCTGGTTTGATATTTATATTTGTTGCATGTTTTAATAAGCATCCACTGAACGCCTCCTCAGCCCACTATTATGTTCCAAACGACCGCGTTGTTGTGGTTTAGACTCCTCCATTTTTGTAGCAGCTGCCACCAAATTGTTGCGTTGCAACATGTTCAAGCCTAGGAAAAACGTTAGCAAACCAAACAGAAAAAAAAACAAATTATTTACCAAATACCATAACAATGACACGCAGCGATTGCATGCATGTCGCTTACAACCCAACCTAATATAAACGCACTCCGGCATTTTCCTGTCAAAACTTGTATGATGGTAAACCCATTTAAACGCACAGCGTTAACAGCGCTTTATATCGTTTTGACATTTACACTCAGCTGGCGCGTGGTGCGGTTATATTAGGTTGAACTGATAGCGCACAACTGTTATTTGCTCACCCTCAACTACCACATCAGGTGCTTGCAGTAGATCTGCAGCGCCAATTGCGGAAACGCCCAAGCCCGTTGCTGGCAATTCAAAGGTGAACTCAACACCAGCATTGTTTGCCGTTGCATCGTTTAGGTCACTAGGTTGTTCTGCTACACGTATAATGAATTGGTCATTTTGACCCTGTGCACTCACGGTCACCACCGAAAACACTGTCAAGCTAAGCGTTAAAAGGCAAAGCGCGAGAAATGAGTCTAGATTGCGCATTGACAACGACATTCTCGCTAAACAATCGACTGGCTACTGAACGCGCAAATATGTTATTCTTTGTATTATTTACGCTACTAAACAGGTACACAGGTATATATTTTTGCAATGTTTTTATGCACACGCCTCATTAGATCAGGCATGAGTGCGCGCTATGTTAACTCAAAAGTTGCACTAACCACCTGTCACTTACTGACTAAGCGCGCCAATTCAATGATTTTACTCACGAATGGCGTAACAAGCAACAAACATATTTAGCCCAATTCAGTACTTTTCTGACTAACATTCGTAAAACCATCAAAAGCGAAAAATTTGTGGAAAGCGCGAGAGTAACATATACAAATCACATATGTACATATGTCAAATCCTTAACAGCTGATCTTTTGACAGAAGTAGTCAGCAATAATTTTTCTGACTCATTCGCTTATTTTTAGAGTCGTTCACAAATAGACAAAGGTAGTAGAAAGAGACAGAGAGAGAGAGAAAGCGACAGACGGGAAAGAAATCGATATACGAGAGAATGAGAGGAAAGGAAAAATTAATGGCATAGGAGAGAGAAGATACAGAAATACCGAAAAAGGATATAAAAGGGAAAACGAAGAGGTAGGAAAAAATTGTGTTATTTTTTTAATCAACAAACTTGCTGTTAAGCTCTGTAGATTCTGCTGATCTAGTCTACAATTTCAGATTGATTTGAAAACTATGCCTTAGAAGATTAGAATTTGTGACGTCAACCGTGTGCAATCAAACTAATCGTCTTACATGACACCTGCAATGCTGTTAAATAACTCATTCAGCATTTTTAATTTCATAATACCTTATTCAGCATTATAATTAAATTCATGTGAGAAATTATTTTCTTTGTTTTCAACGCCAAGGTCGCTGACTCGCGTTATTTGTATATTGGGTTCATCGATTTTGGCATATTCGCCAATTTCACGCTAAGTAGGTCATAATGTTTGAGCTGTATCGAGTTTCATTAAATACTCAACAAGTCAGTGAAGCAAAATGAAATCTTCTGGAAACTTATTTAAACATTTTTTTGTTAATTTAATTCCATATTAATATTTATTGTAGAATTTGTATAGTAATTTTCGTTTATTTTTTACTTTCTTTTTTATTTGCTACTTGCGCTTTGTAATATCTAATTCTATACTACAATAATAGAGAGCCAGTAGCTATTATAAGAGTCGATCACACTGAAATAGCTCAACGTCTTTTTCGTTTCCATCAATGTTGTGTTATACATAATGCCGATAATCATAAACAAATTAAAATAAAGCTTTATCTACTTAAACATGATTCTTAAATAAGCATCATTTCATGTCTTTTATGGTCAACAATCACGGTTTGTGTCTATGGTTGTGCGATGCCAGAACGCTTACTTCAAACTTGAGTTTGGCTTTTTATACTTACTGCCACAGCTATGCTATGGTTTGTGAATCAAATAGTTGACACAGGGAGACCTTACAAAACATAAACAAATTCCTCATACCAACAATCAACTTAATTTTACATTACATGTTACATTGTCGTTTAGTTAAAATCTTTGTTTTATATGACTATGATTGGCCTACATTTTAAATGTCTTTTCAAGTTAAGCAACGACTATGATTATGTGATAATATTTTCAAAATGTTTCCAACGAAAGCTTGCCTCACCATTGCTTAAAACTATGTTAAACTTATTTTATTTTTACAATGCACTAGCCACACTAGAAACCATCATTTCCTTTGGACCCAGCGAATCTCATCAAACTTCAATTTTATACATCCACTTATTCACGCTAAAAGCCACCACCATAGTGTAGCCAATCTTCCTTTATCATATCGGCGCCTTTCTCGGCGATCACAAATGTTGGTGCATTCGTATTTCCTGTAGGTATTGTTGGCATAATGCTTGCATCGATTACACGTAAGCCCTTTACGCCATAAACGCGTAAACGTGGATCCACCACCGCGTACGGGTCATCGGGTGTACCCATTTTACATGTACCCACCGGATGGTAAATCGTTTGCGTATAATGACGTATTATGCACTCCCAGAAGGCATCACTCAAATACTCCACTTCAGGGCAATTGCGCCATTCAAAAATATTCAACGTTGCATTAAGACGCTGCATAATGTTCGTTTGAGTTAAACGGTGTGCAATTTTCATACCCTCAACCTGTGAATTGTTTTTTTTTTTTTCAAATTATTGCTTTTTATATTTAAATATTAGTTTTAAAACGTTCACTTACCAACACTGCCATATCTAGTGGATCATCAAAATAGTTGGCGTAGATGCGTGGATATGTATGTGGGTCTGATGATTGCAGCTCAATATGACCGCGACTTCTTGGACGCATCAATAATACTGTTATCACGAAACTATCTTCATATATCATATGTTCAAAAATGTTCTCAAAGTTAGCGAATGTCAGACCGCTGCCACGCTTACCGATCATGCCACCATCTGAGCCATAGGCATAACTGCCCAAAAACAATTGTATGTCAGGCCAATCTAATTTAGGATCTTGATATTTGGTATTAGCAAAGCCCATAACCTCAGCGGCTGGCATAGAATAGAAGAAACCATCAGCACGATGTACAAAAGAATCCACCGATCTTGCATTCATAAACTCCGGCACAATAATCGAAAGCCTATGACCAGTGACGCCATTATGTATAAGATACTGTGCGCCTGTGCTGGATATGTGATCTTGCAGATTGTTGCCAACACCAGGCAAATGTTGTATTACATTTATTTTATGATGGCTTAAATGTGGTCCCGGTCCTACACCAGAAGTCATTAGCAAATGTGGACTTGCTATGGCGCCAGCAGAGAGTATGACCTCGCGTCTAGCTCTCACCTTATGTATGACACCGTTATGCTCAAATTGCACGCCCTCTATTACATTTGTAGCTGCATCAATATGAATTTTTTTGACAAATGCTTTTAGAACAACATCAAGATTAGGGCGTCGCCATACCGGACGTAAATAAGCTTTATTCGCACTACAACGTAGACCGTGCCGTAACGTTGCATGTGGTACAGCAAAACCTGTTTGACTGCGTCCATTAAAATCACTATATGGATTAAGCTGTGAAAGTAACAAAAACAAAATTACAACACAACTGCTACAAAAGCTTAAGCAAACAAATGTAAACACACACCCATTTTAATTCACGCGCTGATTCCATAAACACTTCTGTTAACGGTGTGGGAAATCTATAATGCTCTATGGAAACCGGTCCACCGTAACCATGATAATCACTTGCATCCTGAAAGCCTGGCACGCGCATATCTTCCATTTTTTTGAAATAATGTAAAAGGTTTTCATAATTCCAACCCACATTACCCAGCTCTGCCCAGTGATCATAATCACGCCGATTACCGCGTATGTACATCATGGCATTTATAGTGCTACCACCGCCGAGCACTTTGCCCTGCGGCCAAAAACAACGCTGTCCTTGCATTGCAAGACAATAACGATCTGAGCGCTCCGTGCGATATTTCCAATCGTATGGCGTGCGTTGAAAAAGTGGATACAATACTGGTAGATCAGTGAGCATGGGTTCATCACCGCCAGCTTCTAATAGTAGTACGCTCCAATGCGGTATTTCTGAGAGACGCGCTGCTAGCGTACAACCAGCTGTGCCACCACCAACAATCACAAAATCATAAGTATCACGTAAATTGAGTATATTTATTTCACGCACGCGAAAATTGTCATCGACTATGTCTGGCCGATAGTTACGTATGCCCTCAAGTAGCATCACCATGATGGCAGCGCTCGGGATTGCAGTGAATGCGATACGCCACAACGTGTACATGCCCTGTGCGAGCACCATGGCACCAGGAACAATTTAAGAAATTATTTATGTTATATGAAGAGAAGCGAAAATTGAGTTAAAGCGCGACCAACACCACCGATTTGTTCGTGGGTTCAAATTGAACTGTTTGCGGAACTAAACTAGAGCATGGCATATTCTTATTGATACATTCAAAGTTTCAGCACAATTTGCTGATACAAAAAAATCAAATTTCCGCGTTTACAGCTATTTTACGGAATTAAAGTAAACAAATAGTGCGGAGAAAATAAGTCAAGCAAGAAACGAACGCATTTTTATTCAAAATGTTGGTCTACGACCCCGCAGACAATCAGTCTCCTATGAAGTAATAAGAAACATCAGCAAACCAAGAAGGCTTAAAAAAGTGTTGTGTATAAATAATCGATTTTCACTTCAATTTTTTTTGAGTCGCGTTTAGTAATGGAAAATATCGATTTCACTGGTCGACGGCCAAAATTTACCAAAGACTCCGTTATGAAAATCGTATGTAAAACCACCCCCTGATTTCGAGTTAATTTTTGATTCTATGGTACCGTTTTCGAGAAATTTGCAATTTACCGTTATTCGAAAAAACCAAATAGACGGCTCCCTTTAATTACGTATATCTCTCGAACGGATCAAGCAATTGCAAAAAGGTTTACAGAATCACAATCACAATAAAATTCGGTGTAAATGCGTCATACATTGTTTTTTGCTCAACCAGATAGTTTTCGTAATATTAGCTTATCATTTCAGATTTTTGTTTTTTTTTTTTACGAAAAAATATGAAAAAAATTACTCTTTGCGAGGGCAGCATTCCAAAACCACAACTTTTTTTCCAGATATTTTTTCTTTACGTAAAGCTCTGTTTAATTAAAAAACAGATAAGCTATCATCGAAGAAAATCGATGCAAAACTACGTAAGTTATAAATGATCAAATACAAATACCCAGGTCGTATCAAAACTTTATACTCCAAGTATTTTGGCATTGAGCCTAAAAATGCTGAGAAACCATGGACATCGAACACTTTGTGTACATCGTGGCGAGTAGAATTGATTCAGTCGGAATCAGGACAACAAATAAAATTTGATATACCAATGATATGGAGAGGATCTACTTAACGTTCAATAGAGTGTACGAGAGTATTTGGCGTTGGAAGATCAAGAAGAGTAACCTATGCCAGCATACCGACAGTGACATTACCAGTACTACATTCAACGGCAGTTGCGGATCCAGTTCCATTGTCAACAGTAATATCTGAGTGCGGGGAATCAAGTTGTACTGAATTTCGCATGGGAAACGAGAGCAACGTTCTGATCGGATAAGAGATTTGGAACTATCCAAGGAAAAGGCCGAGATCCACACTTCTCGTATGCAACAATTTCAATTTGTGTCATCCGTTGTTAAGGTGATATATTGTAGAACTCGTCACGAACCATTTTCCAAACACTATACCAAGAAAGACAGTATATGCTACTGCAACGACATTCCTGGTTTATTCAAAGAGTTTGGTCAAACATATGATTCAAAAGAGTGGCGATTGTTCATAAACAGCAATAAACTGAGTTTAAAGGCTGTATTATTGCATATTGGTAACCGAAAAGCCTTCTATCCCGGTCGCGCATGCAGTAAATACAAAGGAAACCTACGAAGAAATGCAAAAACTACTCAAATTTAACAAATATGAAGAGCATGATTGGAAAATATGTTCTGATCTCAAAGTCGTTGCAATGATATGCGGTCTACAAAGTGGCTACACCAAGCACTGCTGCTTCCTCTGCAAGTGGGACAGCCGAGCTCGTAAGGACCACTACGTCAAAATTTCCCAAAATTTTATAACTTGTTTACCTAACTAATATTTTCTTTCCAGGCGTAATTATGTATTTAAAAGTTCACTTTCTGCACTCACAGAGCTTTTTTCCGGCAAATCTTGGCGCCATGTTTTCACCAGCAAATGAAATTAATTGAGAATCGCTATCAAGGATTCTGGGACGTCGCAATGATGGGCGATTACTGTTGGTTTCTCATAAGAGAAACCGATCCTAAAAAGAATAAGCGTCAAAGTAGAACACATAATTATTTCACAGAGTAAAATCAAATTAGTATAAACATAAATAAATTTAAAAAAAAAGTTAAAAATATGGGTAATTTCATTCTTAAATTGAACTTTTAACTCAATAGAAACCGAGCATAGCTAGATATTTCACTCTCCTTTGTACCATACATACGTTTTGAGGTATACGTTGAAATTGCGCAACCTGGGTATTTTTATTTGATCGTTTATAACTTACGTAGTTTTGCATCGATTTTCTTCGATGATAGCTTATCTGTTTTCTAATCGCAAAGAGTAATTTTTTTCATAAAAAACAACAAAAATCTGAAATGATAAGCTAACATTACGAAAACTATCTGGTTGAGCAAAAAACAATGTATGATGCATTTATACCAAATTTTATTGTGATTTTGATTCTGTAAACCTTTTTGCAATTGATTGACCCGTTCGTGAGATATACGTAATTAAAGGTTTCTTGTTTTCTTTTGTTTTTGTTATTATACTTAACCATAAAAATTGTCGACTATCCCACAAAAATATTCGTATGGACTAGTGCTCAACTCGCTCAAAACGTATCAAAAATGAAAAATAAAATTTCTAAAAGTTAGTAAATTTTGCCAACTCAAAGCTACGGCGGAGGTCCAAAATTGTATTAGTTCGCAATGGCATGTTTACTAGTTACTATAACGTTACACCAAGGCACCTTTAATCGATTACATTGAATCCCACTGAATCAGCTGTTTTATGTGTCAAAATTAACTTCAGACCTGATCCTAAGAGGCACGAGGCATCATATCCGTGGATCAAACATAAAGTTGCACGTCATTACCTTTCTGAATCCTTAACCAGCTTCTTCTAGGTCATCTCACCCTATTATTCCATAACGAGGGAGAAGTTTATTAATAAGAGCTCATTGTGCGTGTTAGCATATATTTTAACCCCCGCATCATTCCGATTTAATTATATACGAATTCAAGTCTACCATACTATCGCCTACTTTTAGAAATTCATCAGTTTTCTTTTTATCTTATTCTATTTTCTTCTTCTTCATAAATAATCCATTTGAATTAGTCTAATTTTATCTCCACTAACTTTTAACCCCATTTCACATTTCCAATCTTCCTGTGGTGCTTCGGCTTGCCTAAACGGCCACTTCCTTGCCGGGGATTATCATACATCTCTTCTGGAGGAATTCCAATCTTCCTCGATCATTAAAGCAGCTTTTTCGGCAATAATCGTGGTTGGCCCATTCGTATTACCACTCGTTATCACCGGCATAATACTCGCATCAATCGTACGTAACCCATGCATGCCAATCACCCGCAAACGCTGATCCACTACGGCATTCGGGTCTGTGCTTGCACCCATGCGACATGTGCCTACAGGATGCCATGCGCCAATAAACAAATATTTAATATAGCATAACCAATAGGCATCCGTGTCGTAGACGAGCTCATCACACTCGGCAATGGGCACATGCAACAGTTGTAAGCCATAACTACGAAAAGCTTTTGTGGTACATAGACGCTGCACGAAACGCACATAACCTAAAAGCGTGAGCTTATCCGCTTCTTCGCTGGCATAGTTGTTGTGTATGAGTGGTGGCGCTAATGGATCTGCCGAACGTAGACGTACTTTACCGCGCCATTGCGAACGCAACAACAAACCAAAGATCATCCACATACTGTGATTGTTGGCAGCATCTTGAATGCCTGTAATTATATCATCGCGCAGTTGAAGATATTTAAAGCTCTCGACATCACCCGACGGTATAAATTTCGGGAATATTTGGATGTCTGGAAATGAGCCACTAGCACTAACATTTGTATTGATGAAACTCATAAGGCTGTCGCTAGTTACGAGTGGACCCGTCTGGCTGAGAAAATAGTCCGCAATACTTTTCGCATCGGCCCCATTTGGCGGCAGCTTTATGTTTTGCGCGAATGTGAGTAACAGCGGCATCATGCCATGATCTTGCAGATTATTCCCAACGGGTAAGTCAGCTAATTGCGGTATGCCGAGCGCATTTAAATGCGCCGTTGGACCAACACCGGATTGCAGTAATAGTTTGGGTGAGTGAATTGCACCAGCGGCAACTAGCACTTCGCGGTGCACCAATGCTTCCAAGCGGTAGTGGCCTTGTAAAATGAACTCGACACCCAATGCTTGCTTGTTTTGGTCGTCGAAAAGTACTTTCGTTGCTAACGCATTTTTGAGTACATGCAAGTTGGGCCGTGTGCGCGCCACCTCCCCCAAGTAAGTCTTTCCAACATTCATACGTCTACCGCGCTTTATATTCGCTGGAACAGCAGTTGTGTAACCAACTGTTGTGCCCTGTGCTAAATCTGCTATATAACGAAGGCCTAGCTCACTGCTCGCATTGAACATTAATGCGATGAGTTCCTCGTCTTCTACCGAATGCTCGAAGTAATTCAAAACCAAACTGCCCACACGTTTATCGGCCGTATTCAACATCGATGCTGTGGTAGCCTTTTCATAGAGTAACTGAGCTTCCTCCCAGGACCATTCATCACAGCCTAGCTGCTGCCATATTTCGAAATCGCGTTCATTGCCAAGCAGAAAGATGTTGCCGTTCATTGAGCTACTGCCACCGAGCATTTTGCCATGCGGCCAAAAACAGCGGCCTTCACGCATACCTTGGCAGCAGTTTGGATTAGGTTCAGCGTATTCAGCCCAATCATAGACGCTGCGTTGCAAGCTTGAGCTTAACGCGTAAATCTACGTGTGGAAAATGATGAGTATGGTTTTTTCAAACTTTAATTTCTCTAATCTCTTACCTCTGATTCAATTGGCGGATTATCGCCAGCTTCTAACAAAAGCACTTTTATGCGCGGATTTTCAGTCAAACGACTGGCAAGCACCGAACCTGCTGTACCAGCACCAACTATCACGAAATCATACTTTTGCAACCCATTTTCGATCGCATCCTCAGCAAAGTCTTTCGGCCACAGTTGGGCGCTCGTCATTTCACATTTAGTTGCAGTTATTGTTGCGAAAAGATTGCTCACAAGCTCATCGACGCTACCTACCGCCGATCTCCCACAACTTTCGACCGCTTTTGACGTCACATTTTGCGTTCGTATAACAGCTGGTCTGTTTCGGAATGGGCTGGCATGTGTGCACGTCGAAATGCCAAAAAGTATAAAGGCTGTGAAAGTGAAAATGTTAATGCTATACCGTTATATACATAAAATCTTTTTGGTTAGGTACTTAGAATCGGTAGGCGATATTTTGAATAGACAATGCTGTTCATTGCGCTTATATGACACCAATGCGACCTTCGCGAATTATATACAGATTTTATATTCAAACTCATGAACATATACAATCCCCTTATCTTTTAGCCGAAAGCGCGTATAAAGTTCCGCTAAGTTCAACGTTTTTTGTTATCGTATTTCTGTTTTAAAAACCTGTATATCTCTGTCTGATTTAAAATATTATTTACGATTCTCAAATTTAAATATTTACGCGTTTAAATTAAATAGGATTACATACGTACGGCGGCCGCCATGGTGTGGTGGTAGTGTTGCCGGCCTACCACACCGATGGTCCAAGGCTCGAGTCCGGGTTACATCAAAAGTGGTTTGAATCTTGGCAATCGGATCCGCGCACTTCTGATTTACACCCGCAGTAGTCTACCCATTACATTTCATTTTTTACCAAATTTCCAAAAGTCAAATCACAAAACCCTATCAATGCCTAAAGTTTGATTACTCTGGACTGGCTGCTCGACTGATGTAAATTTGCATTAACAACCGAGGTCTAAAAAAAACTTTTAAAAATAAAAAAAATTAAAACCAAAAACAAAGAAAAAAATTTCCTCTAAAAAAAAAAATTAATAAGAATTATCAAAATTTATAAAAATTTTAAAATTTCACTATTTTAACGAAGTTTTGTCAGTAGCCGCTTACTTCTGCCAGTCAGCTCACACCAACTACCGCATGCATACGAAAAGCTTTTTATCATTAAGCTCTTCAACATACATACATAGCACTAGCGTTGCTGCAGTAAATATTATACTCGGTGCCTCTCAAACTGTGCACAGGCCATTTCCAGTGTTACTACAAGTGTTTGTGGTGGGATAGTTGAAATCAAACTTGCTGAAAGTTCCGTCTCCGTCATGCCCAAGGCTAATATATGTATGGTGGTAGCAAAGCGAATTCAGCCATCTTGAGCCTAATTCGCCGTTCACTGGGATGTCAAAGTGAAAGAGAATATGAGTTGACCCCATAAGGAATGTAAACAAACCTTTGAGGATTTGCTTTTGATGACATTTGTATGTACCGCATAAGTACTACAGAACGGGGGAACTTCTAAAATTTCTGGACTCAACGGGATGGATATAGTTAGGATATAGGGGTGAGAGTCCCACCACGCAAGTTTTCTGTCGTAATCTTCATTGGTTAGTTCACGAGCTGTGGTATCAAAACGGCGCGCTAGCGCTAATTGGAGTCACTGGGACTCGCCACTCCAACCAACCAACCAACCACTACAGAACGGGAAGAACAAGCAATCAGCTGATTGTATGCCATCACCAGGTTTATAATTCGCCATGATAGTGTTGAATTATTTAAATTCGCTGCAAAATTTGCTATCGCCTAGAAAATGAGTAATGGCAAAATATAGTAATGAAATAAATGGAAATACCTAGACGCCAATAAACGAAATGCCGGCATATTATTTTGCACATGTAAACAGCAAATTTATTTTATACTATCAAATGTTTTATTCATATTTTACATATCATAAATAATATTTCGTATTTATACTCTGACTAGCAGGGAACCCGGCGTTGCTCGGGATGTAAGTAGTTTATAAAATTCTGACACCCTCACTTGAGAAGACAATTTACAGGCAGAGAATGTTCAGAACAATATTTTTTTTCACACATTCTATCCCGTTTATGTCTACGGCAACCAACTAAAGTAAAGACGTTTTTAACAATCTACCTTCCACATTTTGTCATCTCCCCTCTATTTGACTCTTCAGCTTTGCCTAAACATTCCCCAAGTCATCCCCAGTCATTTTTTCAAAGAAATGTTTAATGTACGACTTTTTAAGAGATTTATTGTAGTATAGATTTAACTTAAACAATGTTTAAAACGTATAAAAATTATAACTAAGTCAACAAAAAAAATAAGTGTGTTCTTGAAAAATTATCAAGATTGATAAATAGTTAAGAAAAAATATTTCATTTTTAGTAAAACTCATATATGTAATACTCCTATATTGCTGGAAAGCACATAGTACATTCCCCCATATCAGAGTGCAGAAATATAAAAAATAGAAAGAGAGATCCGATAATTGAATGTACCTAAAATGACAACTTCACTTTAAAAAATACATGGGCGGATCAAGCCTTCATAGAAAAATCATTTATATTTACACGTTGAAGAAATTATTTAAAAATTTTTACAAGCAAAAAATATTTATAAACCAAAATATATGATGGTGAGGCTATGCTTTGTGTGCAAAAAAAATACAGATAAAGAAGAACATCTTCATGCGTAAGTACATATGTAAATTCCAATTTTTTAAAAAGCTAATAAACACATTTTCCAAACCAGATTACCCAAACATGCAGAGCTTCTCAAATGTTCTCATAGGCCACTTTCATTTAGTTTGCTGTTTTCTTGGCCCCTTTTGTACTTGAACCGCCCCTGTAATTATTTGAAGTCGATTTGACAATTTACAAGTTTACATTTATACTACTACAAGCTCAAAAATTTATGTAGTCTGTCTCGTTTTGATTTCGTTTTCAAAACACATTACGAGCCTATCCCACCCGCAATATAGAAGTATTACATATATGGTAAAACTCAAAAATAATTTTTATTTTTGCGTCAAAGTGAAATGAAGTCATTTTAATTCTGACTCAGAATCAAAACGCTTGAAATATTTTTTCTGATTATTTATCATGAAGACAGAATGGGGGGTAAGGTTGTTCAGAATCACACAATTTACTTACCTTTCCATTTTGATTCTTGTTCGCAAAATAAACATATGGCATTTAGGAATGTTACTCGACAAAGTTAACCGATTTAGGTACATATTTGTTATCGGTGAGAGAAACTGAGTTGCCACATGGTTGTTTTGCAAATATACCTTACAGCTTGATATTTTAACCCCCGCATCATTCCAATTTAAAGTATATACGAATCCAAGTCTACCATCCTATCTCGCCTATTTTTAGAAATACGTCAATTTTTATATACCTAATAGTGCTTCGCACACAAGGTATATTACCTTCATTCGCCTAACGGTAGTATATACATAACTAATCGAGATAGATATTGACTTATGTATATTAAAATGTTCAGGAGGAAAAGACAAATTGATTGAGCCATGTCCGTCCGTCCGTCTGTGAACACTTGAGTAAATCTTGAGATATCTCAATGAAATTTGGTATGCAGGGTCCTTTTCACTTATCTCGGAGTGCTATTGAAAATAGGCAAAATCGGTTAAAAGCCACGCCCACTTTCTATATATATAATATTTTCGAAAATACAAAAAGAGTGATTATTCAGTACATAATACACCTATAAGAATAAAACTCGCGTTAAGGCAAAAAATACATTTTTGAAGAAATTTTTAAAAAGGGGAGTGGCACCGTCTACTTCAGTTTAAGTCAAATTTGGAAATATTATTAATCAAAAACCGCTCAAAATATCAAAATCAAATTCAGCATGTCCCGAAAAAAGTTCGCGAAATCGGGTAGGGTCCACGCCCAATTTTATACGAAAGAACAATTTTATTTGTTAAATTATTTATTTAAAACGAACACTTTCCATATTATAAGTAGGCACGTCTAATTAGTCCATTTGCCGCAATCAGAAAGAAAGACTTAATTCTAATTAGGATAACCTAAAGCTACCTCTGCTCGCATTCCATTTCTCACTCTCTGCTCAATTCATATGTTTCCAACTACCAATACTTCCAATAAGATTCTGCTTACAAACTCTCTTACACTTCATCTCCAATTAGAACGACTACCAACAATACCAACGGGTGTTCAGTCTCCGCTGCAAGCAATAGACACCGCTCACCAGCGTTCAACGTTCCCTTGCATTGCAAGTGTTTGCGAAACCGTTAACTATTTTACTTATTTGCAATGATGGAATAATGGTCAGAGACAAAATATGTTACAATAACTTTGCTTACACTAGCTGTATATCATTTCTATTTTACCTCTAAAGTGTTCGTGGGCAAAGAAAGTCGAAAGTCCTTTCCTTTAGGAATTTTTCAAAATGGGCGTGGCCCCGCCCCTTTATGGTGGATTATTCCACAAAACTTTTCATGCCATTACTCCGGTAAAAATGAATTTATTGAAACGATATTTGAAGAAAGTGTTCAACATATAAAGCTTACTCTTTGCTGTGAAAATAAAAATTGGTTAATGGACAAATTACGCAATTCGAATAACAAACAAGCAAGATAGGCAAGTAGTTAACACCCTACTGCCTTTTTTGTCTTATTTTTTTATTTTCATACCTTTCATGAACATGAGGAAAGCTATTTATATTTTGTTATTTTGTTATTTAGTGATAATTTAGTTTACCACTTACAACAGGAGTGTTTTTAATCGAAAACAATCAGTTGCCTTTATAACACCTTTTCAAGTACATATTAAAATAGACCTGTAGTGCGATTCTGTAACTTTTAACACCTCGCCGAGTGTTAAGCTTGTCGCCGAATTTTGGCGTTTGCTCTTAACGAAAGTGCGATTCTGTAACTTTCCTTAACACTTTTTAGTGTTAGCTGTTTTATGTATGTATATCTGTTAAAATTGAGGGGAAAACTGCACTCATCTTAAGTACAGCATTTGACAGCGCCGACGTTCATGTCGCAGTAGCGCAGGTGATAAGCGTTCGGACTACAACGTGCGCGTCGCGAGTTCGATTTCATGTTCGGAGAACTTATTTTCTATAACTTTTAACACCGCATAATTTTTTCGCGTTAACTAAGGTGTTAGCTAACACTTTTCGGTGTTAAGGGAAGTTAACGCTAACACTTGGCGTTAAGAAAGTTACAGAATCGCAAAAAGTGTTAAAAATGGTGTTAAGCGAAGTTAACGCTAACACTTGGCGTTAAAAAAGTTACAGAATCGCGCTACTGAGTAAATTAGGATACCAAAACAGATCACTACTAGGTATTTAATGTTCGGTTACACCCGAACTTAGACTTCCTTACTAGTTTTCTTTTGTTTTTGTTATTATACTTAACCATAAAAATTGTCGCCTATCCCACAAAAATGCAAAACAAAAATATTCGTATGGACTAGTACTCAACTCGCTCAAAACGTATCAAACATGAAAAATAAAATTTCTAAAAGTTAGTAAATTTTGCAAACTCAAAGCTACGGCGGAGGGCCAAAATTGTATTAGTTCGCAATGGCATGTTTACTAGTTACTATAACATTACACCAAGGCACCTTTAATCGATTAAATTGAATCCCACTGAATCAGCTGTTTTATGTGTCAAAATTAACTGCAGACCTGATCCTAAGAGGCACGAGGCATCATATCCGTGGATCAAACATAAAGTTGCACGTCATTACCTTTCTGAATCCTTAACCAGCTTCTTCTAGGTCATCACACCCTATTCTTCCATAACGAGGGAGAAGTTTGTTAATAAGAGCTCATTGTGCGTGTTAGCATATATTTTAACCCCCGCATCATTCCGATTTAATTATATACGAATCCAAGTCTACCATACTATCGCCTACTTTTAGAAATTCATCAGTTTTCTTTTTATCTTATTCTATTTTCTTCTTCTTCATAAATAATCCATTTGAATTAGTCTAATTTTATCACCACTAACTTATAACCCCATTTCACATTTCCAATCTTCCTGTGGTGCTTCGCCTTGCCTAAACGGCCACTTCCTTGCCGGGGATTATCATACATCTCTTCTGGAGGAATTCCAATCTTCCTCGATCATTAAAGCAGCTTTTTCGGCAATAATCGTGGTTGGCCCATTCGTATTACCACTCGTTATCACCGGCATAATACTCGCATCAATCGTACGTAATCCGCGCATGCCAATCACCCGCAAACGCTGATCCACTACGGCATTCGGGTCTGTGCTTGCACCCATGCGACATGTGCCTACAGGATGCCATGCGCCAATAAACAAATATTTAATATAGCATAACCAATAGGCATCCGTGTCGTAGACGAGCTCATCACACTCGGCAATGGGCACATGCAACAGTTGTAAGCCATAACTACGAAAAGCTTTTGTGGTACATAGACGCTGCACGAAACGCACATAACCTAAAAGCGTGAGCTTATCCGCTTCTTCGCTGGCATAGTTGTTGTGTATGAGTGGTGGCGCTAATGGATCTGCCGAACGTAGACGTACTTTACCTCGCCATTGCGAACGCAACAACAAACCAAAGATCATCCACATACTGTGATTGTTGGCAGCATCTTGAATGCCTGTAATTATATCATCGTGCAGTTGAAGATATTTAAAGCTCTCGACATCACCCGACGGTATAAATTTCGGGAATATTTGGATGTCTGGAAATGAGCCACTAGCACTAACATTTGTATTGATGAAACTCATAAGGCTGTCTCTAGTGACGAGTGGACCCGTCTGGCTTAGAAAATAATCCGCAATACTTTTCGCATCGGCCATATTTGGCGGCAGCTTTATGTTTTGCGCGAAAGTGAGTAACAGCGGCATCACGCCATGATCTTGCAGATTATTTCCAACGGGTAAGTCAGCTAATTGCGGTATGCCGAGCGCATTTAAATGCGCCGTTGGACCAACACCGGATTGCAGTAATAGTTTGGGTGAGTGAATTGCACCAGCGGCAACTAGCACTTCGCGGTGCACCAATGCTTCCAAGCGGTAGTGGCCTTGTAAAATGAACTCGACACCCAATGCTTGCTTGTTTTGGTCGTCGAAAAGTACTTTCGTTGCTAACGCATTTTTGAGTACATGCAAGTTGGGCCGTGTGCGCGCCACCTCCCCCAAGTAAGTCTTTCCAACATTCATACGTCTACCGCGCTTTATATTCGCTGGAACAGCAGTTGTGTAACCAACTGTTGTGCCCTGTGCTAAATCTGCTATATAACGAAGGCCTAGCTCACTGCTCGCATTGAACATTAGTGCGATGAGTTCCTCGTCTTCTACCGAATGCTCGAAGTAATTCAAAACCAAACTGCCCACACGTTTATCGGCCGTATTCAACATCGATGCTGTGGTAGCCTTTTCATAGAGTAACTGAGCTTCCTCCCAGGACCATTCATCACAGCCTAGCTGCTGCCATAGTTCGAAATCGCGTTCATTGCCAAGCAGAAAGACGTTGCCGTTCATTGAGCTACTGCCACCGAGCATTTTGCCATGCGGCCAAAAACAGCGGCCTTCACGCATACCTTGGCAGCAGTTTGGATTAGGTTCAGCGTATTCAGCCCAATCATAGACGCTGCGTTGCAAGCTTGAGCTTAACGCGTAAATCTACGTGTGGAAAATGATGAGTATGGTTTTTTCAAACTTTAATTTCTCTAATCTCTTACCTCTGATTCAATTGGCGGATTATCGCCAGCTTCCAACAAAAGCACTTTTATGCGCGGATTTTCAGTCAAACGACTGGCAAGCACCGAACCTGCTGTACCAGCACCAACTATCACGAAATCATACTTTTGCAACCCATTTTCGATCGCATCCTCAGCAAAGTCTTTCGGCCACTGTTGGGCGCTCGTCATTTCACATTTAGTTGCAGTTATTGTTGCGAAAAGATTGCTCACAAGCTCATCGACGCTACCTACCGCCGACCTCGCACAACTTTCGACCGCTTTTGACGTCACATTTTGCGTTCGTATAACAGCTGGTCTGTTTCGGAATGTGCTGGTATGTGTGCACGTCGAAATGCCAAGAAGTATAAAGGCTGTGAAAGTGAGAATGTTAATACTATACCGTTATATAAAATCTATTTGTTAGGTACTTAGAATCGGTAGGCGATATTTTGAATATACAATGCTGTTCATTGCGCTTATATGACACCAATGCGACCTTCGCGAATCATATACAGATTTTATATTCAAACTCACGTATATATACAATCCCCTTATCATTTATCCGCATGCGCGTGTAAAGTGCCGCTAACTAAGTTCAACGTTGTTTGTTATATTATTTCTGTTTTAAAAACCTGTATATCTCTGTCTGATTTAAAATATTATTTACGATTCTCAAATTTAAATATTTACGCGTTTAACCCTTTCAATACGGATTTTTTGTTTAAGGTTACAAGATACTTAATTATGAAAACTTATTGGTAGTGATACAAACATGGACCCAAAAATAATTGTTCTTTTTTTCTTTCAGAAGAAAAGGTTACTCGAAAATTCCCTTTATATGTTTTACGGAATTTTTAACCGTTATCATAAGACGTATTTTATTTTAGTCATCGTAACCAATATAAATGAGAGATTTGTTTTTTTGCTTACCAATAACCCTTATCGCAAGTAATAAATTTTTTGGTTATCGGTGACCCACTCGACAGCAAACTATTTTTGCTGAATAGTGGAAAATTTTTCCTCGAGGAACTTGCAGACATTGGTCATGCCACTCCAGCAACTCAAGTTGTTTTATATTGTTTGAATTTTTTTGCTACCGATAACCAAAAAAATTAATACTTCCATATAAAATATGTCTTACGATAATGGTTAATTATAACCAATATTTGAATACATCAGTATTAATGGTTAAATAGGACCTTTTTATCATATGTATTTCTTATAACAGTTACGTCCCTGGATACAAATAATATATGCTTGAGTGCATTTTAGGATATTATTTCTAGGAACTGAGAAATATTTACGCGTTTAAATTAAATAGGATTACATACATACGGCGGCCGCCATGGTGTGGTGGTAGTGTTGCCGGCCTACCACACCGAAGGTCCAAGGCTCGAGTCCAGGTTACATCAAAAGTGGTTTGAAAAAGTGTTTTCAAAACGGGGTCGCCCCTCGGCACTATCCGGGTGTACTTCTGCCATGGAATTCTTCTCAGCCAAAAATGAATTTACTTTGTAGATGCAAAAAACAGTAGGTCCAGCCAATTTGTAGGAAGAAATTCAAAGCGGCACACTAAAAATTAAAAGAGAAGCTCTGCGAAAAAATCTCTTAGGAGGTTGATTATATAACTGTTGTATATCGCGCCATATAAATATACATACGTACATACATACGTCCCAGCGAAAGAAAAATAGTTCGCTGAGTGGACCTTGAAAGTGTATAGCGAGAAATCACAATCTTAGCAATCGGATCCGAATTAACAACCGAGGTCTAAAAAAAAACTTTTAAAAATAAAAAAAATTATAACCATTCCTCAAAAAACAAAGAAAAAAATTTCCTCTAAAAATTAAAAAAAAATGTGATAAGATTTATCAAAAGTTATAAAAATTTTAAAGTTTCACTATTTTAACGAAGTTTTGTCAGTAGCCCCTTACTTCTGCCAGTCAGCTCTCACCAACTACCACATGCATACGAAAAGCTTTTTATCATTAAGCTTTTCAACATAGCACTAGCGTTGCTGCAGTAAATATTATATTCGGTGCCTCTCAAACTATGCACAGGCCATTTCCAGTGTTACTACAAGTGTTTGTGGTGGGATGGTTGAAATCAAACTGTCTGAAAGTTCCGTCTCCGTCATGCCCAAGGCGAATATATGTATGGTGGTAGCAAAGCGAATTCAGCCATCTTGAGCCTAATTCGCCGTTCACTGGGATGTTAAAGTGAAAGTTTGGTGAAAGAGAATATGAAGTGACTTCTGTTAGAAGAGCCCGATCAAGGCGAATTAATACATTATCTATTAATTCGCCTTGAGCCCGATGACAACTAGGAGCAAAGAGCATATATTAACAAAGAGCTCGTTTGAGTCAAATCGCCCATGTCTGTTTTAGAAGCATGAATGAATTCTTCTTCTTGCATATTTAGGTCTGCGCGTAGAAAAGAGTTTTGTTGTTGGGCTTTTGCGCGTAAGAATATATATATTTTGTTGTTGCATAGTAGTTCGGAAGTTTTGGACAGGCAAGCATACATACATACATATGTATGTAGTTGTTGGTACATTTTTTATGTGAACAGCATATGCAAGTGGAAGGGTTAGCGCGGGGATGTGAGGACAGGTGTTTGTAGCTATGTATGTTTGTGCGCATACATTTGTTTGTTCTGATGGAAATAAATATGTGCACGCGCCGCTGACTTACGCATGCATAGAGTAAGGGCGGGTATTGTGGTATACCTATTTTGTTTTCCTCTGTAAACTCTGTAAAGTGCATGCAATTTCAACGAAATTAGGCTAGTAAGATACCAAAAGTATTGCACACAAAAAAAATATAACGCAATAGCCTTACTACTGGAAGTATTCGAGATTTTTGAAAAAATATCTTGAAAGTCATAAACAAGCTTTGGCAGAAATTGGCGAGTAATGTGGTATACCATGTCGGATAATGTGGTATACGTATACCACAATACCCGCACATCGCATCCTTAAATAAAAAGAAAGGTATTTTAGTTGGAAAACTTATATTTTATATCAAAAACTTACAAATTGGGAAAGAAATGGATTGCAACACTTCAAACAAATTCAATTCATTAACATAAGCAACCCAGGTTCAGATGCAGATGATTTTATAGCGTTTAAAAAATGTCTGAACCATTCAATGAATATGGGGACCTGAACCCATCCTGAACAATGACAAGCTGATCCGGAGCCAAGCGGAGCGTCCTTCATGAGAAGAGGATTGTGGCTTTTCCGTGGAAATATAAAAAATGGTGGAACGAACCCGCCTACCGCACTCATACAAGTGATGGCAGTTGCAAGTGAGCCTCGTTCAGCTGAAGTCATTGTCCCAATTTATTTTTTGTCTTTTCGGGCTATTATTTGTAGTTGTTGTGAAGGCATTACCGAAATTCCGGTTTCGTCCACGTGCCATATACGAGTTGGTGGAAAATTAAGTTTTATGTATTCATTTTCAAGTAGTTTAAAAAATTCTTCCACATTTTCCCGACAGAAACCACGCACACGGTCGGCACTTGTACCAGTTGGCTTTCGAAAATTGAAAACATCCTGGTGACCCTTCAAAAAGCCTTTAGGCCAATCTTTACCAGCGCACTCTTTCATGATAGAGAACTTATTTGGAATATTGTTTTTTTTTTTTCAATTTGATAGAAAAAATAACCGGACATCTGGACGTGTTAGTCCCCAATATCTCAACTCCATCTCTAGAAAATATTAAACCAAATCTTTCTCAATTGCTGCAGTTAAAATTGGAGCCCGACCAAGTTTAGTGTCCAATAGTTCAGCCATGGGTTTCTCACTTCTGGAAATGCGCTGCAGTGTAGTATGGGGGACACCAAGTCAAAAGACTACCCATATCTCCTTTCCTTACTGCTTGTATAGCTTTTTTCATGTCATTTGCTCTCCATTTTCGCATTTCACCTTTTTTCGGCTTGTTTGTGATCGGAAGCTTTATATGGTATACTGTACCACTTTACCCGCCTGCACCTATACCACAGTAGCCGACATCGAGTTTTGTCACATTATTTTTCAATAATTAGCTATACACAAATATATACAAAACTTTGCAAAAACAGTTCACTATAACAATATTCTCTTATAACTTTCCCACTAATAAGATTAAGTAACAGTTCTTGATTTTTTTCTAAAAAATCGTTTTGTCAGGGCACAAAAAAAGTCAACCATACCACTACGCACTTTTATTAAAACCAATTAACAGCATCGCATGTAGGACACAAGCTAAAGCACGTATTTTTGATATTATATGAACGCCGAGCTATTTAGATAGGTCTCGTCACTTGCACATTTGTAGTTTCCGAGAAAAGCTGGTGTACCACATTACCCGCCTATACCACAATACCCGCCCTTACTCTATATTTTGGTGATTTGAAGGGAATATGAAACATGGCATGCGTGGGACTTGGGTAATGCTGCAGAGAATGTTGGTTCGAATCCTAAAAATTTCTAAACACATTTTTTTTTAATATATGTACATATATTTTTTTTAATTGAAAAATAAAAATGTTTATGAAATTTTTTTGATTGTTATGTCAGTGGGTAGAGCACATGGTTCAATTATACCAGGTTAGCTTTTCGATGACAGATTCTGTCAGTTGAGGCCATCTTGCTCCCTAAAAAGTTGTCATTCACAAATTGGCAACTACCAATGTCTCTTCTTGGCAAATGTATGTAAAATTAGTACTTAAAAACAAAATCCCAAGATAAAAATTTTTTTCAGCAGCACTTACAGTGTTTTGACTTTTTGTCTCAAATTAATTCTTTTAAATATTTTTTTTTTGTCAATGCGGAAAATTGGTAAGTTTGTAAAATACTTGTTAATTTAGCAATAAAATGGTTGTATCCTTTCCTTTTCAGAGTTACAGCATTGAGCTTTATTTAGCGTTCATCCGGCAGTGCAAATTGCAGGTAATATAAAAGTTTTGTGTGTGGAACTTTATAACTTTGATTCATGTTTTTGTTTTCAGGTATAACGGATAAATACACCACAATTGCCAGCAATTTCTACATTTGTCGCCTCTCAGTTGCTGCTGCCGTGTGTGATTCATCAACCAATTTGACATTAAAATGGTAGCTCGCTGGTCGATTGCGCAGTCGTGCAGCTAGACCATCATGGCAGGATTTCTGATAGCATCGATCGGCTCAATCGCTATTCGTCACGCGTCAAATGTCCCGTGAACGTTGCAGATTGCACATCGCATCCCCATCAACAATCTGTTAATTTTTTTTACAATGACAAAATGCTTTACTGCAATTCGTGTATGAATCTGTAAAAATATCATAGACCATCACCAGCAGTCAGGCGCTGCAGGATCAGTTGTATGTCGATATGTGCCGGATATCTTGCATAGTGCGACTGACAGCTTCCACAGCTTTCTTGGAGTCAACTTTCAACGCACTGAATTCAATTTCGGTTGCCCTTTTACAACAATATTTCTATAGAAAAATCACGATTTGTGTTTTTATTAGCTTGGGCTGTAAGCAGCTCAACTTAAATGTGAATTATAACTTTGGCAAGCATATTGGATTAATTGTTTATAAACAAAGTAATAATAGACCAATGATAGTCTTGAAAAATGTCTCGATGTTGCTATTCAAAATTGCCAGTAAAAATTTCAACTGGTCTTATTTCTTAAGCCGACTTAGGCTGTTGTTGCTTATGACCAGAGATTTCACTATTTTTTGTGAAATCTCCGAAATTATTTTAGATATTGAAATAAAACTCACATCACTATGTAGTATACATTTCTACCTTTCATTTGACACCCATGTTGGAAAAAGTAATTTGGGTCACATTTTGTCAATATCTTTGGAACGGGATTTGATATCCTGATGGAAGATGTCCTAAATTTTAGGATAGACGTCTAGTATTATAATCGTGAAATTTTCATTCATAGTTTTTATGTGTCGTGGGCATAATTGTAAAAAACGCACATTTTTGGTCACCCGGACCCACATTTTGGTCAATAACTCGGGAACTGGATGAGATATCTAAATGAAAGTTATCCTAAGTTTTAAGTTAGACGTTAAGTGACAGAGTGGTAAAAATTTCATTCAATTATGTTCAGTACTTTTTGAGTGATGCCCGGACAACCATACAGACAGACAGACAGACAAAAATTCTAAAAACGGCTGATTTGGGTTCTAGAGGCTTTATAATGACCCCTGACATCATTTTTTTTTAAATATCTTCAATGTACAGACATCGGACCTGTTACAATTTTATTATATGTAGAGATAAAATCGTTAGCATTTTGTTCAGATGATTAGAAAGGATGTCTATTCATTCATAACTATTCCCTCGAAATGATGCCATTCAGGCGAATCGAGTCTGGTATGTACATGTTATGTCTCTGTCGTTCGCCACTTTACTTCATCTGTAATATTATGAACGATAGTTTTTCTGCCATGAAAAGCTTCTTTGTAAAAATGCATATCATCCGTGAACTTTTAAAACATTAAAATAAAGTGTCGCTTAACCATTTTTTGGCTTATTACTTAGGATGAAAACACTTTAGAAGCACGGCCTAGATCTCCTAGTATGTATATAGCCCCGATCATATGTATTATTTTATATATTTGTTAACGTTTTGTGTGTACATGTTCGTTTTTTAATACTACTACTATCCTACTTTTTTTCGAAAAGGGGAACAAATTATTCCCCCTTTTCCTTCCTTTGCAAATGCAACCCATACACATTTTACACATTGGGAGTGTCAAAGCCATCTGTCAAACGAAGAGCAAACCTTCTAGTAATTGAATCATGGGTAGAGCACATATGCACATACATATGTGAAGGTATGTTCGAATCCTACCAAGTTCCTACAAAATCTTTGGAATAATGGTCAGAGACAAAATATGTTACGTGGGTGACCATCATAGTTTATTGGCTTAACTTGCAATAACTTTGCTTAAACTAGCTGTATATCATTTCTATTTCGCCTCTAAAGTGTTCGTTTCCGAAGAAAGTCGAATGCATACAATTTTTAAAAAATGGGCGTGGCCCCTTCCCTTTATAGTGGATTATTCCACAAAACTTTTCATGCCATAACTCGGTTTAAAATGAATTTATTGAAACGATATTTGGAGAAAGTGTTCAACATATAAAGCTTACTCTTTGCCGGGAAAATAAACAAAATTGGTTAACGGACACGCCCACTTTTTGAACACAGTTCTGAAAAATTTCTTTGTAAAATTAAAATAGCGATATTTCCATAATTGTATGAGTTATATAAATAAGATTTTGCACACATATTAAGCTTTTTAAGCAAAACTAAACTGTAAAAAAATGTTCAGCTATTTTCAAAAGCCATTGCTTGAAATTTCAAGAAGGTATTTCAATGAAAGTTAGTGAGATGCTTCCCAATAATATGTAGTATACTCCTGCCAAAAATTACGCAAATCGAATAACAAACAAGCAAGATTTACGGGCAAGTAGTTAACACCCTACTGCCTTTTCTTATTAATTTTTTTTTATTTTCATACCTTTCATGAACATGAGAAAAGCTATTTATATTTTGTTATTTAGTGATAATTTAATTTACCACTCACAACAGAAGTGCCTTTATAAAAACTTTTCCGGTATTAAAATAGACCTGAGTAAATTGGGATACCAAAACTGTAGTGATCTGATAGGTATTTAATGTTCGGTTACACCCGAACTTAGACTTCCTTACTAGTTTTTGTTTTTAGTTTATATTCTTCCTCCTTTTAATAATCTATTTAAATTAGTCTAGTTTTATCTCCACTAACTTTTACCCCCATTTCACATTTCCAATCTTCCTGTGGTGCTTCGCCTTGCCTAAACGGCCACTTTCTTACCGGGGATTCTCATAAATCTCTTCTGGAGGAATTCCAATCTTCCTCGATCATTAAAGCAGCTTTTTCGGCAATAATCGTGGTTGGCCCATTCGTATTACCACTCGTTATCACCGGCATAATACTCGCATCAATCGTACGTAATCCACGCATGCCAATCACCCGCAAACGCTGATCCACTACGGCATTCGGGTCTGTGCTTGCACCCATGCGACATGTACCTACAGGATGCCATGAGCCAATAAACAAATATTTAATATAGCATAACCAATAGGCATCCGAGTCGTATACGAGCTCATCACACTCGGCAATGGGCACATGCAGCAGTTGTAAGCCATAACTACGAAAAGCTTTTGTGGTACATAGACGCTGCACGAAACGCACATAACCTAAAAGCGTGAGCTTATCCGCTTCTTCGCTGGCATAGTTGTTGTGTATGAGTGGTGGCGCTAATGGATCTGCCGAACGTAGACGTACTTTACCGCGCCATTGCGAACGCAACAACAAACCAAAGATCATCCACATACTGTGATTGTTGGCAGCATCTTGAATGCCTGTAATTATATCATCGCGCAGTTGAAGATATTTAAAGCTCTCGACATCACCCGACGGTATAAATTTCGGGAATATTTGGATGTCTGGAAATGAGCCACTAGCACTAACATTTGTATTGATGAAACTCATAAGGCTGTCGCTAGTTACGAGTGGACCCGTCTGGCTGAGAAAATAGTCCGCAATACTTTTCGCATCGGCCCCATTTGGCGGCAGCTTTATGTTTTGCGCGAATGTGAGTAACAGCGGCATCATGCCATGATCTTGCAGATTATTCCCAACGGGTAAGTCAGCTAATTGCGGTATGCCGAGCGCATTTAAATGCGCCGTTGGACCAACACCGGATTGCAGTAATAGTTTGGGTGAGTGAATTGCACCAGCGGCAACTAGCACTTCGCGGTGCACCAATGCTTCCAAGCGGTAGTGGCCTTGTAAAATGAACTCGACACCCAATGCTTGCTTGTTTTGGTCGTCGAAAAGTACTTTCGTTGCTAACGCATTTTTGAGTACATGCAAGTTGGGCCGTGTGCGCGCCACCTCCCCCAAGTAAGTCTTTCCAACATTCATACGTCTACCGCGCTTTATATTCGCTGGAACAGCAGTTGTGTAACCAACTGTTGTGCCCTGTGCTAAATCTGCTATATAACGAAGGCCTAGCTCACTGCTCGCATTGAACATTAATGCGATGAGTTCCTCGTCTTCTACCGAATGCTCGAAGTAATTCAAAACCAAACTGCCCACACGTTTATCGGCCGTATTCAACATCGATGCTGTGGTAGCCTTTTCATAGAGTAACTGAGCTTCCTCCCAGGACCATTCATCACAGCCTAGCTGCTGCCATATTTCGAAATCGCGTTCATTGCCAAGCAGAAAGATGTTGCCGTTCATTGAGCTACTGCCACCGAGCATTTTGCCATGCGGCCAAAAACAGCGGCCTTCACGCATACCTTGGCAGCAGTTTGGATTAGGTTCAGCGTATTCAGCCCAATCATAGACGCTGCGTTGCAAGCTTGAGCTTAACGCGTAAATCTACGTGTGGAAAATGATGAGCATGATTTTTTCAAACTTTAGTTTCTCTAATCTCTTACCTCTGATTCAATTGGCGGATTATCGCCAGCTTCTAACAAAAGCACTTTTATGCGCGGATTTTCAGTCAAACGACTGGCAAGCACCGAACCTGCTGTACCAGCACCAACTATCACGAAATCATACTTTTGCAACCCATTTTCGATCGCATCCTCAGCAAAGTCTTTCGGCCACTGTTGGGCGCTCGTCATTTCACATTTAGTTGCAGTTATTGTTGCGAAAAGATTGCTCACAAGCTCATCGACGCTACCTACCGCCGATCTCCCACAACTTTCGACCGCTTTTGACGTCACATTTTGCGTTCGTATAACAGCTGGTCTGTTTCGGAATGGGCTGGCATGTGTGCACGTCGAAATGCCAAAAAGTATAAAGGCTGTGAAAGTGAAAATGTTAATGCTATACCGTTATATACATAAAATCTATTTGTTAGGTACTTAGAATCGGTAGGCGATATTTTGAATAGACAATGCTGTTCATTGCGCTTATATGACACCAATGCGACCTTCGCGAATTATATACAGATTTTATATTCAAACTCATGAACATATACAATCCCCTTATCTTTTAGCCGAAAGCGCGTATAAAGTTCCGCTAAGTTCAACGTTTTTTGTTATCGTATTTCTGTTTTAAAAACCTGTATATCTCTGTCTGATTTAAAATATTATTTACGATTCTCAAATTTAAATATTTACGCGTTTAAATTAAATAGGATTACATACGTACGGCGGCCGCCATGGTGTGGTGGTAGTGTTGCCGGCCTACCACACCGATGGTCCAAGGCTCGAGTCCGGGTTACATCAAAAGTGGTTTGAATCTTGGCAATCGGATCCGCGCACTTCTGATTTACACCCGCAGTAGTCTACCCATTACATTTCATTTTTTACCAAATTTCCAAAAGTCAAATCACAAAACCCTATCAATGCCTAAAGTTTGATTACTCTGGACTGGCTGCTCGACTGATGTAAATTTGCATTAACAACCGAGGTCTAAAAAAAACTTTTAAAAATAAAAAAAAATTAAAACCAAAAACAAAGAAAAAAATTTCCTCTAAAAAAAAAAAATTAATAAGAATTATCAAAATTTATAAAAATTTTAAAATTTCACTATTTTAACGAAGTTTTGTCAGTAGCCGCTTACTTCTGCCAGTCAGCTCACACCAACTACCGCATGCATACGAAAAGCTTTTTATCATTAAGCTCTTCAACATACATACATAGCACTAGCGTTGCTGCAGTAAATATTATACTCGGTGCCTCTCAAACTGTGCACAGGCCATTTCCAGTGTTACTACAAGTGTTTGTGGTGGGATAGTTGAAATCAAACTTGCTGAAAGTTCCGTCTCCGTCATGCCCAAGGCTAATATATGTATGGTGGTAGCAAAGCGAATTCAGCCATCTTGAGCCTAATTCGCCGTTCACTGGGATGTCAAAGTGAAAGAGAATATGAGTTGACCCCATAAGGAATGTAAACAAACCTTTGAGGATTTGCTTTTGATGACATTTGTATGTACCGCATAAGTACTACAGAACGGGGGAACTTCTAAAATTTCTGGACTCAACGGGATGGATATAGTTAGGATATAGGGGTGAGAGTCCCACCACGCAAGTTTTCTGTCGTAATCTTCATTGGTTAGTTCACGAGCTGTGGTATCAAAACGGCGCGCTAGCGCTAATTGGAGTCACTGGGACTCGCCACTCCAACCAACCAACCAACCACTACAGAACGGGAAGAACAAGCAATCAGCTGATTGTATGCCATCACCAGGTTTATAATTCGCCATGATAGTGTTGAATTATTTAAATTCGCTGCAAAATTTGCTATCGCCTAGAAAATGAGTAATGGCAAAATATAGTAATGAAATAAATGGAAATACCTAGACGCCAATAAACGAAATGCCGGCATATTATTTTGCACATGTAAACAGCAAATTTATTTTATACTATCAAATGTTTTATTCATATTTTACATATCATAAATAATATTTCGTATTTATACTCTGACTAGCAGGGAACCCGGCGTTGCTCGGGATGTAAGTAGTTTATAAAATTCTGACACCCTCACTTGAGAAGACAATTTACAGGCAGAGAATGTTCAGAACAATATTTTTTTTCACACATTCTATCCCGTTTATGTCTACGGCAACCAACTAAAGTAAAGACGTTTTTAACAATCTACCTTCCACATTTTGTCATCTCCCCTCTATTTGACTCTTCAGCTTTGCCTAAACATTCCCCAAGTCATCCCCAGTCATTTTTTCAAAGAAATGTTTAATGTACGACTTTTTAAGAGATTTATTGTAGTATAGATTTAACTTAAACAATGTTTAAAACGTATAAAAATTATAACTAAGTCAACAAAAAAAATAAGTGTGTTCTTGAAAAATTATCAAGATTGATAAATAGTTAAGAAAAAATATTTCATTTTTAGTAAAACTCATATATGTAATACTCCTATATTGCTGGAAAGCACATAGTACATTCCCCCATATCAGAGTGCAGAAATATAAAAAATAGAAAGAGAGATCCGATAATTGAATGTACCTAAAATGACAACTTCACTTTAAAAAATACATGGGCGGATCAAGCCTTCATAGAAAAATCATTTATATTTACACGTTGAAGAAATTATTTAAAAATTTTTACAAGCAAAAAATATTTATAAACCAAAATATATGATGGTGAGGCTATGCTTTGTGTGCAAAAAAAATACAGATAAAGAAGAACATCTTCATGCGTAAGTACATATGTAAATTCCAATTTTTTAAAAAGCTAATAAACACATTTTCCAAACCAGATTACCCAAACATGCAGAGCTTCTCAAATGTTCTCATAGGCCACTTTCATTTAGTTTGCTGTTTTCTTGGCCCCTTTTGTACTTGAACCGCCCCTGTAATTATTTGAATTTTCAGTCGATTTGACAATTTACAAGTTTACATTTATACTACTACAAGCTCAAAAATTTATGTAGTCTGTCTCGTTTTGATTTCGTTTTCAAAACACATTACGAGCCTATCCCACCCGCAATATAGAAGTATTACATATATGGTAAAACTCAAAAATAATTTTTATTTTTGCGTCAAAGTGAAATGAAGTCATTTTAATTCTGACTCAGAATCAAAACGCTTGAAATATTTTTTCTGATTATTTATCATGAAGACAGAATGGGGGGTAAGGTTGTTCAGAATCACACAATTTACTTACCTTTCCATTTTGATTCTTGTTCGCAAAATAAACATGTGGCATTTAGGAATGTTACTCGACAAAGTTAACCGATTTAGGTACATATTTGTTATCGGTGAGAGAAACTGAGTTGCCACATGGTTGTTTTGCAAATATACCTTACAGCTTGATATTTTAACCCCCGCATCATTCCAATTTAAAGTATATACGAATCCAAGTCTACCATCCTATCTCGCCTATTTTTAGAAATACGTCAATTTTTATATACCTAATAGTGCTTCGCACACAAGGTATATTACCTTCATTCGCCTAACGGTAGTATATACATAACTAATCGAGATAGATATTGACTTATGTATATTAAAATGTTCAGGAGGAAAAGACAAATTGATTGAGCCATGTCCGTCCGTCCGTCTGTGAACACTTGAGTAAATCTTGAGATATCTCAATGAAATTTGGTATGCAGGGTCCTTTTCACTTATCTCGGAGTGCTATTGAAAATAGGCAAAATCGGTTAAAAGCCACGCCCACTTTCTATATATATAATATTTTCGAAAATACAAAAAGAGTGATTATTCAGTACATAATACACCTATAAGAATAAAACTCGCGTTAAGGCAAAAAATACATTTTTGAAGAAATTTTTAAAAAGGGGAGTGGCACCGTCTACTTCAGTTTAAGTCAAATTTGGAAATATTATTAATCAAAAACCGCTCAAAATATCAAAATCAAATTCAGCATGTCCCGAAAAAAGTTCGCGAAATCGGGTAGGGTCCACGCCCAATTTTATACGAAAGATTTTGAAAAGGATCATAGATATATTGAATATGCAAATCAAACAATTTTATTTGTTAAATTATTTATTTAAAACGAACACTTTCCATATTATAAGTAGGCACGTCTAATTAGTCCATTTGCCGCAATCAGAAAGAAAGACTTAATTCTAATTAGGATAACCTAAAGCTACCTCTGCTCGCATTCCATTTCTCACTCTCTGCTCAATTCATATGTTTCCAACTACCAATACTTCCAATAAGATTCTGCTTACAAACTCTCTTACACTTCATCTCCAATTAGAACGACTACCAACAATACCAACGGGTGTTCAGTCTCCGCTGCAAGCAATAGACACCGCTCACCAGCGTTCAACGTTCCCTTGCATTGCAAGTGTTTGCGAAACCGTTAACTATTTTACTTATTTGCAATGATGGAATAATGGTCAGAGACAAAATATGTTACAATAACTTTGCTTACACTAGCTGTATATCATTTCTATTTTACCTCTAAAGTGTTCGTGGGCAAAGAAAGTCGAAAGTCCTTTCCTTTAGGAATTTTTCAAAATGGGCGTGGCCCCGCCCCTTTATGGTGGATTATTCCACAAAACTTTTCATGCCATTACTCCGGTAAAAATGAATTTATTGAAACGATATTTGAAGAAAGTGTTCAACATATAAAGCTTACTCTTTGCTGTGAAAATAAAAATTGGTTAATGGACAAATTACGCAATTCGAATAACAAACAAGCAAGATAGGCAAGTAGTTAACACCCTACTGCCTTTTTTGTCTTATTTTTTTATTTTCATACCTTTCATGAACATGAGGAAAGCTATTTATATTTTGTTATTTTGTTATTTAGTGATAATTTAGTTTACCACTTACAACAGGAGTGTTTTTAATCGAAAACAATCAGTTGCCTTTATAACACCTTTTCAAGTACATATTAAAATAGACCTGTAGTGCGATTCTTTAACTTTTAACACCTCGCCGAGTGTTAAGCTTGTCGCCGAATTTTGGCGTTTGCTCTTAACGAAAGTGCGATTCTGTAACTTTCCTTAACACTTTTTAGTGTTAGCTGTTTTATGTATGTATATCTGTTAAAATTGAGGGGAAAACTGCACTCATCTTAAGTACAGCATTTGACAGCGCCGACGTTCATGTCGCAGTAGCGCAGGTGATAAGCGTTCGGACTACAACGTGCGCGTCGCGAGTTCGATTTCATGTTCGGAGAACTTATTTTCTATAACTTTTAACACCGCATAATTTTTTCGCGTTAACTAAGGTGTTAGCTAACACTTTTCGGTGTTAAGGGAAGTTAACGCTAACACTTGGCGTTAAGAAAGTTACAGAATCGCAAAAAGTGTTAAAAATGGTGTTAAGCGAAGTTAACGCTAACACTTGGCGTTAAAAAAGTTACAGAATCGCGCTACTGAGTAAATTAGGATACCAAAACAGATCACTACTAGGTATTTAATGTTCGGTTACACCCGAACTTAGACTTCCTTACTAGTTTTCTTTTGTTTTTGTTATTATACTTAACCATAAAAATTGTCGCCTATCCCACAAAAATGCAAAACAAAAATATTCTTATGGACTAGTACTCAACTCGCTCAAAACGTATCAAACATGAAAAATAAAATTTCTAAAAGTTAGTAAATTTTGCAAACTCAAAGCTACGGCGGAGGGCCAAAATTGTATTAGTTCGCAATGGCATGTTTACTAGTTACTATAACATTACACCAAGGCACCTTTAATCGATTAAATTGAATCCCACTGAATCAGCTGTTTTATGTGTCAAAATTAACTGCAGACCTGATCCTAAGAGGCACGAGGCATCATATCCGTGGATCAAACATAAAGTTGCACGTCATTACCTTTCTGAATCCTTAACCAGCTTCTTCTAGGTCATCACACCCTATTCTTCCATAACGAGGGAGAAGTTTGTTAATAAGAGCTCATTGTGCGTGTTAGCATATATTTTAACCCCCGCATCATTCCGATTTAATTATATACGAATCCAAGTCTACCATACTATCGCCTACTTTTAGAAATTCATCAGTTTTCTTTTTATCTTATTCTATTTTCTTCTTCTTCATAAATAATCCATTTGAATTAGTCTAATTTTATCTCCACTAACTTATAACCCCATTTCACATTTCCAATCTTCCTGTGGTGCTTCGCCTTGCCTAAACGGCCACTTCCTTGCCGGGGATTATCATACATCTCTTCTGGAGGAATTCCAATCTTCCTCGATCATTAAAGCAGCTTTTTCGGCAATAATCGTGGTTGGCCCATTCGTATTACCACTCGTTATCACCGGCATAATACTCGCATCAATCGTACGTAATCCGCGCATGCCAATCACCCGCAAACGCTGATCCACTACGGCATTCGGGTCTGTGCTTGCACCCATGCGACATGTGCCTACAGGATGCCATGCGCCAATAAACAAATATTTAATATAGCATAACCAATAGGCATCCGTGTCGTAGACGAGCTCATCACACTCGGCAATGGGCACATGCAACAGTTGTAAGCCATAACTACGAAAAGCTTTTGTGGTACATAGACGCTGCACGAAACGCACATAACCTAAAAGCGTGAGCTTATCCGCTTCTTCGCTGGCATAGTTGTTGTGTATGAGTGGTGGCGCTAATGGATCTGCCGAACGTAGACGTACTTTACCGCGCCATTGCGAACGCAACAACAAACCAAAGATCATCCACATACTGTGATTGTTGGCAGCATCTTGAATGCCTGTAATTATATCATCGCGCAGTTGAAGATATTTAAAGCTCTCGACATCACCCGACGGTATAAATTTCGGGAATATTTGGATGTCTGGAAATGAGCCACTAGCACTAACATTTGTATTGATGAAACTCATAAGGCTGTCTCTAGTGACGAGTGGACCCGTCTGGCTTAGAAAATAATCCGCAATACTTTTCGCATCGGCCATATTTGGCGGCAGCTTTATGTTTTGCGCGAAAGTGAGTAACAGCGGCATCACGCCATGATCTTGCAGATTATTTCCAACGGGTAAGTCAGCTAATTGCGGTATGCCGAGCGCATTTAAATGCGCCGTTGGACCAACACCGGATTGCAGTAATAGTTTGGGTGAGTGAATTGCACCAGCGGCAACTAGCACTTCGCGGTGCACCAATGCTTCCAAGCGGTAGTGGCCTTGTAAAATGAACTCGACACCCAATGCTTGCTTGTTTTGGGCGTCGAAAAGTACTTTCGTTGCTAACGCATTTTTGAGTACATGCAAGTTGGGCCGTGTGCGCGCCACCTCCCCCAAGTAAGTCTTTCCAACATTCATACGTCTACCGCGCTTTATATTCGCTGGAACAGCAGTTGTGTAACCAACTGTTGTGCCCTGTGCTAAATCTGCTATATAACGAAGGCCTAGCTCACTGCTCGCATTGAACATTAGTGCGATGAGTTCCTCGTCTTCTACCGAATGCTCGAAGTAATTCAAAACCAAACTGCCCACACGTTTATCGGCCGTATTCAACATCGATGCTGTGGTAGCCTTTTCATAGAGTAACTGAGCTTCCTCCCAGGACCATTCATCACAGCCTAGCTGCTGCCATATTTCGAAATCGCGTTCATTGCCAAGCAGAAAGATGTTGCCGTTCATTGAGCTACTGCCACCGAGCATTTTGCCATGCGGCCAAAAACAGCGGCCTTCACGCATACCTTGGCAGCAGTTTGGATTAGGTTCAGCGTATTCAGCCCAATCATAGACGCTGCGTTGCAAGCTTGAGCTTAACGCGTAAATCTACGTGTGGAAAATGATGAGTATGGTTTTTTCAAACTTTAATTTCTCTAATCTCTTACCTCTGATTCAATTGGCGGATTATCGCCAGCTTCCAACAAAAGCACTTTTATGCGCGGATTTTCAGTCAAACGACTGGCAAGCACCGAACCTGCTGTACCAGCACCAACTATCACGAAATCATACTTTTGCAACCCATTTTCGATCGCATCCTCAGCAAAGTCTTTCGGCCACTGTTGGGCGCTCGTCATTTCACATTTAGTTGCAGTTATTGTTGCGAAAAGATTGCTCACAAGCTCATCGACGCTACCTACCGCCGACCTCGCACAACTTTCGACCGCTTTTGACGTCACATTTTGAGTTCGTATAACAGCTGGTCTGCTTCGGAATGTGCTGGCATGTGTGCACGTCGAAATCCCAAGAAGTATAAGGGCTGTGAAAGTGAGAATGTTAATACTATACCGTTATATAAAATCTATTTGTTAGGTACTTAGAATCGGTAGGCGATATTTTGAATAGACAATGCTGTTCATTGCGCTTATATGACACCAATGCGACCTTCGCGAATTATATACAGATTTTATATTCAAACTCATGAACATATACAATCCCCTTATCTTTTAGCCGAAAGCGCGTATAAAGTTCCGCTAAGTTCAACGTTTTTTGTTATCGTATTTCTGTTTTAAAAACCTGTATATCTCTGTCTGATTTAAAATATTATTTACGATTCTCAAATTTAAATATTTACGCGTTTAACCCTTTCAATACGGATTTTTTGTTTAAGGTTAGAAGATACTTAATTATGAAAACTTATTGGTGGTGATACAAACATGGACCCAAAAATAATTGTTCTTTTTTTCTTTCAGAAGAAAAGGTTACTCGAAAATTCCCTTTATATGTTTTAGGGAATTTTTAACCGTTATCATAAGACGTATTTTATTTTAGTCATCGTAACCAATATAAATGAGAGATTTGTTTTTTTGCTTACCAATAACCCTTATCGCAAGTAATAAATTTTTTGGTTATCGGTGACCCACTCGACAGCAAACTATTTTTGCTGAATAGTGGAAAATTTTTCCTCGAGGAACTTGCAGACATTGGTCATGCCACTCCAGCAACTCAAGTTGTTTTATATTGTTTGAATTTTTTTGCTACCGATAACCAAAAAAATTAATACTTCCATATAAAATATGTCTTACGATAATGGTTAATTATAACCAATATTTGAATACATCAGTATTAATGGTTAAATAGGACCTTTTTATCATATTTCTTATAACAGTTACGTCCCTGGATACAAATAATATATGCTTGAGTGCATTTTAGTATATTATTTCTAGGAACTGAGAAATATTTACGCGTTTAAATTAAATAGGATTACATACATACATACGGCGGCCGCCATGGTGTGGTGGTAGTGTTGCCGGCCTACCACACCGAAGGTCCAAGGCTCGAGTCCAGGTTACATCAAAAAGTGGTTTGAAAAAGTGGGTCGCCCCTCGGCACTCTCCGGGTGTACTTCTGCCATGGAATTCTTCTCAGCCAAAAATGAATTTACTTTGTAGATGCAAAAAACAGTAGGTCCAGCCAATTTGTAGGAAGAAATTCAAAGCGGCACACTAAAAATTGAAAGAGAAGCTCTGCGCAAAAATCTCTTATTAGGTTGATTATATAACTGTTGTATATCGCGCCATATAAATATACATACGTAGGTACATACATACGTCCCAGCGAAAGAAAAATAGTTCGCTGAGTGGACCTTGAAAGTGTATAGCGAGAAATCACAATCTTAGCAATCGGATCCGCGCACTTCTGATTTACACCCGCAGTAGTCTACCCATTATATTTCATTTTTTACCAAATTTCCAAAAGTCAAATCACAAAACCCTATCAATGCCTAAAGTTTGATTACTCTGGACTGGCGGCTCGACTGATGTAAATTTGCATTAACAACCGAGGTCTAAAAAAAAACTTTTAAAAATAAAAAAAATTATAACCATTCCTCAAAAAACAAAGAAAAAAATTTCCTCTAAAAATTAAAAAATAAATGTGATAAGATTTATCAAAAGTTATAAAAATTTTAAAGTTTCACTATTTTAACGAAGTTTTGTCAGTAGCCCCTTACTTCTGCCAGTCAGCTCTCACCAACTACCACATGCATACGAAAAGCTTTTTATCATTAAGCTTTTCAACATAGCACTAGCGTTGCTGCAGTAAATATTATATTCGGTGCCTCTCAAACTGTGCACAGGCCATTTCCAGTGTTACTACAAGTGTTTGTGGTGGGATGGTTGAAATCAAACTGTCTGAAAGTTCCGTCTCCGTCATGCCCAAGGCGAATATATGTATGGTGGTAGCAAAGCGAATTCAGCCATCTTGAGCCTAATTCGCCGTTCACTGGGATGTTAAAGTGAAAGTTTGGTGAAAGAGAATATGAAGTGACTTCTGTTAGAAGAGCCCGATCAAGGCGAATTAATACATTATCTATTAATTCGCCTTGAGCCCGATGACAACTAGGAGCAAAGAGCATATATTAACAAAGAGCTCGTTTGAGTCAAATCGCCCATGTCTGTTTTAGAAGCATGAATGAATTCTTCTTCTTGCATATTTAGGTCTGCGCGTAGAAAAGAGTTTTGTTGTTGGGCTTTTGCGCGTAAGAATATATATATTTTGTTGTTGCATAGTAGTTCGGAAGTTTTGGACAGCCAAGCATACATACATACATATGTATGTAGTTGTTGGTACATTTTTTATGTGAACAGCATATGCAAGTGGAAGGGTTAGCGCGGGGATGTGAGGACAGGTGTTTGTAGCTATGTATGTTTGTGCGCATACATTTGTTTGTTCTGATGGAAATAAATATGTGCATGCGCCGCTGACTTACGCATGCATAGAGTAAGGGCGGGTATTGTGGTATACCTATTTTGTTTTCCTCTGTAAACTCTGTAAAGTGCATGCAATTTCAACGAAATTAGGCTAGTAAGATACCAAAAGTATTGCACACAAAAAAAATATAACGCAATAGCCTTACTACTGGAAGTATTCGAGATTTTTGAAAAAATATCTTAAAAGTCATAAACAAGCTTTGGCAGAAATTGGCGAGTAATGTGGTATACCATGTCGGATAATGTGGTATACGTATACCACAATACCCGCACATCGCATCCTTAAATAAAAAGAAAGGTATTTTAGTTGGAAAACTTATATTTTATATCAAAAACTTACAAATTGGGAAAGAAATGGATTGCAACACTTCAAACAAATTCAATTCATTAACATAAGCAACCCAGGTTCAGATGCAGATGATTTTATAGCGTTTAAAAAATGTCTGAACCATTCAATGAATATGGGGACCTGAACCCATCCTGAACAATGACAAGCTGATCCGGAGCCAAGCGGAGCGTCCTTCATGAGAAGAGGATTGTAGCTTTTCCGTGGAAATATAAAAAATGGTGGAACGAACCCGCCTACCGCACTCATACAAGTGATGGCAGTTGCAAGTGAGCCTCGTTCAGCTGAAGTCATTGTCCCAATTTATTTTTTGCCTTTTCGGGCTATTATTTGTAGTTGTTGTGAAGGCATTACCGAAATTCCGGTTTCGTCCACGTGCCATATACGAGTTGGTGGAAAATTAAGTTTTATGTATTCATTTTCAAGTAGTTTAAAAAATTCTTCCACATTTTCCCGACAGAAACCACGCACACGGTCGGCACTTGTACCAGTTGGCTTTCGAAAATTGAAAACATCCTGGTGACCCTTCAAAAAGCCTTTAGGCCAATCTTTACCAGCGCACTCTTTCATGATAGAGAACTTATTTGGAATATTGTTTTTTTTTTTTTCAATTTGATAGAAAAAATAACCGGACATCTGGACGTGTTAGTCCCCAATATCTCAACTCCATCTCTAGAAAATATTAAACCAAATCTTTCTCAATTGCTGCAGTTAAAATTGGAGCCCGACCAAGTTTAGTGTCCAATAGTTCAGCCATGGGTTTCTCACTTCTGGAAATGCGCTGCAGTGTAGTATGGGGGACACCAAGTCAAAAGACTACCCATATCTCCTTTCCTTACTGCTTGTATAGCTTTTTTCATGTCATTTGCTCTCCATTTTCGCATTTCACCTTTTTTCGGCTTGTTTGTGATCGGAAGCTTTATATGGTATACTGTACCACTTTACCCGCCTGCACCTATACCACAGTAGCCGACATCGAGTTTTGTCACATTATTTTTCAATAATTAGCTATACACAAAAATATATACAAAGCATTGCAAAAACAGTTCACTATAACAATATTCTCTTATAACTTTCCCACTAATAAGATTAAGTAACAGTTCTTGATTTTTTTCTAAAAAATCGTTTTGTCAGGGCACAAAAAAAGTCAACCATACCACTACGCACTTTTATTAAAACCAATTAACAGCATCGCATGTAGGACACAAGCTAAAGCACGTATTTTTGATATTAACTATATGAACGCCGAGCTATTTAGATAGGTCTCGTCACTTGCACATTTGTAGTTTCCGAGAAAAGCTGGTGTACCACATTACCCGCCTATACCACAATACCCGCCCTTACTCTATATTTTGGTGATTTGAAGGGAATATGAAACATGGCATGCGTGGGACTTGGGTAATGCTGCAGAGAATGTTGGTTCGAATCCTAAAAATTTCTAAACAAATTTTTTTTTAATATACATATGTATATTTTTTTTAATTGAAAAATAAAAATGTTTATGAAATTTTTTTGATTGTTATGTCAGTGGGTAGAGCACATATGCACATACATATGTGAAGGTATGTTCGAATCCTACCAAGTTCCTACAAAATCTTTGGAATAATGGTCAGAGACAAAATATGTTACGTGGGTGACCATCATAGTTTATTGGCTTAACTTGCAATAACTTTGCTTAAACTAGCTGTATATCATTTCTATTTCGCCTCTAAAGTGTTCGTTTCCGAAGAAAGTCGAATGCATAAAATTTTTAAAAAATGGGCGTGGCCCCTCCCCTTTATAGTGGATTATTCCACAAAACTTTTCATGCCATAACTCGGTTTAAAATGAATTTATTGAAACGATATTTGGAGAAAGTGTTCAACATATAAAGCTTACTCTTTGCCGGGAAAATAAACAAAATTGGTTAACGGACACGCCCACTTTTTGAACACAGTTCTGAAAAATTTCTTTGTAAAATTAAAATAGCGATATTTCCATAATTGTATGAGTTATATAAATAAGATTTTGCACACATATTAAGCTTTTTAAGCAAAACTAAACTGTAAAAAAATGTTCAGCTATTTTCAAAAGCCATTGCTTGAAATTTCAAGAAGGTATTTCAATGAAAGTTAGTGAGATGCTTCCCAATAATATGTAGTATACTCCTGCCAAAAATTACGCAAATCGAATAACAAACAAGCAAGATTTACGGGCAAGTAGTTAACACCCTACTGCCTTTTTTTATTAATTTTTTTTTATTTTCATACCTTTCATGAACATGAGAAAAGCTATTTATATTTTGTTATTTAGTGATAATTTAATTTACCACTCACAACAGAAGTGCCTTTATAAAAACTTTTTCGGTATTAAAATAGACCTGAGTAAATTGGGATACCAAAACTGTAGTGATCTGATAGGTATTTAATGTTCGGTTACACCCGAACTTAGACTTCCTTACTAGTTTTTGTTTTTAGTTTATATTCTTCCTCCTTTTAATAATCTATTTAAATTAGTCTAATTTTATCTCCACTAACTTTTACCCCCATTTCACATTTCCAATCTTCCTGTGGTGCTTCGCCTTGCCTAAACGGCCACTTTCTTACCGGGGATTCTCATAAATCTCTTCTGGAGGAATTCCAATCTTCCTCGATCATTAAAGCAGCTTTTTCGGCAATAATCGTGGTTGGCCCATTCGTATTACCACTCGTTATCACCGGCATAATACTCGCATCAATCGTACGTAATCCGCGCATGCCAATCACCCGCAAACGCTGATCCACTACGGCATTCGGGTCTGTGCTTGCACCCATGCGACATGTACCTACAGGATGCCATGAGCCAATAAACAAATATTTAATATAGCATAACCAATAGGCATCCGAGTCGTATACGAGCTCATCACACTCGGCAATGGGCACATGCAGCAGTTGTAAGCCATAACTACGAAAAGCTTTTGTGGTACATAGACGCTGCACGAAACGCACATAACCTAAAAGCGTGAGCTTATCCGCTTCTTCGCTGGCATAGTTGTTGTGTATGAGGGGTGGCGCTAATGGATCTGCCGAACGTAGACGTACTTTACCGCGCCATTTCGAACGCAACAACAAACCAAAGAACATCCACATACTGCGATTGTTGGCAGCAGCTTGAATGCCTGTAATTATATCATCGCGCAGTTGCAGATATTTAAATCTCTCGACATCACCCGACGGTATTGAGTTCGGGAATATTTGGATGTCTGGAAATGAGCCACTAGCACTAACATTTGTATTGATGAAACTCATAAGGCTGTCGCTAGTTACGAGTGGACCCGTCTGGCTGAGAAAATAGTCCGCAATACTTTTCGCATCGGCCCCATTTGGCGGCAGCTTTATGTTTTGCGCGAATGTGAGTAACAGCGGCATCATGCCATGATCTTGCAGATTATTCCCAACGGGTAAGTCAGCTAATTGCGGTATGCCGAGCGCATTTAAGTGCGCCGTTGGACCAACACCGGATTGCAGTAATAGTTTGGGTGTGTGAATTGCACCAGCGGCAACTAGCACTTCGCGGTGCACCAATGCTTCCAAGCGGTGGTGGCCTTGTAAAATGAACTCGACCCCCAATGCTTGCTTGTTTTGGTCGTCGAAAACTACTTTCGTTGCTAACGCATTTTTGAGTACATGCAAGTTGGGCCGTGTGTGCGCCACCTCCCCCAAGTAAGTCTTTCCAACATTCATACGTCTACCGCGCTTTATATTCGCTGGAACAGCAGTTGTGTAACCAACTGTTGTGCCCTGTGCTAAATCTGCTATATAGCCAAGGCCTAGCTCACTGCTCGCATTGAACATTAGTGCGATGAGTTCCTCGTCTTCTACCGAATGTTCGAAGTAATTCAAAACCAAACTTCCCACACGTTTATCGGCCGTATTCAACATCGATGCTGTGCTAGCCTTTTCATAGAGTAACTGAGCTTCCTCCCAGGACCATTCATCACAGCCTAGCTGCTGCCATAGTTCGAAATCGCGTTCATTGCCAAGCAGAAAGACGTTGCCGTTCATTGAGCTACTGCCACCGAGCATTTTGCCATGCGGCCAAAAACAGCGGCCTTCACGCATACCTTGGCAGCAGTTTGGATTAGGTTCAGCGTATTCAGCCCAATCATAGACGCTGCGTTGCAAGCTTGAGCTTAACGCGTAAATCTACGCGTGGAAAATGATGAGCATGATTTTTTCAAACTTTAATTTCTCTAATCTCTTACCTCTGATTCAATTGGTGGATTATCGCCAGCTTCCAACAAAAGCACTTTTATGCGCGGATTTTCAGTCAAACGACTGGCAAGCACCGAACCTGCTGTACCAGCACCAACTATCACGAAATCATACTTTTGCAACCCATTTTCGATCGCATCCTCAGCAAAGTCTTTCGGCCACTGTTGGGCGCTCGTCATTTCACATTTAGTTGCAGTTATTGTTGCGAAAAGATTGCTCACAAGCTCATCGACGCTACCTACCGCCGACCTCGCACAACTTTCGACCGCTTTTGACGTCACATTTTGCGTTCGTATAACAGCTGGTCTGTTTCGGAATGTGCTGGTATGTGTGCACGTCGAAATGCCAAGAAGTATAAAGGCTGTGAAAGTGAGAATGTTAATACTATACCGTTATATAAAATCTATTTGTTAGGTACTTAGAATCGGTAGGCGATATTTTGAATATACAATGCTGTTCATTGCGCTTATATTACACCAATGCGACCTTCCGGAATTATATACAGATTTTATATTCAAACTCATGTACATATGTATACAATCCCCTTATCTTTTAGCTACATGCGCGTATAAAGTTCCGCTAACTAAGTTCAAGGTTTTTTGTTATCTTATTTGTGTTTTAAAAACCTGTATATCTCTTTCTGATTTAAAATATTATTTACGATTCTCAAATTTAAATATTACATACATACATACGACGGCCGCCATGGTGTGGTGGTAGTGTTGCCAGCCTACCACACCGATTGTCCAAGGCTCGAGTCCGGGTTACATCAAAAGTGGTTTGAAAAAGTTTTTTCAAAACGGGGTCGCCCCTCGGCACTCTTCGGGTGTACTTCTGCCATGGAATTCTTGTCAGCAAAAAATGAATTTACTTTGTAGATGCAAAAAAACGTAGGTCCAGCCAATTTGTAGGAAGAAATTCAAAACGGCACACTACAAATTGAAAGAGAAGCTCTCCCCAAAAATCTCTTAGGAGGTTCATGATTTAACTGTTGTATATCGCGCCATATAAATATACATATATACATACGTCCCAGCGAAAGAAAAATTGTTCGCTGAGTGGACCTTGAAAGTGTATAGCGAGAAATCACAATCTTGGCAATCGGATCCGCGCACTTCTGATTTACACCCGCAGTAGTCTACCCATTACATTTCATTTTTTACCAAATTTCCAAAAGTCAAATCACAAAACCCTATCAATGCCTAAAGTTTGATTACTCTGGACTGGCGGCTCGACTGATGTAAATTTGCATTAACAACCGAGGTCTAAAAAAAAACTTTTAAAAATAAAAAAAATTATAACCATTCCTCAAAAAACAAAGAAAAAAATTTCCTCTAAAAATTAAAAAAAAAAAATTTAATAAGATTTATCAAAAGTTATAAAAATTTTAAAGTTTCACTATTTTAACGAAGTTTTGTTCGTAGGGGCTTCTTCTGGCAGTCAGCTCTCACCAACTACCACATGCACACGAAATGCTTTTTATCATTAAGCTTTTCAACATAGCACTAGCGTTGCTGCAGTAAATATTATACTCGGTGCCTCTCAAACTGTGCACAGGCCATTTCCAGTGTTACTACAAGTGTTTGTCATCAAGGTGCAACCACAAACAAACTTAAATTTTTTTTGGTGCATTAAATTTCTTCCATCCCGCAATAATAATGAGCTCGAAAAAGAGTTAAGTAACGCGAATCTGATCTTCCAGTATAGGAGCCTGAGCTGGTTCAAATATATGGTAGTAAACACTAGAAGTTTTATTTTTCATTCCGAGTATTGGCTTGGTGAATCTTTATAGACAAGACCTGACTGTAGGAGCTGCATTAGGTTTGATTAGCAGGATTAGAAATCTAAGTCGATAAGGGGGTTAGTTTAGGTTGAGCTGGCTAGTCTGCCAAGACCTCAAATATGCTGAAAAGGTCTATAGTGCTTCCAGAAATTCCTCAGAGCAGAAACAAAAACTCTATCAAGAAGCAGGTACACGTTAAAGCATAACTCCGTCCTCTTGGCAAAAACTAGAAGCTTTTTAGGTCACATCATACGGGCTGCTTCGAGATCTAGTAGCTGTGACGCTCATAATAGTCGGCGTTTTAATTTAGTGAGCGCAGGAGAGGAGCAAAAAACAAGTTCAATCGTCTGCACCTGCAGGCAGCACTTTTTGCATCTTTGTCACCGACGGGACCTAAATTAGACGCATGCGATGCCAAAAGTAGTGCCCTGTAAGGTCGCCTATCATGAGCCTTCAGCCGTTCCTTTCCAGGGATAAGAGTAGTTTAGTTGATCTAAAATCGTATACTTCGCACCTCCTTATTGGGGACTTTGCAACTTCTACCGTATACTTCGAGGACCGCCCCTTCTTGGGGACCCATTATAGATGTAAGTTGCTCTCCGTGGTAATCCTTTCTAGCGTATTTTTGCACTCCAGCACACTGTTAGGTCTTGCGGTGTGAGAAGTTATTGCCTGTATAGGCACCTGACTGCCAATGTAGAAATTAAACTCGGCTGCTAGTTAGGCAAGCTTTTTCAAGTGTTCAATATGATACATATTTTTACTTAACATCCTTAATAAATAAATAAATAGTTTACAAAATATCTCACAATTTACACATCGTTAGAAAGTCCACGCTTCCAGTACACAGCCCTCAAACCCAACTACCCCTTTTTAAACTAAATTATCGTATTTTTAATCCAAAATTCCTTGATCATATCGGAACCCTTCTCAGCAATCATAATCACTGGCGCATTTGTATTGGCACTCACCAACTTTGGCATTATACTTGCATCTATCACACGTAAGCCGCGTATACCATACACACGCAATTGTGGATCTACTACAGCTGCCGGATCCCAATATGGACCCATTTTACATGTGCCCACTGGATGATAAATAGTCACCGTATAATGACGTATCATACACTCCCAATAGGGATCGGTGAACATTTGCAGATTTTGACAGCCTGGCCATTTAATTGATGATATGCGTGAGCCGAAACGTTGCATAGCTTTGGTGCGCGATAGTGCTACTGCGATTTTCGCACCCTCCACCAGCGTTTTCGTATCGTGCTCGTCACTTAAGTAATTCGGATAAATGTATGGATATTCGAATGGATTATTGCTGCGCAATTTAATTGAGCCAATGCTACGTGGGCGCAACAGCATCGGTATAATGCTCCAGGCATCATGATTGTTGATCTTTTCGAAGACCGTACGATAAAATGCATCGGTCAGACCGTGCGCTTTACGTAGCTGCGAACCGCCATCTGAATTCGTTGAACCAGAAACAAAATGGAACTCAATATCAGGCCAATCGATTGTAGTATTTGCATATTTTGTATTGACGAAAGCAAGACCTTCGACGCCACCAAGTATGGTGAGTGGTCCCTGACCGAAGACGGCATACTGTAGCACTGTCGACATGGAATGAAAACGACTTTCCACAATTGAAACAGGTTGATTGACAAGAAATGTCAGACCACCCAGCCCTATGTGATCTTGCAAATTCTCACCCACATTTAGATCTTTTATAACTGGTATGCGATGTTTTGTCAATTCTTTGCGTGGTCCAATACCTGACAACATCAGCAATTGTGGCGAATTGACAGCACCTCCCGATAAGATGACCTCCTTGTTGGCGCGTATGTGATATACACGTTGATCCTTAACAAACTCGACACCAAAAGCTAACTTAGTCACTGGATCGATCATGATGCGTGACACATGTGAGTGCATAGAAATGTGTAAATTGGGACGTAAACGTGCCGGACGCAAAAAAGCTTTCGCAGTGCTGCAACGACTACCACGCCGCGTGGTACCTTGTGCTATCATAAAACCAGCTTGTTTCTCGCCATTCAAATCGCGATTCTCGTAGCCCATTTCGACGCCGGCCTCGACAAAGCTGGCTGCAAGTGGCGTGTGATAGGGTGCCTCGCCCACTGTCAAATAACCGCCAGTCGAGTGATATGGCGTGCTGGCCAAGTAGGGATTTGTGTTATCTTCTGACTTTTTGAAGTAATACAAAGCGTCGCGATAACCCCAACCAGGATTGCCCATTTCTTCCCAATTGTCATAATCGATTTTACTGCCACGCAAATACAACATGTAATTTAGTACACTAGAGCCACCAAGCACTTTACCGCGCGGCCAATTACAGCGTCCGTTGTTCATAGCTGGGAAGGAAGGAACAGATTTTTGAGTAACAATTAGGTTGCATCGAAGTATACAACTCACCTAAGCAAAACTTTCCCGTTGGCTCCGTTTTGTATTTCCAATCCATTTTGCTCAACTGCAAATAGCCCGCCATAAGTGGTACATCTGAAATCTCAGTCTCATCACCGCCAGCCTCCAAAAGTAACACATTCCAATTCTCTACTTCTGTCAGCCGATTGGCCACTACTGCGCCCGCTGAGCCTGCACCTATCACTATAAAATCATAATGATCTAATATCTCATCTGTGGGTAGATCTTCAGCTCTAGATTCGGGATCCATTATCTCTTCGTATTGAAAATAAGCTATCGCCGCTACCAACATCGGTATGAACCAACTGTTGCTGGTGGCAGCAGTCACAGCGCCACCTATCGCCGTGGCGGCACCTACAATTGCACTCATTTTCGTAGATTGATAGGTGAAGTGTGTCTTCAATTACTCTGATTTGTCTGCAAGCGCATTGGTACACCAACTGCAAAGAAAATCAATAAAAAAAAGATATTAAAAATTAATTAGTAATAACAACTGCTCGACAGGCAGTCTTTTCTAACAACAACTTCACTCTGTCCAACACTATTGCAACTGACAGTTTCCCGGGACTTCTGTTAGAAGAGATTTGCGACAATACTTGGCAAAGTACGCATCTTGTAGGCAAAACATCCTTACTACAACAACAAAAAGACAGCAATCTACCCTGCAAAGAAAATTTTTTGTCTAGAATGAGTCCGCGATTAGATGAGACCCATGACAGTTTTGATCTCTTTGTATGGCTTGAACTGAAGAGATTTATGTTAGGCTATACTCATTTAAGTCTACTTATTCCAACCATAGCTCACTGTCGCCAAAAGTTATCGGTCGCGGATCACTTCCTTTAAAGATTTATCAAAGTTCTAAGTAATGACAGTGCTCTTACAGAAACCTTCCAGCAACCCGAGAATAAAACAGAATTCCTAGTTTTGTACCTAGTGAAGTTGCCACATATCTTATTTTGTTTTAATGTATCAGACATTGCTTAATAAGATTACCACCTGAGTTTACTAAATATACTTTTGTTTGACGTAACTACGAAGCGATAGACGTCGTAATTGTTATTGTCATAAATGTAAGTAATTTGAAGAAACCTCAGTGCAATGGTGTTAAGATATCAACCATGCTTTCTGAGGTGAAAAGTTCAGTCAGCTGTTTAAATTGGCGAAATCAAATTTTTTGACATTTAAACGATGTAAGTTAAACATTAAAATAGTATTGTTGGAAAAATTTTAAAATTAGTGATGTTTATGAAAAAAGTGAGCTTTTAAAAATCTGAAGTTAATAAACGAATGAAGATATTTGAAAAGTATATCTAAGTAAGACGTGTCGAATAAATATTGTTCGACAACGGAAGTCCGACAAAGAAATACATATACCAAAAATCAAACTCATCCAAGCGGCTAGTAGACTGTATCATGCAACGGCGTCGATTTCGAAGATGGCCACGATCAATTGTGAGTCAGATGTCACTCGCTTTATTAACTTCCGTTGATTAAGGTTACCAACCAAATGTGGTTTTTACGAATTTTCGTTTATTTGAATTTCAAAAGGCCGATAAAAGCATATCGTCATGACACACTTTTATTGAATTATTCAAAAGTATAATTTAGGTTCTGCCAAAAACCAAGCACTGCGTGTGCTATAAAACGTGCGCATCGCTCAAGTCCGCAACCTAATTTTAATGCAAACAATGTTGTGGTTGGCTGCGAGTGATGGTTAAATGCTTCCGCAGCGTGTGTAAATATCAAAGTGCATAAATGTGCACCAACATAAATTTGGTCAAACAAAAGGGCCAAAAACTGAACTTAAACTTTAGCCTCCTTCTATGGAAACAGTTTTAGAAAGAAAAGTAAATACATAAGGCTATAATCATAGTCAAATTAAAATAGTGTTTTATTTACTTAAACATGATTCTAAAATAAACATGATTTCACAACTGTTATAGGCAACTTAAAATACATTTTATTTTAAAGACGGGGTTTTAATTTTAAAATGATAAAATCGTCCTTCTAACAATTTAAAATCACGGTTTGTGTCTATGGTTGTGCAAGGTCACAACGCTTACTCCAAACTTGAGTTTGGCTTTTTTCACTTATTACCACAGTTATGGTATGGTTTCTGAATAAAATAATTGAAACAGGGTGACCTTGCAAAACGTAAAAAAATTCTTCATACAAACAACCAAATTATTTTTTTTTCCAAAACATGCCCATCATTTTAGCTCAAATCTTTGCTTAATATGACCATGATTATCCAACATTTTAAATTTAAAGAGAGAAATCCCAGGCACTTCTGGTTCTGGTATAGAACGCTTACTAACCCAAACTAGTTCCGTACTTTATTTATATTTATTTGCTGACCTTTTTTTTTGGTTGAGTTGGTGCTGAGTTAAAAATTAACACTTGTTCGATGAGAAATATAAGATGTGCGAAATGTATAGATATGAAGGTATTAGTTGTAGTTATGCATTACCGCAAAAACAAATATTTTTTTAAGTTTGTAGCAACAATGTTTCACTTAATAATCGCTTCAAGCAATTTACTTCCGTTTATCAGCTGGACAATGCACCCAAACAAACGATGCGAAAATTGGTTTTTAATTTTTTGTAAATTTTTTTTTTCGGTATCAGTGCTTTTGTTACGTTATCTATGCACACACCAGTTGAGATGACGTTTGTATGTACATTAGGGGTATGACTTATTGGTAAAGTTGTTTTAATTACTTTTTTAATATTTAGTTAATTTGACTAGTTCAAGCGTAGTACATAATAATCATTTTTTTAATTATTTTTTATTTATTTTAGCATACAGTGCTTTCAAATGTTTATGTCTTCCGAAATTATGATCCAAATAGTTTGTAATGGCATGCCCACAAATTTGGGAATAATTTCAGCGAAAAAAAATTTATGTGCCAAAAATATAAATAAATGCAATCGGAAAAATTAAAAAAAAATTTCAAAAATGAGCCAAGTCGCGGACTGGTCTATGCCGATAAAATTAGCAAAAATTATGGAGCTTCAAAAAAAAGTTTATAGTTATAATTTTTAAATTCGACTTTCGAATAACTGGCCCAAAAGTGAACTATCCCAACAAATTTAAGAAAGAAAGTCGAACTGCGACAAAAAGTTCCAAATAGTTTTTATTTCAAATATTTCTTGTTATGAGCCACGGTTATTATAAGAGATAGTCATACCCCTAATAACAACTGCATGCATACCTGTGCCTATATACTGGCTTCGCCAATAGATTGCACATATTCGAAAGTGAAATTTAACGCTCCGCTACTAAAATACAACAACACAATAACTTCAAAAAAAAAACAGTGCAATAATAGCGAATAAATAAAAGTCATATACAAACAAATTTTAAGCTTGTTTGCCTAAGCATGGCAGTTTAACTACAAAGAAATGTGAAGACATACAAACATATAAAAATGCATATACAACTATTAATACATACATACATATGTATGTATGTGTATGTACTAGCTCCCAAAAGTAATTGGTTACGAAATCATTAGTAATTTTCTCTCTTCGTGTTTTTCTTCTGTTTGCTAACTAAAGACGCCATAGTATAGATGATTCTGTCTTAACAGAGCCCTCAGAACAGGATGATTCTTAAAAAAAATAAAAAAATTAAAATTTTCAAAAAAAAAAAAATATTAAAGAAAAATACCCGCGGCAGTGATGCACAAACTTAGCACATGAAAGCTTTTCATAAAAAAATGTTGTGCCTTAGCCGATAAAGCGTGAAGTCGGCTTCAAACCAGCACACCATACAGTGTCGGACGATACTATAGCACCCCCTATATAACATCGAGCTATAACAACAACGTCTTTCATATGCGATTTCGATTTATTTTATTTTCAAACATCGTTTATGTTGTAATGAATACCACTAAAGCCATTCTTGATCATTTTGTACAAAATTCAGAATAACTCCGCAAATTTTGACCTAATTTTTCAACTTTTTTCCTCGGCACTTTAGAAAAATTCTGAGTACGCAGTTTTATAGCCCATTCAATTTGATTTTTAATAATTTTTTATGTGTATTTTTTCTCCATACAACGAAATCACAACATTATTTTTTATATGGAGAAAATACATAACTTAGTTCGGAAAAAAATTTATTAAAAATCAAGGCGCTGTCGGAGCTACTTAATACTTGCACTTTGTCAGAGTCAAATTGAATGGGCTACAAAACTGCGTACTCAGAATTTTTCTAAAGTGCCGAGGAAAAAAGTTGAAAAATTAGGTCAAAATTTGCTAAATTATTTTGAATTTGGTGCAAAGCTTTTTGTAAAACCTTGAACGAAGTTTGCTACAACATAAGTCAAACTTTTATACGAAATTATCTGAAACTTTATTTGTAGGACGCCTTTGTTTTAGTTCGATGACAAAAAGGGGGTGCGATTGTATTGTCCAATACTGTATATGGGAAAAAAAGATCGCTCAAAAACTTTACTAATGGACAGCCACTCTTTAGCATTTTGGAGCAGTGGTCACTAGTCTTAAAACTAGATTGAGGTACTGTACTGCTGCCTAAAGATCTTGCATACCCTCATATCCTAGCAGATCCTCACAGACGGGCTCCTTCTAGACATATTTGAATGCTTTCGTATGGACCTCGAGTATACAATGGCGTGTCAGAACAACAAAACGGATAACAAGATTGTACTTGGATAGGCTAACATAGTCCGACCACCTGACGCAGGCTTTGCTACCTTATATTCGTCGCTTTTCTAAACAATTTTATAGTGTCGAATTTCATCTACAAACTGTTTTTTATGGCGATCACTCAACTTGCGCACCCCATCTTCCTTATCTTTCTTATCTTGCAGAGATTCTGCAGCGGAAGCTTTGTTCCAAAAATACTCTCAGGTGGTTACTTAAAAACAGTTGTATGGATGTATAAAAACTAGTTTTGCATTAGCAAAGAACTTGTTCGCATTTGCTACGTCATAGTTAGTCAACAACGTTTTGCACATATTTGCGCCGTAACCATCTAATTAATGAAACTGGCGTGTAAATAGTAAGTAAACTAGTTTCCTTTTTATGGCGTTTGTTGTCATCGTTGCTTCTGTTTTGCTGCAAGCGTACATATTTGAGTTGGTGCAACACGCTGTCATATAATCTCGTTTGCTCACAAAAACCAGCCGTAATGCGAAACTGAGTACGACTAATTTGAAAAAAAAAAGTTCAAGGCCCTCCCACCCGCCTAACAGTAAACATTATTCGTTCAAGAGTAAGCAGTAAATTTTATTCAAAAAAAAAAACAAAAACAATTTGCTTCACATTTTTATCCACTCTTATTTGGCTATACTAAGTATATAGAGTATGTATGTATGTACTTAATTTTTAACTTTCTGGCTATATACAATGCAGAAAAGCCGAGTAAGAGAGAGCCATACCACCAAAGTATTTATGCTAATGCAACTACTTTTGTTAACTGTAAAATTTAGCACACACACTTCCGACGTCAAAGAGTCTAATTTGTATGCAAATTAGGAACGCATTTAAAATTTAAAAAAATCAAAAAATGGTTTGATAAATTTAATTAGGAGAATTGTTAATCTTTTTTTTTATTCTTCTTGTTGTTCTTGAAGCAGATGGCCTCAGTCTGCGTAATGGCGTTGACACACTGAACAATAGTGCGCTTATTTGGAATTAATTTTAAAATCAATGATGAAAGTTTTTGTAAATAAGAACTGCTCGTGGATTTGTCACCCATTCACATTCTTTGTATTTTGAATAAAAAACCCAAGGGAATTTTTGTAATTTCTCTCTTTCCTCTTATTATGAAAAATGTTTGAAAAAGGAAGATAGCTGGAGCTGGAACTAGAGAGAACAACAGAGATACAGATAGTGATAGAGGTACATATTGGGGGAAATAGAGATAGGGGTGGAAATGGAGATGGAGATAGAGATAGAGATAGAGATAGAGATAGAGATAGAGATAGAGATAGAGATAGAGATAGAGATACAGATACAGATAGAGATAGAGCTAGAGATAGAGATAGAGGTATAGATAGAGATAGAGATAGAGATAGAGATAGAGATAGAGATAGAGATAGAGATAGAGATATAGATATAGACCTCAGAATAGTAGTAGAAATATAGATAGGGATAGAAAATTATTGAAGTTGACTGAAGGAGCTTCGAAATACGGAAGAGGAACCAAAAGTATTTCTCTGCATTTACTTGTTGTTGTTGTTGTAGTGCTACTTTGCCATGCCTAGGTAGTTAGTATCCCACCCAGTAGTGTCATCGAACTCTTCTAACGGAAGTCCTAGAAACCTTTCGGCTTCGACAGGGGCTCTGCATGTACTGGTACATTTAAATGTCTGGTACATTCAAATATCGTTTCGAGACAACAAATCACCTAGTCCCGTAGCAATACTAAAATAATCGCTACCAAAATTCCAAAGAGATCTCTGAACGATCCAGAAATTAATCGAAATGTTATATAGAAAAACCCCGTCATAGGACTCAAACGCGAACTCACTACTTACTAAATATTTCTATAGTCGTTTAGATGAGCTGCCTTGAATTCTTGTTAACTTTTTATTCTAGCTCAAGTTATTACAATTCTAGTTGTTAACTAAATTACTAGATGCTTCAAGAATAGCTTTGGCACTTGGTTGCTACACACAAACTTTTTTAGCGCAACGCTTTTTTTTGGAGATCGCACAAATTCAAAATTTTGTATTATTCACACAAGCTCAAATTCCACAAGAATATTTCTTCACATTACGTGTACACTTTCTTTTTTGCTACGCATTGCCTTATTTTGGATTCTTTTTTTGTTTCGCACACAAAAAGCTTCACAACAACATGTATTTCTAGACCGTTTGACGCATGCGCGTTGACTGACTGTTCATCAGGCAAGTTAGTACCTACAGAGTGAACAAAACTACCTTTCTACTCCATTGCTCATTTCTCTTTACACACTTTTTCTTGGTTTAATGCAGTGAGCGTGTGTACTGTGGTGAACTGTGTAATGAAGAAGATGTCGTAAGCAAGTTTCTCTCATGGCAGTGGTTAATTCAGCGAACTTGTGGGCCGCTTGGGCAGACAACTTATTTCATACAATTATTTTCAGTTGAATTAACAAAGTCGGTTCAACAGCAAAATTTCTCAACAATTATCAAATAATTTGTTATTGTGATAACATTTTTGTTCACTTATGATCACATGCTCCATATTAAAATGTCAAATCATTTACTCGTCCACCTATCATGTCTAACCTCTTTCAATTACTTTGCGTATCTAAAGAGCTCCACCTGACGTGATAGACGGCACGTATGTATGTATGTTTGCAGCAGGTCTGGAAAATGCTGCAACTAATTTGGTTTTCTGTTTTGTATTGCTTTCTCTGTTAATCATGCTCACGTTTCTACATTTCCATTGCCTTTTCTCTATTCATTATTGTTCATCGCTTGTTTCTTTGGTGATATTAGGCATGTGATGTGATGTCAGTTGACTTCACTTGCATAAATGATTAAATGAGAGTATTAAGTTGGATTAACGAGCTGTTAAGAAATAATCTTCGAGCGTGAATATCTCTTTGTGAAGAAATATTTAAAAGCGGCGCATAATTTCTATTACAAATTGTTTTGCAAACAATAATCCTAAACACTTGGAACTCAGATTAGAATCAAATTATGAATATGGAATTTAATTTTTCTTAATGTGCACATATCACCGTCACCCCTTTAATCATAAAAGCGAATATCAAAGATATCAATATCCTTCTTAATGGCAATTTTTAATTTTCAGTTATTCTATTAAGGAAGTCATATGACTTGGTTTGATGTGATGACTTGATGTGATGTGGTGTGATGACTGCAGTTGCTCATATGATGTAGTCTGATAAGTTGATTCGATAACGAGTTGTGATGATATTTCTTTAATGCTTTGTTTATAATGAAAAATTCTTACAATGATCAGCACATGATTTCGAATTTAATTTTTTTCCTGTAATGTTTTCTATAATTGTATGTGATGTGATTTGATTTGATGTAATGCGTTTATCAAAAATGCTGAAAGAATAATTGATGAAATCTCAAGTGATGATTTGATTTGGCACGATGTGACATATAATCTTAAGATGCGACTTTTTGTGATTTTTTTTTAGATTTGATTCAAAAGTTTCAAACTTCGTCAGCAATCAGACTCAGTATATTCTTCAATTAAAAAGCAAAATTTTAAACTTTACTGATATATGTCGGTGGTCATGTAAACAGGATGACTCATATTTTTAATTTTCTTCTCTTTACAGGTGGCTGCTGTGGTTCCACCAAAAAGCGCACTATTGTTGGTGGCTGGGCATGGGCCTGGTGGCTGGTAACGGATGTACAACGTCTCTCTCTTGAAGTGATGACCTTGAATCCCATGTGCGAGAATGTTGAAACAGCACAGGGTGTGCCATTAACCGTAACTGGAGTGGCGCAATGCAAAATCATGAAGGTATATTGAGAAAAAATATATCATTTATTCATTTACTACATCCACTATTTCGCCCAAGACAATTCGAATATATCTTAAGATTTATATAAATACATTTTTAGTGAGTTTAATTTAGAATAATTTGGCGCTTTTTAGCTCTGCGTTGGCAATTTGAAAAGTGTGTTTTCAAGAGTTTTTTATTAAAGCTATTTATAAACTGTTTTTTATATCGATAACGCATGCTAGTTTTAGTTTTTAGCTAAGTATGTTTATTTTCAAATTAAAGTTTTAACTATATTATTATTTTATTTGTAATAATTGCTTATACATATGTATTTTATAATTTTTTTTTCACTTCTCCAACATTGTTGTACTGTTATTAATTATGGAAATTTTTTTATTGTTATTTTATACGAAATTGAAAAATTATTTAATATTGAAAAAACAAATATGTTACAAATTTACCTAACAGTTTAGTAATTTTTTGTTTCTTTTATTGTTAGTAAATGTATAAAAATATATTTGTAGCGCTTTTTTTCATTCACATGCCAATCAAATTGAATCGTAAAATGCATTTTGTCCAGTTTTCAATACAATGCTCGGCTGAAAAGTTAACCAGAAGTATATATTTGTGTTCTTCCATTGCTATATAATATTTATCATTAAACTAAAAGCTTTGTTCGATTAATTTTCACTATCCAACTTTAGTGCTACTGCAAAATAAAGCTAAGCTTTTAAATGTGCCACTCTGTACTTATACATTCCGAAACTTAAATTGAACATACATAAGAATAAGGGAACTTTTGTGACAAACAAACATCAAATATTGCCTTGTCTGAATTAATTAATTTATTTTTTTTTTTTTTTCGAAATGTCATAATTACTATTAGGTCTACCAACATTTAAAAAAATACTTAGAAACTTATTTATGTTTTTTCATTGCTTTATAAAATTTATCATCGAACTTTCTTCGAATATTTTCCACTACCTAACCTACAAGATTTTTCAACATAAATATGTACTATAAGCGTGTCACCCTGTGCTTAAAATTAATCTAGCTTAAAGTGCTTAGGTACATAAAAAATGCCTCACACATTATAGAAGTTAAACTTTTTAAAGAATTAAGAAAAAACAAAAACTAACAATAAAACGAGAATGAATCAAAAAGTATGTCTATGTTGATACAATTCAAAGTGAATTTTTGAAGGATAATACTGTAGTAAGAAAATCTAAAAATTCGTATTTTTTAGGGAATAAAATAACAGTTGTTTTTTTTTAGATTTTTCGGATACATTTATTTATTTTTTTTTATTTATCTTATTTTATAATTTCATTTATATCATTTATTTTAGTGCTATATAAACAATCTGTATTTTTATTTTTGCCAATATCCCTGACAGCTAGTTAAATAGACTAGTGATTTAACTATTTAATTTATTTAATTTTTTTCATAAATAATAAATAATAATAATATATTTTTATTTGGGTTTAAAGTTTTTAAATATTAATCCAACCTTTTCTAATACTTCAATAATTTGGTGTTATCTTGCTTCAAGTAGGTCCATACCCCCAAACCATGGGAGTCATAAATGAGTCAAAAAGGAGTTCTAAATGGGAGCGTTTATGCTCTTTATGTGCTTATTTATGAGTCCGAAAAAAGGGTTATTTCCTTTCTTGCGATGGTCGTCCGATATGAGCCGAATTTCAATACATATGAGCCTGAATAAGAGTCATATTTGACACCTTTTCTTCTCATAATCGGCACTTATTGGACTCTGAAAAGAGTCATATATGCGACAGCTCTAGAGTCATTTATGACTGTTACAAAATTCAGAAAATGCACATTTTTGGCACTTAAATGACGCCTTTTTGGCATTGAAATTGGGAAAGACTCATAATTTTCAACACATCGGAGTTACAAAAGATTCCTTTGCAATCATTTTTCTGAATCTAAAATTGTTCACATATTTAAGGCTAATATCGGAATCCTTAATTATGAACACTCGAGTATGTTTGTAGGGTATTGCAGCTCCAGAACAAAACAAAATAAATTATACTTAAGTTGGTTTTTAAAAGCAATTTAGAGTTAAATGTTATTCCTTATTCCATAGTTACGCTCTATAAAATTTGTACGTAAAATACGATTGCAACTGCTGAGTTTATAATAAAACAACGATTTCTTTTTTTTTTTAAGTTAATTATTTTACATTTGAATTATTGCTAAATTAATTAAATGTTTGTGTATATCTTTATTTCATATTTTATTATACACTGAACTTTGGGGTCTTTCAGCTATTCCGGCGTAGCTATCGGCGGGGAGTAATTCCGATTAAATCGATTTATTTCTCTGATGATCTATTGCATTTCTACCGTCGGTAGTTTCGTCGTAATAACTGATAGATCCCTTTATACCAAAAAAAAGTCTTTCATACTCTAATTTTTTTTAATTTTTTATAAAATTTCTTTATCGTTGAATGACCGTTGGAGAGTTTTGATTTCAAAGTAAACATTTATGACGTCTAATGAAAGTTCTAATCATATTAAGGTATGTTTATTTTTTTTCTTTTCAATTTTACGTTTCTTTTCAATTTTTCAATTTAGTTAATGTGAATTTATGTATTTACTAACTCACGATCATTTTACATATGTATATAACTTTTTCGATTATTGTAATTTTTTACCCAGTTGCATTTAACATGACACGACATGATTTTACAGACAAAATAACAAGTTAAAACCAAGATGAAGTTAAACTTAGTTAATTGTTTTACCCAAAGACTATGCGACTATCGAAAATTTGCGACCTCTAAGCAGCACCCAAACGTTTTATTAATTGAAAAACATTCATACATTTAAATCATATTCTCATAGTGTACATTAGAGTGTCTTTAATCATAAATTAGTGGGAAATGAGCCTTTTAATATTAATAGGTCCGTAGCTATCAATTAACGTTAAAATGCTCGGTGGCTGGACTTTTGCTTTGGTTTGTGATAATTGAGAATGTGGGAACGGTGTCGACTCTACCGCTCCATACTGAGATTATTTATCTCTATTTCCGAAACGAACTTGGGAAGCTTGGTACACTTAATAAATAATAACACGGCTTATTTCGCGTGGATCGGCAGAAACGGATATTAGTAAAGGGTGCCCTCAGAGTTACTAATCAATCGGCGGCTAGCCTAAAAAAAAAGTTGTTAACGAAAGGGAATAAGAGGAGTATCAAAGCTGGACCGTGTTAACTCAGCTACTTCATACTTATCACTTTACCCAACCTCAATCCATAACCATTGCCACTCTAAAGTACATTTGTATATCTACATGTTTAATGTTTTTTTTTTTTTTTTAATGTATTTCATTGAGAGAACTATTTGTTTTATTGTAATAACTTTGTTTGTTGTGTTCCATCAATGATTTCTTTTCATGTACAGGGCTCGACAAGCTAGGTGTTATCAACCTTTTTACATGAATCGGTTCACAGTTCAAATCATTTTGTAAAAATTTCATTTACGGACAAACCATTCCTTAAATGTATATAACTCACACTTCCTCATGTCATAATTGAATGTTTTTTTTAAATGGGAATCGCTTTGCAAATCATATATACATACATGTATTAACATAAAAATTCCACACACTAATGTGTAACTAATTGGATCAGGAGGCTTATTATGTAAAACGCGGTGCCACTCACTTTCATAGATCTAACTACATAATACGAAATTAATTACCATAGTCCCTCACATTTACTAGTCACTAAAGTGAGTGTATGTTCATATTATATATGTCGCATTTTACATAATTTGCCTCAAAATGTATTACATTTATTGTTGTATTAGTGACTTGTTGTTTTACTTTACAAAATTATAAAATTGTTCGGCTTTTAAATGTTTGTTTTATTTTTTTCTTCTCTCTCTTTGCTATAACCAACAAACAAAAAAATATAAAACCAAAAATTTACAAAAAACCAAATACATAAAACCATTTGAAAACATCACCATCATCTATCGCAATCAATAAAAAAAAAAAAAAAAATTACCAATCAATCTAAAATTTAAAATCAAAAATTAAACAATCAATCAACCGACACCCTCATACATTCATCTCCCTTCAACTTCAACAACAATTGAAACAACAATTACAACATCAACAACATTCTCTGCCAAATGAGCAGATGATGAACGTCTATTATTTTCATCATCAGGCTGACGAATTATTGGGCACCGCTAGCGAACAATTTCTGGGCAAGAGCGTTAAGGAGATAAAACAAACGATTTTGCAAACATTAGAGGGACATTTGCGTGCCATACTCGGTAAGTGTTTATATGTGAGATATCACATTATTTGTATATCGAAAGATACGTATATTTTGTCACTGCTGAATAAAGACTTTAAGGCAGTATTTTTATGGAATCATTTATTTTTTAGTTAGGCTAACAGGTAGTTGCAATTATTTCATATTCTCCGCGCGAGCATGCGGAAAATGGAATCCTTTCTCTTTAATTACATTGTCCCATAATCAAAGTCAAATTAAAATATAGTTTTATTTACTTAAACATGATTCTAAAATAAACTTCATTTTATTTAGTTTGACAGCTAACCATAAAAAATACGTCAACTAAACTCCGGTTAGCGGTTACCGGTTAAGGGTTTTATGAAAGCTGCGCCAAGACGGAAAAATTTTTTTTTCAGAAATCATTTTTCAGAAACCAAAAAGTCAGAAGGAAAAATTCAGAAACACATTTACGGTCATGCATTAACCCACTCGTTATCCGCGATTTTTTGGTTAGGTTTGAATGAGTTGTGCTACACTTAATTGGTAAATATTTAAAATTATAACCCATTAGCGGCCATACTCTGAAATCAAATTTTTCACATCAAAATAGTTTTACATAGGTTTAAGAAGTTGATTGTAAGTGTTTTCACCCTTTAAACGCCATGCCTTAACCCATTGGTGACCAAAATTTTTATTTTTATAATTTTTTATATGAAAAAATAAATTGCTCTCCACTTCAATGGTAAATATTTGAAGTTTTAAATGCATGCATTAACCCATTGACGACCTTAACTATTTTATTAATAACGAAATAAAATGATTCACCTCAGAGTAGCATTTCATTATATTATAAACTCTAAATTTTTTTATGTTAGATCTATTACTGCATACTTAAAAATTAAATGTTTACATTGCTAGCCCATATTTGGACCATGTATTAACCCATTAAATGCCTTTAATTTTTTTTAAATTCTGAAATAATAATTTTTTCCATATGTTTAGCGTTATAACACAAGTAATTATGCATTAACCCTTTGGTAACTAAATTTTTTTTTTTTTTTTAGAATTCAAAATCAAATTCTTTAAAATCTCCAAATATTTGTAAAGAGCAAATGTGTAAGGTTGTTTGGCAAAGTAGCAAAAGAAAAACTAACCAATGCTTCGAGAAACGTGTTTTTCACTTATTTCAAAGCCATTATCTCCTATCTAAACAGTTGAAAGTAAAAATTCAGAAAGTGAAATTCAGATCTAAAAATTTAAAAATTAATGAGACGGCAGAAAAAAATTTAATTTTTAGATCTGAATTTCACTTTCTGGATTTGGACTTTCTGAAAAAAAATTTCTGAAAAAATGTGTTTCTAAAATTTTGTTTTCTGAATTTAGGGGGGAACCATCCTTAACATGGAAAAATAATAAAAGCTGTCCAAAGTGTATTTTATCTTTCACTTTATTTGTCTTTCTTTTAATTAAAAACTCAACTTGTCTTGTTATTGCCCCTTTTCGTATCCCAATACATTTGTTGATCTCTAGTGTCTTATTGTTCGTCGTCTTTTTTTTCCTTCTTTCTTAATGACACTTTGTGTTCCAAGTGTTATTTCCCATTTGTTCGAGGCTCTCCTTACAACCACACATTCATAGGAAGTTCATAATACAGGGCCACAACAAATAAACCCTAACCACAAGAAGGTTTCAAAGTCGATTTGTGTGCCATGTTATTAAACCAACAAAATAATAATAATGGTAATGCATTTTTTATTTGCAAATGTCACCTTCAACACAAATGTGCGCTATTCAACTTGAAAATTGTTCTAACTTAGATACACAAACACGTAAAATTATTTAAATGCATTGACATTGTATCGATTTAAAGTAAAAGCAGCAGTGGTTAAGCGGAAATAAAAGCCATAACAAAAGTAGTTTCTTGGAGGTGCCTGAGTACAACGTCAAAGTGATATAAATATATTTACATATATTAGACCGGGCTAGAATTAAAAATGATTTTTAAAAGGAACCCGAAACCGTGAATAGCATTTAAGAAGGCGTAAACGCTCAGCCTTAACCATCAATAAAGGTAAATTTATTTCCTTCTTTGAGGTCATGGGTCAACTAAAAAATTATATGCAACTTATTTTGACAGCAATGGACGATTTTTTGACTCCACACAAATCGACCCGGCCTAGTATGTATGCATATAGCCATGTATGTATATATATGGCTGAAATATATGCTTATACATATATGCACAACTACCCAACAAACATTTAGGTTACTGCCCGAATGACTCGCATTCTATTGTATTTCTCTAAGGTAGTAAGTTGGAGAACTGTTTGAGAAACTGTCGAGAATAACAGCATTCGCTTCAAGAAGGGGACTTAGATCTCGCTATATATTATTTTAACGTGAAATTCTAAATTTTGTTTCTAATGTGAAGCGTATTTTTCTAATCGTTCCCTAGTCGACTTCTAGTCTAGATCTCTAACCTGTTTTTGTAGAGATGCATTAACTATATTAGACCTCTAATGTAAATTGTTTGCTGGGTACATAGTACATACATACATATGTAGTCCAGCCATTCCATGGCCGCCAATTCACAATTTCATTCTCGCAATTATTAGGTTAAATTAAATTATGCAATACATACAATAAAGCATTAAACGGCGAGACAAAAATAATTGGCTGGGATCATTTCTAATCAGAATGACAGGTCTTAATTTTTTTTCGCGCTAGCTTCGATAGCAACATATTTTAAAAAGTAAAATATGAATTTCAAAATATTATTTGTGAGGAATTTGAAGTAATTTTGGGACTCCATGCAGTGTAATTTTAAAATTTTCAATTACGTTTTGCATTTCTTTCCAAATTATTTACATTAGCGCAAATTAACCGAGGAGACTACTTTTTCTAGTTTTTTTAAGGAATTGAAATTTAATCAGCTCCTTTTCTGGTGAGCTTAGTTACCGATAATTTTTTCTAATTACAGAGGAATGTACATATTTGTAATGAAATGGAATTCACGCAGCTCTGATTTTAAACAAAAAAAATATTAAAAATGCACATTTCTTTATACATTTTAGTGTATGATTCTAAAATAAAATCCCCCATACACAGCTATTGTTAAAATCCAAAAATTTGGCATCCCTAGCTCATATCAACAAGCTAAGCTCCTAGCTGATATACATGGCGTATGAGCAACTTTAAAAAATACTTATTTTCATGCATCCTTAAACATCCTTTCAAACAAACAAAAAAAGGAAATATTTGCTATGTAACATTCTCTCTGCTCCACCAAAGAAATACGATGAGCATGAAAAGTGAATATGTAGGCTAAACCACATTTTTATTGCTCACCACTAGCTACTGGCATTGTGTAAACCACATTACTACAACAACTATGCAACGAGCATAATCCTCATCTGTTCATAAGCTTTCAATTTGGAAAGCGTCTATTAATGCCACAAATTTGCCAGCAGCTCCGGCGGGAAGGGGGTAGAAATTGTGAATTTATTTGCGACACACAAAAAACTCAGCTACCCGAACACAATCAAATCAAATGTATGCTGGCATTTGAAGGGTTTTTTTTCTCAGAGTACTTCAATGTGACTATATACCCACTTAATGCAATAACTATTATATGATATACATATGTACATATGTATGCATGTATGTATATTGATTTGTATGCACTTTATGTGAGACACATACATACATACATATACAATATACAGCAGCTGTGGTCTAATATGTTTTTATCACATGCAATAGGCGCCTAAGTGCCATATAAAAGAATAGTACCTAAACGGCAATCGCTTATGGCAGCAGCATTTAATATATTTGCATGTAAAGTATCTACTTGTATATAAAACTAAACCTTAATGCAATTCATTTGAATAATAAGCTCAAAATCAGTTTTACTTATAGGAGCTTAAGAGCTTAAGCGCCCCCATTATTTTTTGTCAAAGCTAAAAGTATCCAGCAGGGTAAGCAATTACTTATGTAGATACTAGCAAACAAGTAGTTCTTGTCAAAAGTTTTGGAAATTTTTAAAATCCTTCTATTTGTGTCTGAGTTTGTATTTTTGTACTTGCAGCCTAAACCGCTAGATGTAATCGAACGAAAATTCGTCAAGACATACCCTGACCATCTCAATCCATGATCCACTTTATAAACAGCAGTTTTGGACAAGGAGGCGTGACACCTTTCACACATCGGAAAATTTCAAAAACTGATGTATTTGAACGAATTTTTGTCAAACAAGACATACCTTGACTACTATTTAAAGTTGTATTTCTGGTACACAGAGAAGGATACCCCTCATTGTTTAACTTTCCAAAATTGCTTGAACCTCGATCGCCCATTTCTCTGTGAAAATCATATTCTAGGGATCAAAATAAAAAACTTTGCCGAGGGAGCCATACCTCTAAAAGAAATTCTGATGTCCCCCAATTTGGGTCGAACTTTTGGGTAGGGGGCCATGGCGTATGAGTGACATTTTGGGGCTTCTCTTAGGACTACAAAGGATACCTACCCAAAAGTTCGACCTAAATTAGGGGCAAAACAGAATTCGTTTTAGAGGTATGGCTACGATTTTCACAGAGCAATGAGCGATTTTTAAATCGACCCGCCCTAGTATACATCTCTACATATAATAAAATTGTAACAGGTCGATGTCTGTACATGGCAGATATCAACAAAACATTGATTGGGGGAAGCATCATTAAACGAGTAGAATCCAAATCAACCATTTTTTTATTTTTTGTGTGTCTGTCTGTCTGTCTGTCCGTATGTTTGTGGCCGTATCACTCTGAAAGTACTGAATGGAATTGAATAAAACTTCTTCGTTGGATTGCTAGATACCCAACTTAAAATTTAGGATATTACTTTTTTCGATATCTCAACCGGTTTTGGAGTTATCGCCCAATATGTGGCCCATGTCTGTCTGTATGTTTGTGGTCGTACCAGGACCAGGGGTGACCAAAAATGTCTTAGTACAATATGGATGTCAAACGAAAGGTGTCAATGAGTGCTGTAATATGCGATGTGATCAATTGAAATATCAAAAAAGGTTTCGGAGATATCTTGAAGTTATCGACGAATATTTGCCAAAAAATGTGTTAGTACAATATGGGTATAAATCGAATGGTGCCAATGGGTTCTGTTATAGGCGATGCGCTTAATTTAAATATCTAAAATTTTTTCAATTATATATCTTCAAAAATTACGGACGGAAAAAGAAAAAAAAATAAAATATACGCATACGAAGTCGCGGGCACCAGCTGGTTAAAAATAAAGATGAATCACCATAAATGAGCTTAAGGCCAAGAATAATAACTTTTATTAAAATTATTTATTACTCTCTTTATTATTATTAGCATTTCTATTAATTACTATCACTTTTTCTGTGCAAAAAAAAACGGGCATTTTGATAAAAACGCGATAGCTTTTCTTAGTTATTAACTTCAGAACTTCTTTATCAGAGTAATTTTGGCGAGTTCTGTTAACAATTAGGCTACCGGCACATCGATTTGTTTGAAAACGAAATTTTTACCACCTCATGTGTTCTATATTTTTCATTTATATGTACATTAAGGTGCCTCGCCAAAAAAAGTTGCACTGTTTCCACCGGAATTTCAAAATTCACTCTTTTCCAAGGACTCCCCCAAAATATTTCGAAAAAATATTAAGATTTACGGGAGCTAAACCGCGTTAAAAAAACGCTAAAAATATCCTTTTTTATAAATAAAAGGAGGATGAGAAAATATTTTATAATAAAAAGCATCTGAGATGATAGAGTGCAAAAGGTAAGCATAAAAAAGTTTAAAAATTGTATCAATACTATTATTGTATACCTGTGTGCTAATATTCGCAATGTGTAAAATTGGACCAAAAAGGGTTAAATTTTGCAGAAATGACAACGTCTCGAAAATTCCATTCAAATGATACCCCAATCGTCCAAATCCGTCAATAATTGGCCGAGATATTAAAGTTTTCCACAAACCTACCCCTCGAAATATGACCAAAAACAGCAGCATACATCTCAAGATTTGGATTGCGTTGATAAAATTTTCAAACTTTTTTATGCTTACCTTTTGTACTCCAGATAATTTATCTTCTCAGGTGCTTTTTATTAAAAAATATTTTTTCATACTCCTTTTATACATACATAAAAAACGAGATTTTTAGCGTTTTTTTAACGCGGTTTAAATCTTAATATTTTTTCGAAATATTTTGACCAAGGTCTTAGAATACATTGAAGTTTATAATTCCGATGGAAACAGGGTGTCCATTTTTTTGTATGGAGCGTGAGGCGCCTTAATGTACATACATTATATGTATTACATATGTATATATGTATATAAGTGCCATCCAACGTATTTGTTTTTGTCAGCATATCATTTGTTTACAATTACTGGCATGTTGCGACACACACCTCCCACATTAAATGTTTAGCAACATTTTACTATTATACATACATATGTGCACGTGTATACATAGATATAAATAAGTACATATATTCGTTTATTTATTGCACAACACTTTACTGCTTCAGCATTTTAAATGAATGAAAGAATTGCCATGATGCAAAAAATTTAGATTCTGAAGTATGTTTGCTTGGCGTATTGTTTGAGTGGACATTTTGTTGAATCTTATGTTTAACTTTTAACTCACTTCAGCTCGAGTTTTCAGTCGTTAAATAAGCTCAGTTTAAACCAAGTTCGATGAAAATTCTTTCTTGTATGGCAACACTGGTTTTTTTCCTGCACCTAGCTGAGGCAACAGCTGATATTTGTTTACATGTCTCACGCCGTTGCATTTCATTCACAAATCAGATTATTGCCTACATTTCTAGTATGTTGTATTAATTTCTTGTATTTGTAGCTATTTATTCAAACTTTTGTTAAATATTGAGTTAATTATCTCAGACTTCAAAAGTGTTGTTTCCAGACATTTGTATGTTACTATTTATAATGTTCCTATTCAAGCTCCGATTATTGTTCAAATTTTAAAATCAAAATTTATTGTGACTGCGTTTCTATAAAAGCTACTGATTTTGACTTGATTTGCTTTCTATTACTAACTTGAAATCAGTTTTGCAGGCTTGGCAACCCTGTAAACAATGCAGGTGTTGTAAAGAAATCAACATATAAATAGGTTTGTATGTAAATACATATGTGTCTTCCTAACCCTGTAGGGAACCTAATAACAAGTTGACAAAATTTCTGATTCGCAATAAATATGAACTAGTTCCGGAGTAACTAGATTTTCAATAGTTAAAAACCGGTAGTCGAAGAATTATTTTTATTGTTTGGAAATATATTATTCTTTTATACATTTTCCCCTCATATAATAAAAATGCAACATTGCATATATTTAAAAATAATTTATAGAAGTGATCATTATTGAGTCATTAAAATTCCAAGCAACACTTTTTAAAATTTTTGTCTGCATATCACTCAATTTAGTCCAAGTTCAGAACTAGTTGAAAGCTAGAAACTTTTCGTACAAGGCATACATGTATCCGTTGAATGTACATAAACAAAATAAACTGTGTTAGCAACAATAACAATGACACCGATTGATAGCAACCACAAACAAACAAATGTTGCCAACTAAATTTGCGCGCCGTTTTCAGTTTATCGAAAGCATTAAACAACGAAGGACGTACGATTTTGCCGTGTTCCTTACACGGTTTTGATAAGACGTGACTTACGAACGTGTTTGTAATTCTTAAATTTAATAAATAATTTATTTTGAAATATTTTTGAACGCAAAAAGAGAAAAACTAAACACGGAAACAAAGTATAAAAACAAATTTTTTTAATTAAAAATGCGATCATGTTTTTATATATATTAAATTTGTTAGATATCGCATTTACAAGGTGCGAGATGTTCAATTAACTACTCGCTTTTTGTATACACACTCACACATTTACATATGTACAGTGAGTGCCAATCAAAATGGTCCACGTAGTTATTCTATTAGGCGTATTCTAATCAAATCGAGTTTGAAAAGAATACTCGTCTATTTATCAAATAACCTTCAAAACAACTCGGCTATTTTAAGCGCTCGCTAATGAAGTCAGCTGTTCAATACGCAACTTGGAACGTAGTGTTGGATGGTGGAAAAACTGCTCCATTGTGAATGAATCGCAGCCAACTTCACTCAAACTGCGATATGAAAATAAATAAATGGAGAAATGGAAACAAGGAATAATTTGAATGAAAAGCAAAAAATTATAAACAACAAATCACTTTGAAAGTTGAAATTTATCCAGTGTTGCTAAATACAAGCAGGGAAATTTTTGTCGATTTGGGCGTTTTCTTCACACTCGCTTAGAAGAAAATACGACTATTATATTTTGTAAACTTTTACAACTAAAATTCGTGTGTTAATTTCATGCAAAAAATAGAGATTTTTAGCTGTTGTACTAGTGTTGCTAAGTTTATGGAACAATTCCAAAAATACTTGTGGAAATTCAAACTGGCTTAAAATCATTTTCGATTATGCAGTTTTGTATCTTTTTTAAATTCTAGTCTTATCTAGTCTTTAAAGTCTAGTCTTAAAGCGCAAGTCTCAAGTTCATGAGCGCTGATTTTGAGCAAATTTTTTTCTTCGTGGTGTTTGATATTTTCTTCCATAACAGCTTTTCATAGTAATTAAAAATACCAAATCATGTCGAAAACATATCTACTATAAAATCTACCGGATTTTCAAGAGCCCTAACTCTTGCACTCCGTGATAAACTTGGCAACCTACAAAACTGCATACTCAGAAATCATATTGAAATTCTTGTCTAAAATTTGAAAACTCTCACCACTTTTTTTTTAATTTTTCAAGAGTTTTTAAAATATTTCCATAAACTTGGAAACATATATTCTAAAGATTTCGATAACGAGAAAACTATATTTTAATATGAAATCGACAATTGAGATTTAACTGTAGAGGTTCGTAATATATTACAAAGCTGGCACATTTTGAGTGGCACTCACTGTATCTATGTATGTACTCGTGCGTGTGTTTTAACAGTTTTTTGCAACAATTTTTAAACACAATTTATTAAATAAATACTGCACCTCAAAAATCAAAATATATAATTAATATCTTCTGGAAAAAATAGGGAGAAAGTTAACAACATTTAATCCTAGTGGTGAAGTTTTTCTGTAATTAAATTTTCAAAAATATTTAAACCTTCTCAAACGACGCATTTCGCTCACGCGTTTACAGCTACTACAGCTTGTTTTATCATTTTAAAACTTCAGCGTTGCGCATCTTAAAGATGTAACTTTAGGTCATCTCAAATTCTTGGGGAGTGTTTTTATGGCTACTACTCAAATAAATAAACAAACCAGCTCTTACTAAATTTTTTTGCGATTTTTTATTACTGAGTCAAACTGTTTTTTAAGTTGCTGACATCATTTTTTATATTTTATTTTTCGGTGGCGCAATAGAAAATTTAATATTCGCATAGAGTTTCATAAGTAGATATGATTCAAATTTTTTAGCCTTTTGAATTCTAGTCGGTTAAAGTGCAAGTCTCAAAAATTTTATAATGTGTTTTTTCTTTTTTGGCAATTATTTTTATACAGATTGAATAAATTTTACAAGCTTATATATTTATTTTTAATCAAAACACACTATCGCTCATCTGAATAGGTTCAACAATTTTCTTTGTCTACAATGTCGCTTGTACATTTCCCAGCCTGCGAATTATTTGTATATCAGTGAATGAATCTAACGTTATATGTATATCCAGCAAAATTTTTAGGTCAACTCAAAATTTAAAATTCCAAAATTTTTAAAAAATGTATGGAGTTGGCAGCCTTCAGAATTTTCTTGAACCTAGCACGTTTTATTTTTAGTCATTGGTAGCAGTTCTGAACATTAAACATAGATAGCATTTTCTTTCACAAACATATACAGAAATAGATCCATTTAGCTGATGTTTTAAAAATTTTGTAGACTTTTGAAGGCTTTTAAGTGCTTTAGCTAGCAAACATTTTACTGTTCATTCAATTTTTTGATCATCATTTAAAAAGGAACCGAAAACTTGCACAATCTAGCCTACGGAGAATAACTATTCCAACGTCCCTCTTCCGAGATTGTTATCAAAAAACAAATTCCCACAATAAAAATCTTTACTTAATTAAACATAAATTTGAAATGTTGATTAATCATAGTCATATTAAACAAAGTTTTTAGCTTAAATGAGAAGTAACAAGGTCTCCTTATGAAAAAAAAGTAAATTGGTTGGTGGTATGACGAAATTGTTTATGTTTGCCAAGGTCACCCTGTGTTAACTATTTTATTTAAAAACCATAGCATTTTTGGGGCAATGAGCGGAAAAGCCAAACTCAAGTTTGGAGTAAGCGATGTCAGTAGAACAATCATATACACAAACCGCGATTTTAAGGGTTAAAATTACGTGTTCGTCATTTTAAAATTAAAACTCCGTCTTAAAATGTATTTTAAGTTGACTATGACAGAAATGATATGGTGTTTATTTAGGAGGATGTTGAAGTAGAAACTCCATTCATTTTGACTATAATTATGGGCCAAAACCATTAACATTTTAATACAATTTTTTTTGATAAATTTGTTAAATTTCTCATGTATTTTACAATAATTTGCTTCATGCTTTAGATTAAAATTCATTGAAATATAATTCCCCTATGAAATATTATTAAAATTGGTATTAAACCTTTTTTTTGAACAGAAATAATCTCATGATTACAACAACATATCACAATATACACAATAATTTTTGCTATTTATCATTTTTTCCGCTTACTTCACGTAATAAAAATTTACTAAGAAATAAATTAAATCTCTTGAGCGATACAATATTTTCCTTACACGAAATGGTGAACCTATGTTAATGAACATGTGTGTATGACTAATGCCTACGAACGTTCATAACTGATCAATAATCAAAACAAATAGAAAAAGATATATTAATTCAGTAAACAAATTTATTATCATCTATTTCGCGCATTGTTAGACCTAAAACGCCGTTTAGTGCCACGTTAAGTTGTTGTATACATAGCCTGCAGTTAAACCAACTAGTTACAAACTACATCAAAACTAGTATGCATATCCAGTCTTTTTTCCCATAAAAGCAACTAGTGTTGTTAGCATGGCTTGTTCACGAAATTGAATTCTCAGAACAGAAATTTAGCAGTCACAAACTAGTTCAATACCGAACAAAAAATTTGTATTCTAACGTGGTAAGGAAAAATTATTTAAGTGGATAGGTACTCAATACACATCCGCGAGATCAGAGATTAGAGTATTAGCTTCGTATAGAGCAAAGTTCAAATAACAAGCTTGACTTGATTTTTTCGAACTCTTGACATTTCAAAAATATGCTTAACTTTAAATTTTTACTAGTAGTCAAGTTTTTTCTATCTAGTTGGATACCAGTCTGAAAGTTCTGGTTGTATTCGAAATTTTACCTGACTGGTTAGGTGCTTCACTCATACAATATTTCAATATATAGAGCGACTATTCCTATCACACATCACACCTTACTTTTAGGACTAGTACTGTAATTAGGCCCGAAACCAGATTTGCACACAAATCTACTGCAGGGTATTAACAACAATAATAATAGTCAACTAAACAAGTATTCTTGTAAGACATTTGTATGTAGCTCTGTACCCTCTAAATATTTCATACTGATATTATAAGAATGTAACCTTCATTTTGCTATGACGTCACGTTTTACAGCGCGCAAAAAAATGCAGCAAATGTACATAATCATAGCTTCAGTCGGGTTGGGCAGATGAAAATGAATTAGTTCTTTATTATCATTTATTCATATTATGCAGGGCACGCTGACAGCTTGTGCAAGTTATTGAATTGAAGAAGCGTTTCCCACACTTTAGTTAAAAATTTTAGGCCAAGCCTTACACGACGGTCGCCCACCGCAGAATTAATAACTCTCAAAAGTGGCTTGAGTTCTATGAAGAAATCAGGTCCATCACCCTAACAATTATGTACAGTAGCGGACAAATTCTAGGATCCCGTGATGTTTCAGGCTTCGAAATATTTTTCTTACAATTTCGACAATTTCGGGATCGGATATTAAAATGAAATGTCTTTTGTTGTTGGTTTTGTTGCTGGTTTTTACGGTCTGTTCATTTACATATTTTTGTAAGTTTTATGAGCTCTGTTTTTCGTTTGACCGCAATGGATGCCTAAACGCCTAAACCGATTTTTATTTTATAAAAAGTAACTTCTTGGGCCTTCTCTGCGGAAGGTTATTCAATGAAAAAATATTCAAAACTTTTAGTTGTTGTTGCCGAAACGATGTTGCAATTTTGTTGACTTTTCAGTACATTGTATGCCATAAAACTACTACACCGCTTAACAATTTTAGTTTATATTTGCTCGAAAGATGGCGCTGGAGTCAGTTCAAATTATTTGCCAAAATGTGGACCAGGTATGGCCTCGAATTGATTGATACATTATGAGTGTGAAATAAAAGATAGCAATGTGTGTTTTAAAAAGGATTAGTTGTCGGGCCCACATAAGAACACGTTTCCGAGTTTTTGACAAAAATGTTGACCAGGTGTTGCCCTAAAAGGAGTGTCTACGATAGTATCAAATTTAAAGCGTTTTATTATAGTGAGAGTGATAGTGATAGTGATAGAAATAGAGATGGACAGGCAGCAAAAAATGGATCTAATATAAGAAGAGAGAATCAAGCAACGTCTCTTCCGGGTCTGCTAGTATGTTAACAAACATGAAGTTTGTGTGATGAAAATTATCAGAAATTGTGTTTTCAAAATGCATGCTTAATTTGTTGTTCGTTTGTTATTATTATTAATTTTTTTTCTGATGTGGAAACAATATCTGTAAACAGTATAAAAATCAAAGCTACAGCTTTGGCAACGTTTAAGCCGACATTTTTAATATTTCAACTGGCTTGATTCTGAAAAATTATGCTTGATGAAACCTGAGTCTTGTGCTCTTTTTGGGTATCTCTTACCCACTTTAATTTTTATATTACATATAGCATAATTTTCTGTTTTTCTTTAAAGATAATCATAAGGTTTTCTTATCAGCTGTTCAAATTATCTACCTCCGCAATATGACGTCACTTCTTTAATCGAGACTAAAATAATGAATAGTTTGTCTATAATGTAGTATTAGGGTGGTCTGGCTTATTTAAAGGCAGTTGTTTGATAATTCAATACTACTCGTATGGTTATAATATTTTTCAGGAAAGGGTTTTAAACTAAATAAGAACAACAATGTAGGGGAGTTAGAAGAATGAAAATGAAAAGAATGAGTTGAAACAGAAGTAATAAGAAAAGGTCAACGAACATGACAAGAAAAAGTCTGAGACAGATGTAGAAATGAGTGAATGAAGAAAAAAGTAAACATGATGATTATGAATACCGGTTATGTGAGTTGACTTAAACTTAAATTAGAAAATCGAAGAACGAAGAAGAGATAAAATTAAAGCTTTATGAAAAAGGAAATAAGGGAGAAAAGAAAATAAGTAATAAGAAAACCGTAAAGGTGAAGAGAAAACAGGAACATACTGATGCGCAGTGGACCAATCCGTGTCTGCAACAATTACCGTGATAAGAACTGCGACTGTAACAGAAACTAAAACATAATAACGACCCCTGGAAACCCCTGGCCATGACAGCATCAAAAAGTGAGTAGCGGTTAAGCTCTTCGAATTAACAAAAGTTCTGATTTCGAAAAATTCTATCAAAAACCGGTTTAATAATTTAGTTACTAGAGTGCAGCCAACTAAAAAAAAATATTTTCAAGTTGTTAGTTTGTTATGAACCACCCTTATAAATGGTTATTAATGAAGTGTATATGGCCAGATACTAGCGATGTAAATTGTTTCTATTTTTATTGCTATTTCGGGATTTTCGAGATCGGAGCTTCCAATTAATACAGACATTTGGTTATTCGTTAATCTCAAACAGTTTATTCCGAAAAAAGTGAATGAGTTGTTGGGGAAACTAAATAATCTTAACCAACTTAATTTTTTTTCATAAGGGGACCCTGTTACTTTCCATTTTAGCTAAAATCTTTGTTTCATGCGGCTAGGATTGACTCAAGTTTTTAATGAGTTTTTAAGCTAAAGCAAAAATTTTAATTGAAACGCGTGTTAAGCAACTACTATGGTTCTGGGTCATTCAGTTTTTCATAAGTTATTTCTTAACCCGAACACAGCGGGATTGTAAGAAGAAATCCCGTCTTTTTTACACCTAAAAATGCAGCGCAGAATTGGCATCCCTAATAGATACATATACAAGTACATATGTATGTGTGTAGCAACAGAGGTCTAAACGTTGAGACCTTAATTCAAGTTTCCATCAAATTATTTGAATCTAAACTATTAGTTGTATGCACAAACAGCGGGTGCAGAGAAGTATGAAAGCAAACGAATAAGCAATCACAGAAGCCACAAAGCAATTTAAGCAGTGTAAGAATTGTTGCAAAAAACTGAAAAGAAAACGAAAATTAAATAGTTTATTATTTAAAAGGAAAATAAGCGTATTCGTTAGATAATTAAACAAAAGACTTGAAAATAACCGAGTAAAAACGTTTTCGTACCAAATCAAAGCAAAAAGTAAACAAGTGAAAAATGACTTTTTTGTTAATGGGAATGATAAAGCTCTCAATGATAATTGGCGGCACATATTTTGTGGTATCCAGGTAAATAATATAGATATATATGTATTGAATTATTTAACTAATATGCATATTTAAGCGCTTCACTTTTTGTTTTTCAAGCTTTTTTCTGGAATACAAAGTATTTAATATCATGCAATAACTGGCTTATTTATTCAACTAAAATCACCCAAAATATGAAACCAGTTCGCATATAACAGTTAAACGCTTCTAACGCACCCAAAATATTTGTAATAAATTTTTAATGGTAATATGAGAGTGTACGCAAAAGTTCGCTTACTTGAAGACTGCCGAAAAATTAAAGCATTTCAATACTTGGCAGTAAGTTCTATCGTTTTGATAGCCTTAAGCTTAACAGAACGTGTCAACATTTTTCTGATAAAAAATTGTATCAGCTTTTTCTATAAATTTTTCATTTCTATACAACTAAAAACTTTAAATAGTAAATAAATATTGTTGAACAATGAGAACATCTCATGAGTATTTAAAAATGATAAAAGACTTTTTACTAAATTTTTTTTTTTTTATTTCCAAAAAAAAGTTTTGATTTTCTTCCATACTTCCACTTGTCAGCACTAGGTGGAACATCTTACGCAGAACTTGGTATAAAGAGTCGCCTAGTCTGCAGCCTTAGTGTCGAAGATGTCATTTCAAAATCTGGTAGAATTGTTGGTATTGCTCAAAGCTCTTTGAGAGCTTGCTTTAAAGTCAAATTCAGCCAAATCACCAGTTCCTTTTCCCGCAGACAGTTTGAAATTGACAAAAATATAGAACGTGTATCGATAGTAGAGGGTTTAATTAGGTACCAACAGCTTGTGGACGTTGCTTTCTTACATATTAACACTTGCTTACACATTAATGCTAGCTTTTTTAACGGTGATCCCTTCAAAGTTTTAGCTATTTGTAACGTCTTTAGAAAACTCAACAATGTCGTTAAATTTTTTATATCGATTTTTGCAGACTTAAGATGCCGTCGGACAGGGTAAAGAAAGTGCTGTCAAATTGCACGATGGGATGAAGAATTAAAAAAAAAAACGATTACAGGTGCAGTCACACTAAACAAGAAAACTTAACTTCCGTCCTCGATATGTTGCTGTTAAGATGAAATATTCTGGTTGAAAATGCGCTAGAAATATGTTTCTCATCAAACAACATGACTGAATTTTTTGCGAGTTGGAAATTTTTTAGACTTAATTGTTAATACGATATACAAAAATTTATATAATTAAACTTTTTATATAGAAAAAATATTTCAAATATAGTATGTATGTACATATGTATATTATATATATCAGAATTAAATGAAAACGTCTTTTTAATAAAAAATATTTTTCTCGAGCATACACTCAGGATCATTTGTTCTGGTGGAAAGGCTGTCAATCCAAATGACATGGAGTTAGTTCTCTTCACCAGAAGCTACAATACCCTTTAATTTAAACTACCCTCAATGGAAGGAGTAACACTGGTACTTTTTGGAGGGGTTAAGTACATCGACATTATTCTTCATAGGAAGCTGGTATGGGCTTTGTATTGAGTTCATCTGGCAAACGAGGGATCCTGATAGATGATCGCAGCGCAGCGCAGCGAATAGCTCTATCTGGAATCAGTGAGGCTTTGCACACAACTCCTACTCGAGCTAGGATTAAGCATCGAAGCTCTCGATGCAAACTTCGGCAACTTTGAAATCTTTCTTTGTCGAGTTTCAAATTTTTGCGAATCTCTTTACGGATCTGTAAAAGGTGGAGGGAAGAGTTTTCGGAGCAAGTTTTCTCTCAGGAGCTCAGCAGTAACAGACAATTTGGGCTACCCGAACACTCTAACTTCTTCCAAGCGGTCAATAAGGATGCGGTGGATGGGATACTATCCAGCGCTGTTACTGTCAGAGTGTTTAACATTTATTCGTACAGTCAAGGATCAAATAATGGGCTGAGTGCGCTGAGTGGGTATTCGTTGGTCGGACATGTACTATCTACCCTGGGAACTGCGTTCTCAACTGGCATGCAATTACCAGACTGATGGCCTTCGGGTTAGTTTAACAAGCGCTGATCTGATATCCCAAAAGTCTGGGTCCTTCTGGTCAATTGTTTTGTTCGAAATACTTGGGTTCACTAAGGTCCACCTTTCCACGGTGACATGAGGTACGTTTGAATATTCTGCATAACCCAACCCCACTTCACTGTTTGAGTGACCGGTGGATATATCGAAGACCGAAATTTTACTGTTCTAAGCGCCGATTTTCTAAAAAAAAAACTGTTGGCTAGTATCACCGTAGAAGAATGTGGCTTAACAACAGACCTAGGGTTACTGCTACCTAACCTATCACCTTAATGAGTTGAAGTTTACTTGTAAGGACTGCAACTTCAGTTCAACTCACACTTTTGAAGCCGCTTCTATGAGCCGATTAAGCAAGTTAAAAGAACAACAATCATATTTACGGCCCACTAATAGCCGAGCTGTTGTGAGAGCGATTAGTTTCGCGCCGATGAACCTCCAGGCTGTGGATTTTAGTGTCCTCTTACGACAGACATGCCTTACCGCCGTCTAAAGCTCCCCGTTTCTCTGCTTGCTTACCATGTTGTGCGAAGAGTGAATCGGACGAGGAACAGAGATTTGGAATTGAGCAATTTCGCGGCACTGTGGCTGCTTACCCAACCCATTAAACTCAACAATTTAGTTCTTAACTAATTCTTTTCAGCTAAAAAAATACATTCAGTCTACACACAAGCTTTATTACAACAAAATTGCAATTTGCTGACCCTGCGAACTCTTATCTTTATTCAATTGCGCGTACGTTTTACGAAGTTCTTCAACCGCTCGCTGGAACTCATCCACGCCGTCTGTAATTTGGTTTTTATTAAGTTGGGAATTTTCTTGAAACTGAAATCGCTCGCCTTTCGCATCATAATCCTCATCCGTGGTAGTAACATTCGTCTCGGCATCAGCACTTGCTGTTTGGAATGATTCATTATGCTTAGCTTCTCCGAGCAAAACTTGACGACGATATTGTCCAAAATCTGTTGTACCATGGCTGACAGGACGTGTGCCCATTGTTTGATAAAATGCGCCCGACGAAAATGGCATAGTTTCTGTGGTTGGTTGTTGATAACGCGTGCTGAAAGAGGAAAACGATGCTGCGCTGGATGTTGGTGGAACATTTATGCTACTTTGTAGACCATTGACCTGAATTAGCTCGCCATTTGCACCAACAACAAATAAAGCTGGAGTTGGCTGTTGTGCGTGGTTGTTGTAACCATTTGAATTTGGACGTGAAGTAGTCGATGATGAGCTCAAAACTCGATTAGTGTTCACTTGTGTGTTAGTCGGTGAGGCGAACAAAATAATATTATCGGAAATCAGGCGCTGTAAGTCTTGCGCATCTCCTTGGAAAATCCGGAAACCAGCACCAATACCTGCATTCGCACCAATACCTGCATTAGCACCAATACCTGCATTCGCACCAATACCAGCTCCCGCATTAGCACCAGCGCCACCGCCCACATTACCGCCAATACCAGCATTAAGACCTGCGCCAGCTCCATTGCCAGCGCCACCACCACCTCCTCCACCTCCCCCGCCACCACCACCACCACCTCCTCCACCAGCACCTATTAAAAACGGTGGCACAAATGGGCAGCCACATATACCAGGCGGTCCGGGAGGACCCGGCAGACCTGGAAGCCCGCGTCCATGTGGATAAAATGCGGGTGCAAAACCAGGTTCACCTCTAGGACCAGGGGGACCCATTGGACCTGGTGGTCCCCGCTCACAATCACATTTCATCAAAGAAGCTTTGGCGTTTGGCCATATCAGAGCTGTCGGAAATTATCGAGATTACAGAAAGAAGATTTACACAAATTTTAAATTTACTCACTAAAGACGGTAGCCAAAATTCTAAGCCAAATCATTGTTTCCTCAAAATTAAATGTTTCTATATTTATTTCCACAAACTTTTGATCTCAACACGTCAAAGTTGCTATATACTATGAAAAATGATTCAGATGCTGCAGCTATTTATAGTGCAAGCGCTTCCAAATGCAGGCTGAAGATGAAAGTGAAGTTTTTTGTTGTGTGGAAAACCGTTTAGTACGGCATCAAGCCAACATTTTAAAGCTTAAAAGCAATACTTTCCATTCTTAAAATTGTTATTCATTCAATAAGAGAGTAAAAAAAACAAAAACAACCCGTTACATTTATAACCTTCACGCCGATATAGGTCACAGAGATTTCCACACACTCGCACACACACAATATCTCCCACCGATCACTGATGCTAACCGTAAATCGATCGATGTTGCATTGTGCATTGTTGCAACCAAGAACATCAAAACAAAACACACAATGATCGCACATTAGCATCCAACATAAATATCTTATTTCATTGTTTCAAATTTTATGTTGAAAATCACGCATCAGAAAATAGTCTAAACAAACGCGATCAGAAAGCACAGTTCTAACTGTGATTCGATGTGGAAATTATTATCCATAAATCGGCAGGTGTACAATCATTAAAATCGTTTGTGACACTTTTCGATTCATTCCACTCACCACACAAGTAGCTGCATTTGTGTTGAAAACGTTAGCAACGCTTGTTCAATAATGCTGGTGATACAACCAAAACGAAGTGCATGCCATCAGCGAGAAAAAGCGCACATAGTGAAGTTATTCAGCCTAAACTAAACCGATTTTATTACTTTTATGGGGATCCTCTAAAAGCAGGCTTCTTAAAAGTTTCTAGCTTTGGACTTCGTTGAAGAAAATGCCCAACATCCTCGACAAAAAAATGCTAAAAATTCAGTGCAAATTTTGAGACAGAAAACTTGTAAATTGTTTTGCTAAAATGCTCAGAATATTTTTTTAAAATATCGCCAAAAATATAGAAATTTCGATGGAATTTTGAAAACTTTTTTTAATTTTTTTGAACTTTTAGCATATTTTAAGACTTTTATTTATGTGGCTTTTGTTAAAGATTTGTCTAAATTTCAAATGAAAATTATTAATTTTAATAGGTATATTTTAAGAATAACGGCATTTTCAATTTTGGCTCTATTGCATCGTACATTGAAATTGGAAATATTAACAATTTTTTATTCCGATCTTTCATTTTATACCTTTATGCACTGATGTTCGATGAGATAGGGCCAAAATTAAAAATAGTGTTATTTTTAAATATCAATGACGCTAATTCTCAAAATAATTTGACATTAATTCCTAATTCCTATGATAAGTCAGCAATCATTTTGTGGTCATAAGCAATAACAGCCTAAGTTGACTTAAGAAATTAGACCATTTGAAATTTTTGCTGGCGATTTTGAAGAGCAACATCGAGACATTTTTCAAGACTTTCATTGGTCTTTTATTGTTTTGTTTATAAGCAATTAAATCTAATATGTTTGCTTAAGTTATAAAGCAGTTTAGTTACAAAAAATCGACAGAATAAATTTCAATTGGTCTAATTTCTTAAGTCGAGTTAGGTTGTTATCGCTTATGACCACAGAATTTTCTTGGCGTACTTTTTGTATGAACATTACAGCCAGAATAATATCCACTGCTATTATATCCAACACGAATGTATGTTGTCGGCTGTGCGGTAAAGATGCTGCTTTTGTTATATAGCTAGGTTCATAACTATAGCTCTTTCGAGTTTTACTTTGTGAACAAAATTTAGAATACAGATTTAGACGAGTCTTAAAGAAGAAAAATATTAAAACTCAAATGATATTAATCAAAGAATAAAAACATTAAAATTCTGAGCGTGATTTAACTCAGAACTTTTTAATGTTTCAAAAATCGTACTGAACTCTAAGAGTTTTTTTTTACCGCCATGTCAAAAAAAATTAAAGAACTCAACGAGACTTTTAAAACATTTACAGCCAGTTTCAAGTAGCAATTTCAGTGAAAAAAAAACAATTTTTTCGCAGTTAGATTTCATGTATAACACAAGTAAAAAATTGTTTTTCATTTAAGACTCTTTCGTGAAACCGACTGCAATCCCCAACTTCATAAAATAATTTTTTATAAAGTTCTTATAATTTGAAACTTTTAGAAAACTAAGCTTTTTTAAACTCCTTTTAATTTTTGTTAATAAAGCGAGTTAAAATTTGTCAATTCAGAATTTCATTGACTGCAAAAATGCATTTTTGAGTTTACTGATTTACATTTACATAGTTGAAAATATTTTCCCAATTTTTCAAAAATGGGCACAATGTTTAGAATGCAAATTGATACTACTTTTCAAATAAAGGGCGGTGATGCTATCACGAAACAAACTTTCGTTTCATCTCAGAGACGAATCGTTCGCCTGCTTGTAATATGTAAGACGATCAAAGCAACAAAAAACAATTTCTCCAGAAATATAAAATAAAGTAAATAGTTGTCAAAAACTCATAGGCAAAACAAAATAGCAGAGAATACGCTTGCTGGACGAAATCGTTAGGAGACGAATCGTTCGTCTGAGCTTTCGTTCGCAATAGAGAATGAAGCCCAAAATTCTATTCGAACAAATTCAACTTCAAGTTTTTTAAATAATAATTTTAAGTGTGCTATAGTTATGAAACGCATTATACAAGTGTTCCTAAGATCTACGTAAAGTACGGTTTTCGATATTCAAAAATGACTTGTCTATAATTTGTATGTATATTTTTAACATGGACCTTCATATTATCCAGTAATAGAGATGCTTGCATTGGTAATAGGTTTGCTGAGTTTTGGTCTAAACCGAAAACGAACTTTTCTCAATTAATAAAAATAGCCTGAAGAATTTATACTTTGATTTAATTCCGCACTGAATAAGGCGATGAACAGTTGTGATTGCAAAACGAAGAACCAGAAATGAGAAAATGGACCCATGGTCTTTCATTTGGAAAAAAAGTAGTGGAAAAAATAATTCGACTAGAAGTTAGACCAATCTGAAAATTGTTTGACGATTTTGAATAAGAAAATCGTGCAAGTTTCCAAGACTTTATTATTTTGTTTATGAACTATTCAATCTAACTGGCGCGGCTAAGTTGTGAAGCATTTTGGTTATTTGAGAACGACAGAAATGGTTTGATTGGTATCATTTTTTCAATCGACTTTAGATTAAATCGATCCAAAATTGCACTTTCAGTTTAATAGACTTAAGCAAATTATTCTCCAATTTTAAATAAAGAATTGGGTATTCCCAACTGTTCTGCCGGGGTTTCCCAGCTATGGAACTTTACAATGCGTGTAGGTAACCCATTGTTTCTGAAAAATATTTTAAATTTCGCTGTAGGCCTCCGATAGATTCTTGAGCATCCCTATAATATACACGATAATAGTTTCGGAAGTAAAGAAGTTGCAGAAATATCTAAATTTATCAACTTTTATGATTCATTGATTCATCGACTTAGTTGCAGTAATAATTCACCTCAGGGATACAAATACTATCTAAGCTCAAATAACATTTCATCTTACATTACTACACGCGATTCATTAGAAACTTTTGCGCCCACCTAATATTAAAGAATTATGAACGTATGCGTATCTAAGCCTTCTGAACAAGCTTTCCTACCCTTTCATGCATAATAATGTGATAATATTAGAATTGTTATGAATCGATAAATATTTTAGTTATTGTGATGCTAACTTAGGTTGTTTTAGACCAGTTTTTGTGAATGCCGATAATACTTTTTGTTTCATTAAAAAAATTAAAAAAAAAAAAAAGTTTCTAAAGTTTATTTTTAGAACTAAATTGGAAGGGGAAAGCATTTTTAAAATAACGACAAGGCCCTGTAGACACTATTCTGCACAATAGCTTACTCTGCATCTGAAAAAATGTACGGCTTCCCGCTTATATTTCCACTTCAAGTCCCTATCGATATCTCGGAAACGTGTTCACACATGAACCTGAAGACAAGTCCTTAAAATCCTCATTAACGCCTTTTATTTGCTACCTATAGCACTCTGTATATGAAACAATTTACTACTTTCCTGCTCTATTATTTCCTGTTTTTTGCGCCATCTTCTTCCTTATCGCCTTTTTTCCAGTCCACTTTCAATCCCTTTCATTTTGGCGATTTCTATCTGAACTGCCACGCCCACTTCTCCCTTCCACCACATTTTTTTTTAGGTGTTAGAGATTGTTCTCATTTAGCATATTATCAGTTTTCAATGTTGTTTTGTATGGGAGGTGTTACGCCCACATCATCCAGTGGCCCGGATTGTGAATCTAAACCATCCTCGAACCCACTTGAGTGTGCAAAGGAGATGTTCAAATTTCGTTTATGCGTTGTATGGAAGAATTCATTGAACACCCTCGACGAAAAATTTTTTTAACAAGTTCTAACTTGCCAATATCGTACTAAAATTGATTGGTCTATAAAACTGCGTGCTCTAAAATGTTTTAGAAACTCTGCCAAAAAAGTAAGACAATTTTGATGTGCAGTTCTCAAAGTTTAATTAAGTTTTCTAAACTTTGTGTAAACCTTAAATTTGTTATATCAAAGCTCCGCGTTTACAGAATTTACTATATTTTAAATGAAAATTATTAATTGATATTACATAAATATTACAACGATAAAATCACAGCCATGGCATGAGGTGACATGTTTCGAAGTCTCCAACTTCTCATCAGACCCCTGCTAGGACACTGGGATATGAACCAGTGCTTTGTAGTGGCCGAAGTAGGAGTAATTTCAGTTTGAAAAGGCAAAAAGGTCCCTAGGGACCTTCTCACTCATCGGAGGGTTAAATGCAACTTTGTAGGATGCTGTCTGGCATTATCTCCTTAAATTTTTGTCAACGTTTCTAATTTAAAATTCCTACATACATATATTTGAAAATAGAGCCATCCCGCAACTCTTAAATAATATTTTTTGTTTCTTACAAATAATTACAGGAACTCTTACAGTCGAAGAGGTGTACAAAGATCGCGACCAATTCGCAGCGCTGGTGCGCGAAGTGGCCGCTCCTGATGTCGGCCGTATGGGCATTGAAATATTGTCATTCACCATCAAAGACGTTTACGATGAGGTTCAGTATTTGGCATCGTTGGGCAAAGCGCAAACGGCGAGCGTCAAACGTGACGCAGATGCAGGTGTGGCCGAGGCTAATCGTGATGCCGGCATACGTGAAGCTGAATGCGAAAAAAGCGCCATGGATGTGAAATACTCTACCGATACGAAAATTGAAGATAATTCGAGAATGTATCAGTTACAAAAAGCCAACTTTGATCAGGAGATAAATACGGCAAAAGCAGAATCGCAATTGGCTTATGAATTGCAAGCCGCTAAGATACGCCAAAGAATACGTAACGAGGAAATACAAATCGAAGTAGTCGAACGACGTAAACAAATCGAAATCGAAGCACAAGAAGTGCAACGCAAAGAACGTGAGCTAATGGGCACTGTCAAATTGCCAGCCGAAGCCGAATCACATCGTGTCCAAACTATAGCACAGGGCAAACAGTAAGCTGAAACAAAACTGCTCCCGTTCTTTTTCTTTAGTCATTAACAAATCTTTTTGTTTTTTTTCTCTCTCTTATTTAAAGGTGTCAAACAATTGAAGCGGCACGCGCAGAAGCTGAAAGAATACGTAAAATTGGTTCAGCTGAGGCTCATGCAATTGAGTTGGTGGGCAAAGCGGAGGCTGAGCGCATGCGCATGAAAGCTCACGTGTATAAGCAGTATGGAGATGCAGCCATTATGAATATTGTGCTCGAATCTCTGCCCAAGGTAAGTACAACTATTGAGCGTTGATGATTATTAAAAGCTTTGTCATGTTTTGAATGACCAAGGGACTAGGGAGAAAAAGTCACCGGCGGTAGGTAAAAGTTATGTTGAGATAGGAAATCTTTTTAAATTAGTAGCTGCAGATCTGCTGTTACATCTTTTGACCCCAACTATCGGTATGGATTTATTGTTGTACATCTTCTACTCATAACAAAGGTGATCTTTGGAGCTCTTAAGCTGTATTACTCATTTTGGTACACATATTTCAGATATGTCTAACTAGTCACTGTTGTATGAAGGAATTCTTTCATATGTTAAGCCGAGTTAACTGCGAAAATCAGTCCATCAAAGGGATGCTAATTGCCACCTCGTAGAACAAAGATCATTTTCTCCAAGTATCTCTTTATGCCTGTCCTACATTGTGAAAAGTGATGAACTAGCCCTTGGATGACGCGAGAGAAAAGTTTTCAGGGATGTTCAAGGTCTGTCGTAGAATGTCAAATCAAAGCCATACTAATCAAAGCTGAAATGAAATACAACAGGGCCCTTTATCAAAAAAAATTAGATTGATTGATGGTATGAGGAAATTCGTTATGTTTTTCGAGGTCACCCTCTGTCGACTAATATATTCACAAACCATGGCATATGTGTGGCAATCATATATATAATACTTCTATATTGCTAGTAAATAACTGTGAAGCGTGTCAAACATTACAGTACAGACATACAATGAGAGAAGAAGACAAAATCTCGTTGGCGTCGTCAATTTTTTTGAATAAAAGGGGGTCAATGAAATATGTGGATATTTCAAAGATTGAATTTATTTGCTTTTTCTTATTATTACTTGCACTAATGTAATGTACAAAAGTCAGCTTCGCTCTCACAATTTTTCAAAATTTAAATAATGCATTTTCTAACGATATTATGGACGAACACGTAGCCATAGAAACCCTATAAGCTCAAATAATAAATATATTACGGTTTATATTCAATATATTGGCCTTTTCATGTTTAATTTACTCAACTGTGGTTTTATACGCTGCTATAAAGTACAATTTGTGTAAAGAAGTCAGTGACCCCTGTCTACCCCTTCCATAAGTTTTTTTCGCCACGTTGCTTCAATGCACTAACACTAATAAAACTCGCGCATGCGCACAACTTGCATTATAACCATCTCGTGTAATAATGATTGACACGCTTTCAGCATATTGGGAAGATACGATACTAGCAATATAGAAATATTATATATGTACATATATGGTGGCAATAACCGAAAAAAATATAAAATGAAGTTTACGTTGACTATGATACACCTGAAATTATGTTTATTATAGAAATGCTTAAGTAGATAAATCTCTATATTTATTTGACTATGGCTAAGGGTCAATAAATACACTGGCTGTGTTATGTTATGGGAATAGAAAAAAGCTCTCCATCTCAGACGGTGTTCCAAACGACTTCCGCTATTATCGCAAATTGAAAAGGGGAAATTTGCACTGAATTCGAAAAAGCAAGTCGAGGATGAGTTGGGCCTAAAGAGTTCAATTTGGTAGTCGACTTCTTTTTTTGGTTTACGAGGTCTTATACATATTCTAATTTCATTACTGAAAGAACGACAGCTATACATTTCAATCTATAAAAACCAGGGACGGCAAAAAAAAGTTATTTTTTTTTCGATCTCATAAAAGTCCGGGGTTAGGTAGTGTTCCTGAAGAAAATTATAAAATTTTCTGTCATCCCAGGACTTCTAGGATCAGTATCCTGGCCACAATTAATTTTCCTGGCTTTTTTGAAAAAGGTTCGATAATAGGCCCGTCCACAATGAACACGACGGCGGCGAACGACAACGACAAAAAACTGAAGCTTGACGATATTTGCCGTCAAACATTGGCGACATGATTATAATGAGAGCAAGGGCGACAGGTTCGAATCATCTTGAAAAGTAGCAAAAAATGTTGTAAAAAGTACAAATTGTGTGAAAGAGACATATTCTGAAATAATTGGAACTTATTTTACAAGTTATTTACTCTTCCTTTTATTGTCAAAAAAACCAATCGCCACTATCTGCCGCTTGTCAAAATAGAATTAGATTTAATCTGGCGACGGCGGCATCAGTGATTGATTGCCGCTTTGACGCGCGTGTTCAAAAAATTCCTCCCCATAAGAACACGTGTAAAAATAATTTGACAGATGCCGCTTGTCGTTTGCCGTTCTCATTCTGGTTACCACTAATAACTTAATAACCCCGGACTTTTATTTTTTCTCAATAAAAGTTATTTTTGTTCTTATATTTTTTAAGAATAAAAGTCCGTACCAAAATCTACTAAACCGTCAATCCTCTTTCATGTAATAAGAAATTCATTAAATTTAGATTGCCGGGTTGGTCGATTTTTTTTATTCTGTCCTTATATAAGGACAAAGGTAACTAAAGTCAGAGTTGTCAGAGTTGTCCGATTATTTTTGTCCGGATAAGAATATAAGTCCAGAAATAACTTTTTTCTTTGGACTTTTATTTTAAAAGGAATAAAAGTTCCGTCCCTGATAAAAACGCAGCAGATTTTTTGGATCGATTTTTTTTAGTTTCAAAAATGTAGTAAACCTACTACAAATGCAGTAAATTCTGAACTCCGCAAATTAATGAGGGGACTAAAAATAAACGACTTTTATTATATACATGTATATTTATCTATACAATAATATTTTCCTTTCTAACCAAGTTTCACATACATATATCTTTATAGATCGCTGCCGAAATAGCTGCACCACTAGCCAAAACCGATGAGATCGTACTCATTGGTGGTAATGATAATTTAACAAATGATGTAACACGTTTGGTAGCACAATTACCACCATCCATCAATGCACTTACCGGTGTTGATCTGTCGAAGGTCCTATCGAAAATACCTGGAGCCAAGGCGTGAAATTCAATGCAACATTCAAGTATGCAAACACCGCAGGATGCCAGATCGATGATGTTGATGACGTAAAATTAAATGTATTATGGATGACGATGTCGGAAAACGAAAAAATAAAAAAAAACACAAAAACAAATGATAATTAAATAAAAACTAAAAAAAAAAAATTATTAGCATAAGAAAAATGAGACAGAGAGAGTAGCACAAAACATGAACGCATACAAAAACAGCAACAGAAACAAAAACATAAAAAACTAAAACAATCATGCAAAAAAAATTATGAAACTCAAAAAGAAGAAAAGTTTAAAGAAATTTGAAAAAAAAATTCTAGTAATAAAAATACTTCAAATTAATTTGCAAAATACAAATGAATAGCGTTAAGTGTAATGTGGTAAAAAAGAAACAATTTTTTTTGGGCAAACGAGGTGAGAATAACTCAAGCAAAATATACGATTTTCGTTTAGCGCCCATTTTCTCCATTTCATTAATTTAAATATACTCGCCGCTATATTATCAATGTACAGCACATACATATGTATTAATTATACAAGCAAACATAAACTAATATACATACATACAAACATACATACATATGTATGTACATACATATGTTGCATATGCATGGAGAGATGTGCATTAGCGGGAAAGCAAAGAATTTCGATATTTCGATTTTTGTGTTAAACTTAAATTATCAACCTTATCACGTAGATAATTTAATTTCTATCGCTATTTTGTTTTTGGTTTTTACGGTCTTTTTATTTACATATATTTGTAAGTTTTGCAAGCTCGAGACCAGTGAACAAAAATGTTTAAAATTATTTTGATATTTTTTAAATAACTGAAATTATACTCTTATGTATACAAAAGTAGGTTTATTAACTTTATCAATAAAAGAAAATTGGAAAATTGCACATTTAAGCATTTTCAAAAAGCTTTCCAGCTATGCACATACATACATATGTATATCTGTGTTTGCATATAATACGTATTTATTTATATAGGTATATCAATCTATTTGTAACTCTGTAACTACCATAATGTCTCCAAATCACTTTGAAATTATAAACAAATTTGTCAACATCATATAACACTTGAGAATTTATAAATACATATGTACATACATACATACATACATGTATATGTATTCAATTATATATTACGTATGTATTGTATATGTAGCTTTTCTACTTGAAAATATTTATGTAAAGTAAAATTTTACTTAACGACATTTAGCAATTTTTATATGTATGTACTATGTGAAATTTTAGTAAGAGAAATTTAAAAATAAAATAGTCGATTCAACAAAACACACGCATTTTGTAAATATTTTTGTACCACTCCACTATTAGAATTTCAATAGGCATCAACCGGTGGTCGTGAACCATTCACAGATGAAATGTTTTACTTGTAAATGTAACAAGGCGCTCTTTGCCGTGCAATTGAACTGAAGCACTAGACGCGTACGAACAACATCTCCATCCTTTCGTACTTCACTTTGGAATAGCCCGACATAATTGCTAGGAGAAACGTGTAGCTTTTATTTGCGATGCGAAATAACGTCAATTGGCACTATTTCCAGTGATCTTGTTAAAAAAAAACCGTGAGAAAAGAATTTACTCACCTCCTTGTTGATTTTAAAGCCGCATTCGATAGCACGAAAAGGCCACGAAACTCTGTAACTTTTTTTCGCGGCTTAGGTTCCTTCTTAACAGGTGATCAGAAATCAAACAAGCGACAGCGGAAGTGATTACTTCATACGTCGCGCCTAAAACTATGCTTAAAATTTTCTATGACACTGCGTTAAACACGATCGCTAAAGACGATCTGTATGGAAAGAACATTCCTTCTTAACAGGTGATCAGAAATCAAACAAGCGACAGCGGAAGTGATTACTTCAACGTAGCGCCTAAAAGTATGCTTAAAATTTTCTATGACACTGCGTTAAACGCGATCGCTAAAGACGAAAAACGTTCCTTCTTAACAGGTGATCAGAAATCAAACAAGCGACAGCGGAAGTGATTATTTCAACGTAGCGCCTAAAAGTATGCTTAAAATTTTCTATGACGCTGCGTTAAACGCGATCGCTAAAGACAAAAAACGTTCCTTCTTAACAGGTGATCAGAAATCAAACAAGCGACAGCGGAAGTGATTACTTCATACGTAGCGCCTAAAACTATGCTTAACATTTTCTATGACACTGCGTCTTCCTATCCGACTTTGTTCCGGTATAGGTTAGCTTTGCATTGCGATGTTCAGTAGAACTAGATCGAGGATTTACGCCCACCAGTGAGTAACTGCACCACATTAGATAGTGGTCAACTTTGTTTTTGTTTTAATTATTTTATTTATTAATTTAGTAAACATAAAATTAATAATTGTTTGCATTCTTTTTGTATATTTAAATATACTTATATAAAAGTAATTATTCAATATAGTTGTTTGTATTGTTAATTTATTATTTTGCTTAATTTTTTGCATTTTTTGCTTTTTGTCGTGTTTTTTTATATTTTCTTTTGTATTTTTATTTCTTCACTTTACTTTAGTTTAATTTAATCATTACCATTAATTATTACAAGTAATAATATTAAGTATTTAGATTTGTGTTTGCGTTATGTTAATGAAATAAAATGTTTGCTCATTTAACTGCTGCTTCGTTTTCGACCTTGTTTTTTTTTTTTTTTTTTTGGTTTGTGTACAAAATTCTTTCTCTTTTTATGCGTTAATACAATTTTTAAATATGTAATTTTACTTTACTTTTAGTTTTACCTTTATATATAGATAATATTTACTTAGCTTTTGAAATGCGCAGTTGTTTATTTATTATTTTTCTACAAACTGAGGTTGAAAAAAAAAAAAAAAATTAGCAAATTTTTTTATTATAACAAAAAATGCTATGCGCACATGCATAAACACGTTTATATAAATTTAAAAAAAAAATAATAATATATACACATATGAATATGTATTTAAAAATATAACAGAGATAACAAATAGCGCAAAGTCGATGATTAGACAAATGTAAAAAAGGGGCACACGCTTAAAATTTTAGAAGACTCAGTAGTATGTATGTATGTATAAGTGAGACACAAAGATGCGGTTGTGTGTAAATTGAAAAAATAATGAATCTCTATAGCTATATTTATTACGTAGGTATGTATATGTATGCTTAAATGTAAAAAAATCCTGTTAATTTGTTATTTAAACTTAGACGCTTATATGAGTTATGTATTTGTATTTAATTTTGGATTTGTTTGACGTAATGTAAGAAAAGTTCAATTATTTATATGTAGATAAAATCTGGACTTGACTGCTGCTTGATGTTTCTATTGTAGGCGTTTCAGGTGTACGAATAGAGCGTTTTATTTATTTAAATGTAGTTCGTGTTGGCTAGGCGTTTAATATAACGAGTGGTCTGTGGCAAGCAGAGGCGTAGATCTGTGTACGTTAGAACCAGGACTTTAAAAAATATTTCCATTGTTAAAAACAAATGTCTATATTTGCTATATGTATGTACATATGTGACTTTCTTTTGGTAGCCTAATCAGAAAGGCAATTTATATGAATAACAAAAATTAACCGCTTCGAATATTTTAACCTAAAAGAAAGTTAGTGCATAAAGCACGCCGTAGGTTGTTTTCCTAGTGATTTCAAACAAGTTCCGAAGTGTTGTTGTTGTTGTTGTTAGCAGTGTCCGAAGTGTTGTAGCTCTAGTTACTTCAACAGACTGTATCAGACCTATTTTCCGCGCTTGGATACAGTTCGAAAAGTGTAACTACTATTTTAAACTTGTCCTTGATACAGCCAAAAACAATCGCTTTCAGATATAACCTTTTAAAGCACCACCGGAGAAATTGTATTGTTGTTCAGTATGAAACAATAAAATATTTATATAACGGTCTGTTTTAAAGATGTTCTTATAACTACTTATAGTACTACTTTAAAAGTTATACTTTAAAAGCATTTGTAACAGCTAAAACCACTTTCCGAGTTATTTTCGGCTTCGTTACGGTTGCTAGAATTGGTTTTTTGAGTGCTGGTCTTGCTGTGTTGCAATAGCAAAAGCCTCGGATTGGATAAGTCTTTGTTTATATGCAAAAGCTGTAAATTGCCTGATATAATCCATACCGCACATCTACGTTAGATCCTTCGTTTTTGCCCTACAATAATCTTTCGTTGATTCTCTGTTAGTTGCTGCGTCTTTCCTTCTTTTGTCTGCTATTAGGCTGTCTTTTTATTATTAATTGTTTATTACTTTTATTGTTTTTTGTCTTATTTTATAATTTTAAGTAACATTCACGTCGCTGAGTTCAAGTTGTGACTTTTTCTTTTGTTTGTAAAAAGAATGTACTGTATTTGTATGCGTTAATATTATGTAATATTATATTTATTATAGTAGTCAATTAATATTTAATTTATTTTAGAGATATAAATATAGTTAATATAATTAGTTTATGTATGAGTGTATTCAAAGTTTTGTTTTCTTTTCAGCCCTGTTTAACTTTTCCTTATTTGCTTTGCTAATTTTAGGAGGGAAGGTATAGTTTTTTTATGTTTTATCTTCACAGTGTTTCTAACACGCTTTTTTTAATTTCAAATCTTTCTTTCGTATTGCTTTTGGTTTTAGCCGCTTTTTTTGCTATTTTGCGCTGTACTCCAGCGCTCCTATCATGAAATCTAGTGTTAAGTTAGTTTAATTTGTTTTATTTTAGATGCATATTTATGTGTACATATTCTTAACATAGGCTCTTTTATATATATTTTTGCAACCTGTTTTGAATTAAATTTGTTTTTGTTTTTTAATTAACTTGCTTAACTTGCTTTATTTTAATATCTATGTATGTATTTTTATTTCATTAATTTAGATGTTAAACGTCTTCTCCATTCATACACCTCTGCCCAGTATTCTGCTGCGTTGTTGTCCAGTTATATTTCCGCTTTCGCCGCGCCCACGCCCACGCCCACCCCGCCTTCGCTAAACTTCTCTGTGTCAAAATATGCAACCCCACTGGATCTTTACTAGGCCTGCTAGCTGATTTTTTGCTTAACAAGTCCCTTTTCAAATTTCACTCACGCCCGTCGTTTTTTTTTTATATTTTTATATTTGCTGTCTGTTTTTTTGTTTTTCGTATTATCAACTTTGCTGTTGCTCTCAGTCGTTTCTGATTCCTCCTTAATTAATTTGATTTTTTGTTTTTAATTTGTTTGAGATTGTTCTCATTTTGCACAATTTACTTTTCGCACGCTATCTTTTATCAAATTTCAAATCGCACGTATTTCGCTTTTTGTCTGGTCTTATTTTTTTAATATGCTATTTTTATTTTTTTCATTTTCACTTCCATTAATGCATAAAAATGTCACTTAAAAAAGATCAATTAATTTGCTGTTTTACTATTTTGCTGCTACTGTTTTCTCAATATTATCATATATAAATGTTTATGGTGCTAAAATTAGCAATTTTATTCTTTCTTTGATTTCTTTCGGATATTTGCTGTCGGTAATTCCTTTTACTTCGCTATTAAATGAAAATAACGACTATTACTCGCTGTCTTTTCTTACTCATCTGCATCGTCTTGTTCCTTTGTAGTTGGCTGAACATCCTTCAACTTCTCTTCACGTGGTTTGGCATTGCCGAAAATCGCAGCCGCCTGCTTCGTCTCTGCTAACGCATTAATTGGCGCCTGAATGGTACGAGGCTTCAGATTCAATCTGGGCCTCTCACTGTCATCTGTAAAATGAAACAAAATAATGATAGCAATGACTCATAAACAGTTGTTATTCAAATAAATGTTAACGAACCTATACTACCTAGGGGAGCTGGTGCCGGTGCTGGGCGATCATTGTCCCTGGGATTAAAATGTGGACGTTCACGTTCACGTTCCCCTCCTCTATTCCGGCTAAAATTGTTATAACGATCATTACCACCATCTCTGCTTTGAGCACCAAAACTTCCTTCGCGTTGATTGCGATCGTGACTTCGATCGTAGCGATCGTCATTGTTAAAATTGCCATATCGACCGCGATTCGCTGGACGATCTAAAAGGCATTGTTGTGGGGAATAAACAAAATTATTAGGGTATTACACAAGATAAATGCTTAGTCAAAATAAAAAATTTTTAATTTGCATGCGTGTTTTGTTTTTTTTTGTGTTCACCATAAAGGTTCTACGCAAACGGTTACTGGATTTGGAAGAGGCAAATATACGGGTGGTTGTACGTATAGGTGTTGGTTGTGGGGCAAAGCTGTGAAAGGTTTATTAAAAAGAACAAGGAAATACTAATATTGAAAATTAGAAAAGAAAAGTTGAACAGAAAGCATATCGAGAAACTAAAAATTGTACGTGTATTTGTTTATCTACATTAACATGTAGGTTAAAGCAAACAATAGTTGAATGCACTTTTTATTGATCTGCATTCATCATTTACCATTATATCCTCTATTCATGCCACCACCACCACCGCTGCCGCCGCCTCCGCCGCGATTTCTATCGTTGTGACCATAATAATCATTGTACGAACCTCTACTTTCGCCCCGATTGCCACCACCGCCGCGATTATATTGATTACCACCTCCTCCACCTGCCGCTCCACCTTGTCTGGGTGGGCCGCGTTTATTGAAGCCACCGCCGCCGCCAGCTCCACCCCTACGTAAGTTAGAGAAGAGATTTTTATCAATTTGAAAATTTACATAAGTGTGCGGATACAGACCTTTCGTTTTTCCTGCGATCGGCAATATCAATTCTTAAAGGTGCAGATAGGTCATCCAATTTAATCCGTCCATCACATTCCAAAGCCCGCTCAAGTTGCTCCAAAGTCTCAAATTCAACATAGCAAAATCCCTTAAATTGATCAGTCTCACGATCTTTAACCAAACGTACGTTTTTTACTTCAAAATCTTGAAATATTTTAATGACATCGCCTTGTACAAGTCCCTGTGGCAAGTTGCCGACATATGCAATAAATGGAGGCTCCGTTGGAAGTTGCTTTCCTGGACGGTCACCAAAGTTTCTTGCAAGTATAAAAATAGAAATTATACATGCGCCTTTTATACTTAATAAATAGTATTATGTATATATATATAAATTGTAATATTATAGTATATCAACTGCTTTCTTCGGCAACAGATGTAGATGTGCCATTAGAAGAATTTAAGTTAAAAAAAAATTATATAGTTGATTTTGTTTTAAATATTTCAATTTTCAGTAAATTGTATCCTTTTAGGAGTAGGTACATGAGTTACTTAACTACCAATGATTTATCAGTGGTCAATTACATTCGCTGATCAAGCTTGTTATTGTTATTTGAACAAACCCACTTCCAGTCGCTTCTGCTTAGATTATACACAAGCCTTTCCCCATACAGATAGTTTCAAAGTGACTCATTAGAAACATCGATCCTTGTTACCTGTCATCCACCGCAGAGGTATGTACGTGCACTTAAATCTCTAATGATGTATTAGGTGATAAAAGTCCTCATTATATAGGTTTCTAAGCTTCGTGTTTCTGGAAATAAGAAACTTATATCCAGACAGCCTTGATTTCTTTATATCATAACTGTATAACATGACATCATTATCCACCCTCCTTCGGGTTAGGTAGGCATACCGGTCGTAATAGGCTACTAATATGCTCTAAGGTAATGCCGTGCAACTCGATTGTTGATCTGTGGATATTCTTTCATACGGCGGGCGGCATGGCATACATCAGGGAATTATCTAAACCTTTTAATGTTTTTAATGAATCATTTCACATATTAATTTTCGAAATATCTATTCAATTGAAGTGAATCGTGTGGTCAAATCTTGTACGTAAAAAGTAGCTAACTGTGTTTACTGTTACATGCCTTCAAAGGACATGAATGGAATATATCCAATTCAGCGTCATCATAACCTTTACTACGCTGCGACGTCACCTATCCCATCTCCGCCAAACTGAGCAACAACCTAAGCAGAGTTGCGGTGACGTCGGCGAAATGCCGACTGCGTTGCGCCTTTTTGACATTTCATATATTCAATGGGTTTGCACATGCTCCTCGCTCATATTGTATTTTCGCCGAATACACCTATAGTTACAATTTTTTTTTAATGGCAATTTGGAAAATTTATTCAACTTTATTAAATAATTGCAATTTCCTGATAATGTTACTTCATTTTTTATGTTCAATGATTTGGCGACTAATGTGTATAATTTGATACAATCACTCGCCGTATGTACTCAACTAAGACGTCGCGTTTTTCTCTACTGGCCGCTGTCCATTGCCAATGTGAAAATTCATGAAAGACTTTCTTTCAATTTTAATCAACATTTCTAGACTTTGTAGCTTTACATTTTATATCTTGTAACACAGCAGTACATTAAAATAATGTTTTTATAAATAAAGAACACAAAATTTCCTCAAAATTGTTGATTTATATAAAATATTTACCTAGCGTGATCAAAACCACCTCTTCCAGCCATGTTTTATTTTTTCAAAATGGTCTAAGCGAAATATGTCCGTCCCAACTGAGGCAAATTTATTTCTGCTTTCTTCGACGTTTACACTTTTTTCGGCAAAGAGGATAAATAAAACAAAACGAAATGTACAATAACTCTCGCTCGCTCCCTCTAGTTTTATGCCAATTCGGTTTTTGTGAACCCAACAGAGATGACGGTACTTCAAAAAGCAACACGTTCGCGTATACCGGCCGCTTAAATACCGTCCATGCAAAAACAATCGAAATTACGTGAATGCAGTTTGTTTACTTACAAGAATTTACTACTGCCGTACGATTTACTAGTTGTTTTATTTTTACTAAAATTTTTTAGTTGTTTTCGATTCTACAGTTGCGAATCTCTGCCCGTGTCCACTTAGCTTCACTGCACTCGCGCAAAGCGCATGTAGAATTTAGTTAATTCTTTCACCCAAATTTTGTTGATTTTTAAGAGTTACTGCGGGGGAAATGAATGGATATTTTTAATCTGAAAAAAATATTATATTTGGAATAAAATATTTCCGAAGTGTTTCAATATGCCGACACAATGAGTGACGCAATCATTTTGATTTATAAATCAAAATGTTTCGGAGCTTTGTGTTTGTTTTCAAACTTTAGGATATTGAAATGACAGAAAAAAAATCTCGAATGAGCTGGCAGTACTGACAGTTTAGACCAAAATGGCAGCAAAAAGAATGCAATAGAAATAGTGGTGCCACTTGTTTTTTCCAATGAGTATAATTTTCCAATACTTGATTGTAATTGACCAATACTTGATTGTAATTGACCATACATAAGTTGTAATCTATTGTAAGCAACCTCGAAAAGAACGCCCAACTGGCTTTCCTACAAGAAGCGATGATATTTTTACTAATACACTCGCAGTCTTAATTGTCAATACTGATCACATATTGATGCACACAGTGATATTTAAATTTATTGTCGGTAATACTTTCCATCCAACGTCAAGTGTTAATACACGTCCAAAAATGTTGAGAGAGGTGTCAAAAGACGCGTCTTGACCTCCATAACAATAATCCGAAGGGGGAAAAGCAATATTTTGTTTCTGTGAAAAGTTATTAGTGAAAAACCGAAAATTGACCCGAGTCAGACCCCCAATTCGTGGCCCGATCCACGTTTTTTATGTTCAGAACACCTTTCCGCGTAGGCGGGTTTCGGCCGCGCTTCAAACCGCCACGGTGATGTCCTTTCACATGCCACTTTTTTCTCACAGGGTAATGTGATTACAACAACCACATGAAAATGACAGAAAAATTGTGAACTTTAACTGCAAATATCTCGCAAAATTCTAAAAATATCGGATTTCCCCCTCCAGATTATTGTTACGGTGGTGAAGACGCGTCTATTGATACCTCTACCTAGATTTTTGGACGTGTATTAACACTTGACGTTGGGTGGAAAGTATTACCTTATTGTCAATACTGATTGTCATATGAACATCAAAATACCATCGCCAATGTGGCATTTTCAAAAATACTTTCTGTGTAATAACAGAAACATTCATAATAAATTTTGGAAATTGAATACCGGCTGTATTGTGAAGATCACGTGAAAATTGTAAAGGAAAATAACATTTGCTATGGACATTTAACTTAATTGTTATGATTGCAATCAGATCAGCAGCAACAGTACCATTAAGCATTTCCACCACGACGGGTACGAGTCACTCAAAAACAATCAAGTTTCTGTAGAATAAAACAACAGAGCAAGGACTCTGTATTCTGTACCAACCAAATATTACTACGGCATCACTGAATTTATACCGACCACAAAGAAAACATTGATAAATGTCAAATCAATATTTTTGCAATTTTGACTTTCTTTTTACACGCCCATCGCTTTAAAAGTGTACACGTTTTTACTGTAAATCTCAGAACCTCCAAGTTTTTGTTTAATTTTATTGCAATTTCTGCAAAACTCAAAGGTGGTAGTTAATTAAACTCGAAAATGGCGTTAACTTCACGTTTCTATAGTGAAAAATATCCGGAGGTTGAAGATGTTGTAATGGTTAATGTGTTGTCTATTGCGGAAATGGGAGCCTACGTCCATCTGCTGGAATATAACAACATTGAGGGCATGATTTTACTTTCAGAGCTGTCTCGTCGTCGTATACGTTCCATTAATAAATTAATACGAGTTGGAAAAACAGAGCCGGTTGTGGTTATACGTGTGGATAAAGAGAAGGGTTATATTGACTTGTCTAAACGCCGTGTTTCTGCCGAGGATGTTGAGAAATGCTCTGAGCGTTATGCAAAAGCGAAAGCTGTTAATTCCTTACTACGGCATGTCGCAGACATTTTAGGATATGATTCTAGTGAAAAATTGGAAGAATTGTATTTAAAGACTGCTTGGCACTTTGAAAAGAAGTATAATAGTAAAAGTGTGGCCTATGACATATTCAAGCAATCGGTAACAGAGCCATCGGTATTTGATGAATGTGACTTAGATGAGCACACCAAGGAAGTCTTGTTAAGTAATATCAAACGTAAGTTGGTATCGCCAACTGTGAAAATACGCGCTGATATTGAGTGTTCCTGTTATGGTTATGAAGGTATCGACGCTGTAAAGGCGGCGTTAAAAACGGGACTTGATTTAACTACAGAAGAGCTACCCATACGCATTAATTTAATTGCTCCACCATTGTAAGTATACACATTTATAACCCTTTAACTACTCAAGTATAACCAATGAAAAACTGTCCTATATAAAGGTATGTAGTTACCACTGCAACAACTAAAAAAGCTGAAGGAATAAAAGCTCTGGAAGAAGCTATTGAGAATATACGCAATAAAATCATTGAAACTGAAGGTGAATTTAAGGTAATAATGCCACCAAAACTAGTTACAGCAATAGACGAAGCCGATTTGGCTCGTCGTTTGGAACGTGCTGAAGCAGAAAATCAAGAAGTTGGTGGTGATGATGACGAAGATGCGGATGATCAAGAGGGCATGCAATTCGATCCTGAGAAAGAACTCAATCATAGAGGTGCACGAGCGACCGTTAACAATGATGATGACGACGACGATGATGAAGAAGAAGAATAGTTTGTATATAGTGTTATATTTCACCTTTATTTAGACACCCGCTTAATTTGTTTAAGGTGGGAGGACCAAATGTCGCTAAATATGTGGGATAAATATATACAATATTTTTATAACAAACACAATTATTGGTTGTTTTAACAGAAATAATTGTTTAATTTATGCATAATCCAAAACGATTCATAGTTCTGAAAATAAAGATTACAAAGAAACAAGCGGTGGAATAAATTTTTTCAAACAAAAATCGGACGGACCTTTTTTACACTTGTCGAAATTATGGCTTCACCAAGATCGGGCAATACAAGCGGTAGCTTATAAATGATGACGTTTCTTCTTAAAATCGAATTGGTTTTAATGTGAACTGAAATGTAACTTAATCAAGTTATTCTTGTAAATTTTCATTTTTTATACAATTAGTTAATTTTGATGTTTTAATCATATAAAACTTTATAAACATTTGGTTGTAATATGGCCATATTTGATGACCCCACGGCATAACATTTTCTCGCGCTTAACGCAGGGGATTTCAATTTCTTGCTGCCCAAATGTAATGTAAGTGTGAATATCTGGAGGAAATATCAATAGTGCAGGCTTTTCTTAAAATCTACAGAAATTTGTGTAAAGAAGAAAAAATCTGATTCAAAACTAAGCGACTCAAAATACCATTTGAATCAGAAATATTATTCTGTTCACAAAATCCTTTAGAATTCTTTTTTCACCAAAGAAATTATTTTCCGTATGATAGAGTTGAGGCTTTATGAAAGTAAAAATCACTTTCTATACATCTTGGCTCATCCCACGAAAATATACAGTTTTTCTCTAAGGAAATTTAGATTTTATTTTGCAGTTTTCAACGAAAATGCAACACAATAATGGAAACGATTGAAATTACTGGTGTGCTGCTAGTGGAATTATGATGAAATAAAAGTTTAATACAATCGCACAACTCTTCATTTATTCTGGAAAAATAACTGACTTCTATTAATAATCGCACCATATGATATGCCTAGAGTCAAATCTTGTCCGTTTGTTAAACAAATATCATCATAGAGCTCAACTAGAGCTTAGTTGATCACAATTTAGAGTAAAATTGTCTGGTCTAGTATTACGTTACAAATTTGATAAGATATTGTATTGATTGCTTGATACAAGAGCTTAAACTGTTGCTAAAGCATTTTTATTAGGAGTAAATTTGCAGATTTGGTGTACGATTAAGGATTTTTACGAATCAGATGCAGTATTAAAAAAAAATGGGAAAGCACCATGTGATAATAGTATTTGTTGTTGTTGTGGTTGTTGTAGCAACAAAAATCACTCCCCGAAGGTTTTGGGGAGTGTTGTCGAAATAACAGTCCTTGGCCGGATAAGAATCCGGTACGTTCCGGTACTCCCTTGCGGTACTGCCCGACAGTCGTGGTAGCGATTTGGTATGACCAGTGTAACCTTCTAGGTCATGTCATCCCTCCTTCGGAAAGGAAAGAGAAGATGGGTAATGAGAGGTGGGAGGCATCACATCCGTGGATCAACCATCGAGTTGCACATCATTACTTTTGTGCATATTAGTCGCCTTTTACGACCGGTATGCCTACCGCGGGCATATTCTAAACCCCTACCCGCAGGGGTATTTAGCTCGGTTTTACGTTTACCTAGATAATATTTTGAAAATTCAACTAGCTCTTACAAACTCAATTTGTTCAACATTTAAAGAAGATAAGAGAGAGAAGTAAGAGTATCAAATCATTCGATTTGTAAAAATGTTCTTTATAAAACTTTGGAAGGACAAAGAACATCTCCGTAAGCACTACGATGAAATCCGGATTAAAGTCAAGTTCCCTGTTTGGGCCTTGTTTCTTTCAATCGAAAGTTGTATTAAAATCGATGTATTTTTAATGGCTCCTATTCGTGGTTTCAAGTATTTTTTCCGTTAGACCTAATTTTATTTAGGCTAGCATTCTATCGGTCCGACGATGTCCTGGACTTCATTCTGGATATAGTGACCTACTCTTCTAACAAGAATATAGCTCTGGTTCAATTCTTCGATCCTCTTGCCCCATTAGGCAGGTCGAAGCACTATTAATAATGACAACAATAAAAATCAATATTAATATTTTGCTTAATTCAAATTTCACCTATGTTCTCTTTATTTATTAAAAATTTTGTATTACAGTTCTTATTGCCATATATTAAATATGCATGTTTTTTTAATAAACCCTTTTTATTGTAGCCCATCCGCTAGCATTACTAAACTAGACCCAAAAAATAAAATGAATTTAGTATAAAAATTAATTTACAAACCCCATTAAAAACCGATGTTTTATTTCGTTGATATTTTTTGAATTCACCAAACTCTTCTTTTAATAGAATGACCGACTGTGCTGCTTCCTTTTTTCATTTTCTTCGTATCTTCGTGTGTATAAGTATTTACGCAACTATCCACCTACATATGTATCCGACTCATAATAAATCTTCACAAATTTGCAGGTTTATCCATTCCATGCTTATATAAATTAGAAATGCTCTAGCTTGAGGTAGTTTGTATGTCGTGGTAGCTTATATAAGCTATATCTTTTTAAATGTTCAGTTTTCAGTGCCAACCGCTCAACAGCTAATGATAATTACGCATTTATATGAAATACACACTGTAGGTATGAAACTTGTTGTTAATGGCATGGATATTTTGTTTAAAATTTTATTTTTTGTTCTTTTGTGATTTAATAACAGGGCGGCGACAATCCTGGCGATGGTAATGATCTTTCAAAATCTAATTGATTTGGCAATAAGTGCTGCAGTTGCCTGCGTCTTATTGCCGTTGTGTCGACGTAATTCGGAAATCACATCGTCCCGATTGTAGCCAAGTTTAACCAAATCACTGACGTCGGCCTCTGTGAAACTATCGTTCGATGAAACATCACTGCCTGCACCGCCTTGAGATCGCTTTGATGTTGTTGCTAATGACATGAATATATATTTTTTTACATAATTTCGTTTATAAGTTTATTAAAAAATCTTGTTAGTACCTGCATCTTGCTTGCTTTGCTCGATCGCTTGTTGTATAGCGCGTGACTCTGCTTCACTAGCTGATTGTTCCAATAATTTAAGCTCCTCCTCAGAATTACCGGTGAGACGTGCGCAGTCTGGCAATTCATTTTCAGGCAAGAATGGAGTTTCGGTGCCGGTAGTACCAATGCGTAGCACATTGCGTTGCAAATCAATGTTACACTTAAAAAAATAAAAACACAATGAAAAAGTGAAAATAATGAATTTATTATGTAGCTTGGTTGTTTGTGTAAAAACAAGAATATAAAAAAACAAAGTTTTGAGGATGGTGCCGATTTGGCGATGCTCTACCGAATACCTATTCGGTGCGTCAGAAATTCTACCCTACTTACGAAATAAGCATCGCATTTTTACTGTTTAGGATTTACCTGATGGCGTTTCAGCATATCAAGTCCCAGCAACATATCCATCGGTTGTTTTTCTAAGACTGAAAAACTTGACGTTAAGTGATCACTTCCAATTTGTAATTGAACCATGTGTATACGGCCAATAATGCGCTGTGTACCAACGCCTTTGGCAACACCATTCCACCTGAATACAAAATAAAATATACGAAATCGGTTATGATTTCCCGAACCCAAACTTTTCTCAGGTTTTTTTCTGGACTTCGATAAAATACAAAAAGTAAACTATACCAGAGGCATCAAGGCACTGAAATGAGTCCATAGATCCCAGCTTAATCTACATCTAACTTACCTAGTATCGACAAGTCGATTAACATTACATCGCTCAGCGCAACCTGCACTCATAATTGTAGTTTGTGCACCAGAATCAACGAAAGCTTTCACCGGAACACCATTGACTTTGCAATTGATATATCTACGGAAAAACATTTTTCCTGCTTACACAATTCATAAAACTAATTTAATTTAATACTTACAACATAGTAACAGTACCAAAAATTTCTGGATTATATTCTATAGCTGCTGCCATATTATCTTGAATATTCTTCTGCTTTATTTCCTCGGCTATGAGTCGTTGCGCCTCTTCATCGAAGGGATCAGCATTTAACATGCGTAAACGTTGTAGTTGACGTTGTTTTCTAAGATCAATCTGTTCGCGCAATATCTTTGCGAAATTTTCCAAATTTCCTGATAGCAAAGCATCGGCCAATCTTGGGTTATTCTGTTTAAGTAAGGCCAATGATTCTGGATTTGAAAGAAACATTTGACGTACAGTTGCTGGATCATCATCGTAATTAACGTTGAAATCATCAGAGTCAGAGTAATCCATGCCGCTAGGTGCTGGACGATATCCTGGAGCAAGGCCTGAACTAGAGCCACCAACACCAGGTAATCGAATATTACTGAAATCTAGGCCTCCGAGAGTTGCAGCTGCATCTGTTAGGCGAGTAAGGAGTTGAAAATGTTAAGAGAAAAATTAATATTTTAACGTTTAAAGAAATTTGTCTGACTTTTTATATATGAATATACAAAAGTTGCGTATCGGAACTGATCGGAACGCAGTGGGAAAATAGAAAGATAACATAAAACGATGCCAAGACAATGGAAAATAAGTTTGCAACGAATTGAAAAAAGTTAAATGGTAAATGAAAATGTTTAATGGAAGATATTTAGGAAAGGAAGGAAGTGGAGCTGGCTGGCCTTGTGCGACTTCTGTAGCATAATCTCGAAAAGCGAGGGAATTGCAAAAATAATCAATAGGAAGATCATGAAACAAGTCGAAGTCGGTCAAACGGTAACTTGTAGGGGGTAGTTATGACTTAAAAGATAAAAACAACGAGCCTTGATAACTAAGGTAAATAGAAATCTTCGAAACAAATAGTGATACTCCATCTTGCATATTATTTTATGTAAGCTTTTCAACATTCTAACTTTTAGGGGTTCATAAAGATACTGCTGTATTTAACAACTTGACTATATATAAGCAAAGCGTTCTGCATCGACCATGTCGGTTCGGCATAGAGATTTTAGGAGTGTACTGGATGTGAAGGGAATATAAAAATCTGTTCTTCCCAAAACCTTTGACATGGCTTTGTTAAAAAAAAAAAAAAACTACAAAAAAGAAGGTCTTACACCGTAAGGTTACCAAAACCATATAAAATTGATAGCTCCGAAAGCGGGCAAGCATTTGTCCTTGACGACATTAGTATTACCGAAGTATATTTTTTCGCACAGATGTCCATTGCACTTAAACTGTAAAGAATACACATTTGTATTTTTCCGAGGTCATTCTTAAAAAAATTTATACATTTAGACATATGCATGCATATATGTATTGAGAAGTATAAATAACCACTTCCAAATATGCTATGATCAATTGAAATATCTCGACTTTTTTCTGTTTATTACTTTTACCAAAAGTAAATACGAAATGGAATGAAAACACAACTACGGTCGAGCAAGTGGCGGTGGAAAGGTAGTGACACTCTCGAGCGCATTGACCCACTTATACAGAAAAACAATACGGAGTGCATATTTAATATTTATGGAAAAGCAAAGGCATTATCAACCAACGGAACGATGGTTACTCATGTTGTTTTTTTTATAGATATAAATTTGTTTGTATGTAGTAGGTATGGTAGTGCAGATATGATATTCATCACATTCAAAATGCGTTTGTGCTTACTCACCTAGACCTCCGGCAGTTGGTACATTGCGTGAATTGCGTGTTACTTGTAAACGTTGTAATATAACACAGTCCCCGTCTTTGATTCCAAAATATTTTAGTGGCTTTTTATCATCCAATAATGGAGCTCCATTAAACATAATTATTATTTCCGATATAGGCAGTCCAGATTCTACCTCACAAAATGCTTTAAAGTTTTCCAATTCCAATTCTTCCGAAACATCCAAGAAAAACACGCTATCTGTTAGCGTGGTCACGGTTATCTTCATATTCAATTGTTTTTTTATTTTACGGTTTTAAACAAATACTAATCACTTTAGATATAAATTTTGCTAACTTTATACTTTAACTTAAATCAAATTTGGACAAAATTTATCGCTTCGTAAACCAAATTGTGGTGATCTTCCTCTGCTTCAATTGATGTTTTGTTGCTGTTCTTTATGGCTTTCGTTAAATCGAGCCAAACCGGCTAGATTTTTACTGCAGCGAAATGTTCTTGGCAAATAAGCTTTTTAGTATATGATATACTTTACTTTCACATTTGAACTTAATATAGTATTTATTTGAAAACAATGCAAACAAATGCGTTTTTATTCTTTGTCTCGTCACCAAAAGAAAAAACAATTTTGTCTCTGGTTTTTGACTGATTTCGTGTCTTCTGTTCTTTATGTTTTCTTCCAGTCTCCTTTTTTTCGTTCATTCGGCATCTTCAGTTTTTGTTGTTGTTCCAATGCAGCACAGTGCAGCGAATCCACACAAAATTCACAATAGGAACTATAAAGTTAGTGTTATAATTTCCGTGTCGTTATTTTAATTTTGAAGTATTTTACGAAATTTATTTAAGTTCGAAATGGATGATACACCCGCCAGCAAAAGTAAGATATTTTCAAAAACGGGTATAACTTAACATTACCCGTCAACTTATTAAACACGACCAAAATTGTCGGGAGAGGTATCAAGAGACGTGTCTCAATAATCCCCCCATATTTCAGCGTAGAACACCCTTTTTATAAGACCTTATATCTGTACCTACAACAACCACATGAAAATGGCAGAAAGTTTTCAACTTTAATTACAAATATCTCTTGACCTAAATATAACACAGGATTATTGTTACCGAGGTCAAGACGCGTCTTTGATACCCGACATTTTTGGACGTGTTTTAGCAGTTAAGGTGCGATGTAAAGTTTTACGTAGGTATGTTGCAATATTCAGACCAGAATATTTCATTTAAAAAACACTTTGACTACAGGATGAGACTATTTTAAAGAATAGCAAATCGTTTTACAAAAGGCTGTTGCATTAGAAAGGCTTGATGGCTTTGGTAGAACACTGACAATGATTTGATTGGTATTGTTGTGAATTTACTACGGCAAGGTTAATCGCCAGAAAATTAAAAGTTTCTGCTGAGCAAATTTCACTCACATTAACTTGTAAGTAAACAAAAACATATGACTGTGACATAGCAAGACAGCAACAAAAACTTAGGGCCGTTTACTTCATATATGATGATCGATGATGCGTTGACTATCTCCTGATAAAAGTTATCAAGGACGGGCCTCTGATTATGTGCTGATCACGATAAAAAAGTGATAGCTGCAGTAAAATTCTGATTTTTTGATAAATTATTTTGCAAACATATTATTTATGCCTTTTGTGAATTTCTAAACAAAAACGTTCACAATGACCCACTTTATTATGAAACCTTCAGGGCCACTTTCACAAAAGCCTGTAAGCCTAATCGGCGATTAATTTGACAGCTAACCGGCTGAGATAATTTTTTTTTCAAGCCGAAAGCCACCTACGCGGATAGGTATTCTGCACATAAATACAATGGATCACATCCACCTTTGGGATTTGACATATGTCATTTTTTGGTTACTTGCAATTATTTTGCAAAATAGTGAAATTTTTGGTTCTCCGGGGCGGATTCACATTGCTGGGATCGAAACGCGCCTTTTAATTCCTATCCCGACATTTTTGGATAAATATAAGCTCTCGGTAGCGGACATAAACAACTACCGAATAAAATAAAGGTTCCGTCAATCACCAGCCCAAATAACGTCAAATGGTCAAAATATCCCCCTACTGTTCGAAAAGCATTACTTTTTTGCTAAAGTCTCCAAAAAAGACAAAATCTAATGTGGGGGTTGGTATTACTGGCATAAAATATTGGTCGCGTAGCAAAAAAAGTAGCTGAATATTTTCGCTTTCATAAATTGCTGTGTTTTCATAAAGTTCAGTTCAAAAAATTTAATAAAGTTAAGTTTATGATAAAGTAAAAGTTATATATATAGATTTTTATAATTATAAGTAAGTTAAAAAGGTAAATTTTGTGGAAAAACCACTTTTAAAGTCGCTTGGTGGCGTTGTGTGTGTAAAGTGATTGCGAAGGGCGATAAAGCAAGTGGTCGAAGAGAAAAGAATGGAATAGATATTTCAGTTTTTAGAAGTATCTAACTAAAATACAAATCAGAATATTAAAAATACACATATTTTCTACGGATCATAAATTATATTTTCATATTTACTACCCGATTTTGGCTACATTTAGCTTTAAAAGTGCGAAATTAATATCCAACAGGAAATTTCTTTTCCATTCGGGTATCGCCGCCATATTTATGAAATATTTCGCGTTTTCAAAGCGAACGTACCCGATTGCTTTGCTTATTTCGCAAAAGAGAAAAGCAAATAATAAAGCAAAATATTCATTTACAAATTTTTACAGCCTTATTTTACCAGTGAAGAATTCTTCAACGTGGAATCGATTAAAAAATTCATAAGTTATAATGAGTGCTCAACCTAGTCCCGCCTGCATGACTCCATCAACCGAACAAGAACGGGTAAGTGGATATTCATATAAGTATTTTTTTTTACTCAGTACATTTACATATTTCTATTATTACTAACATGTATATTTTTATGATGAACCCTTATATAGTTAACTTCGGTATAGCGTAATAATCACACTATCTATTAAAGTTTAGTAGGTAGCCTAGATGGATTATGAATTATTTTCCTGGTGCTGTTCTAGAAGACGTCTCAATGTCCAATATTTATCAGATTTTGCCGAGCTGGGTGCCAAAATACGCATCTAGACCCCGGTATCAATAATCCGAAACTTTTAATTTTAGTTTTATTCATGTGAAAAGTTGCCGCCAAAAAGATTGTCCTACATCGGTCCAAAACCGGGGCCTGATCCGTGGTATTTATGTGCAGAACACCGTTTCGCTCTTAAAAAATAAACCTTCCCCAGTACTTCAACTTCAGCAACTTAATTTGCACATATCACTTATGAGAAATAAAAAATTATTTAATTTCGCCATCGGACTCTTGCTGCTGGGGTGAAGACGTCGAGCTCGGCAAAATCCGACCAATATTTGGCATTGATTCGTATTCTAGAAAGGTACCTTTTTTATGCAAATAGGTAGGTACCTAAGTATAAAATTTTGGGATATTCTGCATCACTAACAAAACACACAAAGTAATGCATCTTAGAAAGAAGTATTAAACAAAATTAACTACATGAGTATTAACATTCAAGATTAAAAAAAAAAATTTCAAAGTATGAAGACCAGAAAGTATTGCGGCATTTATTCAAGTAAAACGATCACTTTTGACATACTTTATACGAACGGGTACGAAAGGACTAAGGCACTATCTCCCCAAACGGGTACTTTTAACTCCTGTAGCTATGCTACAAGAACTGAAATCGACCTACGCCCCCAAGAGCAAGCATGCTATACAAATAATAAAGTAAAGATATAATCGCGGATCGCTTTCTTTACAGATAAGTTAGGCGTTTTATTGCAGGGTACTAATACATTTTGTTTTTTGTGTATGAATACACTCTTTTAGTTAGCTGTTATGAATGGCAACTGCAGTTTTCGCCCCAGGTGTTCCCTATGTTTGTTATTTGTTGTTCCGTTCAATTTTTACTACGAATGCGGAAAGGTGTTTCTTGAAAAACAATTCTCAACCACATATTCATAGATATTTATGTATGTATGCTCTTACGTATTTTATATAAAAGAACGTACCCACATGCATAAGATGTACATATGTACATATATACAAGTTGTCGATAGATATGTATATAAAACCAAGAAAATGCTTTATACTTCATAACTAACTGGAAATATATGTATAAAATCACTAGACTAACAAAGAGGTTATATACAATATTTATCATAATTTTTGTTTATGTTATATTTGATTATCTGTTTGCCACAATTCTGCGTTTGCCTTTTTTCGATATCTATCGTGGTTATAAAGTAATCAAAATAATGTGCCTCTATTGAAGTTTATCGTTTTTGCCTTGTTACTGAGCTTTTTGCGGTATGTTGAAATTAATTTGGAAGGATTAGTATATTTTAATTTTGTTATCTCTTCTATTTGTGTTATATGTTACCAGTTGATCTTTAACCCTGTTTCTAAAAATTAATTTGTTACCACCAATTTAATTCACTTATTCCATTTAACTCCTTAAAATTTGCTCAAGTTATCGTGCCCACAGGGGTTTGGTCGCACTTTCAACTGTTTACCAAAATTTTGTAACTAAAAAAACTAGAGCTGATTCATAGTCATGATACTAAAAAATCTTTCGTAACATGCTGAAATTGATAACTAAACATATTTATTTATACACATTTTAGTCACATCAACCAAGGAAGTACACTTGTTGTGAAAAAAAGGTTAGGAAAATGTTTTTCCCGTAAGGGTCCCCCTACTGTCACAGCTGACAAATGTAAGCAGATTCTGAACGGAATATATCATGTAGAAAGTTTCGGATATTACCGAATGTTGATCCGGTATGTCCTCGCGGTACATGCTCGAATATTGCGGGCAATTTGGCTTGACCAGTGAATCGGGTTATTCCAACCCCCTTCCCCGCTAGATTATTACGGTAGCTGGACCGCCTACATTGGCATCATTAAACAAAATTTCCAAAAATTACCAAAGTTCGTCACGAACTTCAGAACAGCTTGTTATAGCAAAATTTTGTGAAACAATTTTTTAATATTAACAAATTTCTTGGAATTTTCTAAAATTTTGTGTACATTTTTGATAGTATCTTGGCTGAAATAAAATTGAATATAATGATATGATAGTTGTAAAAAAAATAGTAATAATGCAAAATATCAAGAACATGAATGTCTCCGAAAATTACTGAGCATTTCGTTTCTTTTTGCTCTGAGGCCGCAAAACATTCGAAATGCTTGCACAAATACTACATTCATATACAAATGTACATACATATTTACATACATATGTAAATTAATAGATATGTATTCGGTAGGCACATTAAATCAGGTATAAATTGCGTTCTAAATGGATTTGCGAAAACACACAAAAACACTGTTTTTTATCGCTTGAATAAATAAATATTTTGTTCGTGTTGGTTTATTAGATTTTAGTATATGCGTACTACAAACATACATATGTACTATGTTTGCATTTGAGTTTAAAAAGTTATATGCACATATGTAGCATTGCAGTCGAACTAAAAAGTGCTAATGAATGTGGCTTGGTTTATTTTTTTTGTTAAGAAAACTACTGAATTTATAAAGACTACTAGGTATGTACATATAATTTTGGTAATGCAAGGTACTTTCTCAACAACAAAGTAATTCCTGATAATTAAAACCTGACATGGTAGAACCAATATTTAACGCAGCCGCCCCGTTTGTTGGGTCTCCATAAATTCTTTAATACAAATTTTGAGAGCGAAATGCATTTGACTGGCAGGGGCAGCTAAGAGCTGGCAAAAATATGCATAGTGCTGTTCATAAATATAGCACTCATTTAGCCATTACATATGCATATATTGTTACGTTATTACTGTCAATCGAATTTCAACAGTATAATCACAGAATTTTTATTTAAATCTAAAGGAATTACCTGAGAGTACTAAAATGATTTTCGAGAATCAGAAAGTCCTATTTGGAAGTGAGATTAGTCAATTCAGATACGAAAAAGCAGCCCAGCATTATGAAATTACAATTGAAAATGAGACAGCGTATTTTGAAATTGAGAATTGTTAGTTGAAAAGAAGAAATCATTCAAAATTCGAAATCATCAGTTTTTTTTTTAGAGGAAAAAGTAATAACCATCGTTAATGCAGCAACAACAACTGAAATTGATGACTGTTATCGGTAATGAGATTGGCTATTAGAAAAGCCTTCGTGTAGTTGCTTATCAATTGCCTAATTAGCCCAAAATAGCACTTGACCCAGGCTACAGGGTTAGAGGCTATAATTTATACAAAAAAGTTCGCTTGCTTAAAATGTTTAGTTAATTTGCATCTCGTAATGTTCATCCCATTTTTGTTCCTTCAAAATGTGTCAAACTTAGGAATTTTGTCCAGGTGCTGAATTTCATGAACAAAGTTTATAATCTTTATTGTTTATTGTTTTCAGGTATTCCAATGGATCAATGAATTGGCTCATCCTGAAAGCCGCGAAACTGCTTTACTCGAATTGAGTAAGAAACGTGAAACAGTGACAGATCTCGCGCCAATGCTATGGCATAGCTTTGGCACTACCGCCGCTCTCCTTCAGGAGATAATTAACATTTATCCATCGATTAATCCTGCCACACTCACTGCGCATCAGTCAAATCGAGTTTGTAGTGCGTTGTCGTTACTCCAATGTGTTGCATCGCATCCCGAAACGCGTACCGTGTTCCTACAGGCGCAAATACCATTGTTCTTGTATCCATTTTTACAAACTACATCAAAAACACGACCATTTGAATATCTTAGGCTTACAAGTTTAGGTGTAATAGGTGCACTAGTAAAGGTATGGCTTATTTCATTCAATTTATTTAAAAATAAAAATACCACTCAGAATATAAACAATTTTTCTTATTTTATCCTAGGCCGATGAGCAAGAAGTGATAACTTTCCTTTTAGCAACTGAAATCATTCCACTTTGTCTGCGAATAATGGAAACCGGCTCTGAACTGAGCAAAACTGTAGCCACATTTATCCTGCAAAAAATCTTGTTGGACGAGAGCGGACTGTCGTATATTTGTCAAACGTATGAGCGCTTTTCGCATGTTGCTATTATTTTGGTAAAACGTTTTATATATATATTTTTAAAGTATTTATGATTAATTGGGCATGTTATTACAGGGTAAAATGGTAATACAACTTGCCAAGGAGCCGTCTGCACGTCTACTGAAGCATGTCGTGCGTTGCTATTTGCGTCTTTCCGACAATCCCAGGCAAGTCTCCTTTCTTTGTTCTTGCAAAACACGTACATTTTTTCCCCACATATACATATTTCGCTAGTATGAAGCCTTTCTTTATTTGCATGCGCACACAATTGCACATGTTAGCTAGGCAAAGAAGTAATTTTGCAACTTTTCTAGTACTCTGTAGACAAGGCAATATGATTTAAAAAACAGAATGCAAGAGAAGAATGCTCATTACAAGTTATTTGCTGGTTCAAGGGGAACTGAAGATCGATAGTCATAAAAACACTTAATATTGTTTTTAAAACATCGCATTCCTAGACTATTATATATGTACATATATATATATATATATATGGCGCGATATACAACAGTTAAAACATCAACTTCCTAAGAATTTTTGCGCCTAGCTTTTCTTCCAATTTCTGGTGTGCCTCATTTGAAATTTTTCCTACAAATTGGCGGGACCTACGGTTTTTCGCCGACACCGAAGGGCATCTACAAAGCAGATGACTTTTTTCTGAGAAGCCTATCATGGCAGAAATACACTCGGAGGGTTTGCCAAACCACTGCCGAGGGTCGACCCAGTTTTGAAACCACTTTTTGATGTAACCTGTACCTGGGCTGGTAGGCCGGAAACAATACCCCCACACCACGGTGACCGCTCCTAGACTATTACATTGCAACTAAAACAAAATTTTCAATTGCTTTCAATCGTTTTTAGCAGCTTTTAACAAATTAATGTCGATATAAATGCTGGCATTTTCTTTGTAATTGAATTGTAATTCAAACATGGGCGTTGGCATGGGCAAACTGTCCGCCCAATAAAAATTATATGTAAAGTACATAGACGAGTTGTTAAGGAACGCAATCACGTCGGAATTAAACTCATGCATTCCCATTCACTGAATAACAATTTTGGATTGCAGCTTTTTTTCGTCATAAGGAATGTAAAATTGCAGTACTTCGCCTGGTACATAGTAATTACTCCAGCCAGGGAGACATTTTTTAACCATACCATTGAAGAAGCCCCAATTTTCATTTTTACAATACAAATGAGAATTTTACAAAATTAAGCTACTTGTTTTCAAAAATGTTAACTATACACACATTTTTAATAGTTAACATTTTTCGGGTAGCGCTTGCGTAGCATAGTATCCGACAAACATATGACTAATTAACACGACTTTTTTTTATTTGTTATAGAGCACGTGAGGCGTTGCGACAATGTCTTCCAGATCAGCTGCGTGATGCGACATTTTCAGTATGTCTCCAGGATGATAAATCCACAAAACACTGGCTACATTTACTCATTAAGAATTTAGAGTTGGGTTCTGCTGCGCCAACAGATCCGCGTCAAATTGGTATGTCACCATTGACGTCATAAGCAACAGCATTAAAAAACGTGGGCCCTTAAAGTACATATAAAAAATAAATACATATACAAACATGAAGTGCAGCTAAAGGTGCTGTTGCTGTATGATAAGAGATTATACGCGCAGCGCAGTCCAAACAAAACCCAGCCAAGTAATTAAAAATAAACAGAGACTACAGAAACAAAACAACTTACTAAAATATTTATGAAAAGAAAACGCAATTAAATTTTTACTAAATAAAAAAGGAAATATAGTAAGAACTAATTGAAAGCAAAGCAAATCAAATCACACACAATGCCACAAGGGAATACTTAAATACTTAACGCTAAGAAATATTTAAACATATTACAAAAACAATTTGAAGTCGTGATAGAATTTGCAACAAAATGAATGCATTATTAAACAAATAATTAGGAACTATGATAATAAGAATAAAATATATATAGATATATATAAAAGGAGACTGTTTATATGATAAAACAACCAAACACGAAAAAAGGATTTAAATAAATCCCAAAAAATAGCAGAAACAAATATATTACTGATAAAAACTATAAAAAACTTAATGTAGAAAAGCGTAAAATAAATTATGTAATAATTAGATAATGACAGTACCTAAAGTAAAAATTTGAAGTTATAAATACTAAGTATACCTATATGTATTACATATGTATGCATTACTCATATAATTAAATAAATATAAAAAAATGCTACAAAAAAGCTGATTTCAGCTTAAATGAATACACCTTCACAGCTTAAAGAAAAAGTCAATTGATTTATTTTCAATTGAGAGAAAATCACTAAGTATTTCCTAGATATCACAGTTGGGAATGTCAGGACTACGATTACGTTTTGATTACCAATGATTACAATTACTGTATTTACAATGCAGATTGCAATTCCTATTATGGTTCAAAACAAAACTTAATATTCATTAAAAATGTGTATTAAGTTTTATATGATGGTAATTTCCATGATTAGCAGTCATGTAATTGTAATGCTTGGGCTATTTTGAATGTACACAAACTTTTTTTGTAATTACAATTAGTGTAACCGCAATCATGTATTAAATAAAAACAATTACAGTAACAATAGGAAAGAAAACATTTATGATTTCAATCGTAATTGAAATGTAATCGTAATGATGTGTGCTCAGTTTTTTTGAATACATACGGTAATAGTTGCAATATATTGAAAGTGTGGTTTCTTTTCTTCTTGTGGCATTTTTATCTTATAATTAGTGGAAAACCAACCAAACGTATTCTAAGCAATTTGAATGTGCGAAGATGAATTTTCAATTCTGTATCTATTCGTTAAACTAATTCATGCTACATAGAACTGTAAACAAATTAATTTATTAGAGCAACTATGTATGTATTTCGACTACAACTGTAAAATGTAATATTCATTAATTAATTTAAAAAACGTCGTTGAACATTATTCTATGTTCAATGATAACTTATATTAACTTTGTGGTTATAAACTTGACGTAATATGTTAAATACCTTAAAAGAAAATCAGAATGTCAAATTTGTCTTCAAACATAAAGCAACTAAATACAAACAGGGTGATAACTTTATTTAGATGCTAGTTTTTTACTATTCCATAAAGAGATTAAATAATCTTTTATTATGTTGTACATTGTTTGTGATATTAATTAGGGCAAGTTGAAAATCGCCCATGCTTGCTTTTCTTTATCAAACCCCGGCTGTTAACAAAACGATCGGCGTCACATAATTGGAAATCTATAAATAATTTTTATTTCATTTACATATTATAAGTCAACATATTTATGCACTGTTATGGCCTAATACTAAGTGTATGTGTATTTACTCTAATTTATTACAGATTGAAAATACGTTACATTCATACAATTACTACATATTAGATATAACTGCATTGTATTATATTGCCTATGTTATGTTTTGCTCAATAATTACACGTCACTTTTAAGTGCATCCATTGCAGGGACACTACTGATTATGAATTGTCTATATCTTTTGTATAAAAATTATAGATGTAAGATACTTAAACATTTTTTTAATATGAATTAACAATTTAGTTTTAGTTTAAAAAGTTAGCAAAAAAATAAAAATAGCTTTTATAGCAATTCAAAATATTAAAAAATTCTTTATTTGTACGCCAGTGAATGCTGCCTAGAGCTGAATATAAATTATCGTGTATTTAATAAACACAAGCTTATTATGGATTCAAAAAGTTCTGGGATTACTTTGCCAATTTAGTGAATTACCTGAAAGTAGTTTGATATTCGCATAAATATACATTCAAAAATTGAACTGATATGGCTGGTACGTAATACAATATTTAGATTTTTTCCATCAAAATGCTTTAAAATAATATTCATAAAATTAGTATCAATTGAATTCTTTTAATAAAAGTCAGGCCTTGTAAAATTCATATAAACAAATTAGAGTAAAGTTGTAAATATACTTGTTGTTTAACAACAACAAAAAAATGAGCAACTTAAGTATTTGAATTTAGTAAAATTCAATAATAAAATGCATAGCAAAATTTAAGAGTTTATAAAGTAATATTTCCATATGTGGACGGAAGTGCTAGCTTCGTCAATCTTTTCTAAAAAATGAAACATTTATACTAAATAATGTAAAGTAAATAACCGTATAACCAGATGATAATTGATACATGCATAACACATAAGACCAAGTTGAATTTTTTATTTTTATACAGTCGTGTGACGTCGATAGATCCATTGATTTAGATGATGATTGTGCTGTTAAAAGCACGGCTCACAAGAGCGTGAAAATAATATTCAAAGTAACCAATTGAAACATGTATGAATGTGTATTAACTGTAACAAATTCTCATAGTATATTTCGCCTCATATCTGCGTTAACCTCGTATCTAACGTTGGGTAAAGCGAAGAAAACAAACTCAAATGCTGATTATTTTTATTGTAGTAGTATTTAGCTCTGCTTAGTCGTGCATTCATTCTTGGATGATATCGTTGACCCCTGGCTTTTAGTCGCCTCTTACGACAGGCATACCTACCTCGAGCATATTCTACCTGAAGTTTTGCGTTCTGAAAATGTAGATACGAAGGCTGTATCTAATTTTCTCAAAGAGTGTAGTAATGTGGTCAACGTAGAAATTTTACAATTTGTGAATGTTTCAAAATCTAACTTCAAAATTTTAAACGGAAAATGAGAAATACATTTAAGAAAGTGTACGTTTTAAGAGACCTGAAGTGCACTGCTTTGATATTCAAAACTTGTTTTGTGGCTACAACATTCAATTTTGGTTTTGTTGATAGTTGTTGGTTTAGAACCGGTAGTTTACACGCTAATGCAAAATTTTGGAATATTGTGTTCGATTTCACTTAAGCATTAAAATGCCGTTTAGCATCCTTTACAGTGCAGTATAAAGGGCGAAGCTAGGAAAGCTTGTATTTAGCACTACTTTTGAAAAAATGCAGTACCTATTGAAAATTAATTATTATTAATTTCAAATTATAATTTTTTTTTAGAAAATAATCACAACTATTCATTTCATAGTATGGTTTAAATAAATGAAAATTAAAACAAAAATATTAAAATAGTTTCAAAATGGCTTTGTTAATTTTCTGACCGAAGGGAATGTTGTAAATTTTACAGAAAATAGATCAGTTCTTACGATTTAATTGGTTTAAACAATTATTCACATACTTCCTATCTCATTTATTTTGCTGAAGAAGCAAATAATGGGTTAGGTTTTTCTTCGTTGTAGTATGTGCCTTAAAGTATTCAAATAAAATGTTCCACTTTTGAAAACCATATCCTCATTTCAGCCGTATTAGCGCCAATTCAAGTCTCTTGAAAATAAGCGATATTGCAAAATTGTCAACCGTTGCATAGATTATACAAAATACAAACAAACAAACAAACACATATGTATTTAATCAATTTTAAACTGCCCCAGATAAAAATGTACTGTATAAGAATGTGTGGGCTGCCAATATTTATCAATTCCAAAAATTGTAAAAACAAATTATGCGAAATATGCCAATACATTTTTGTGATTTATTTGTAAGGAATTGAAATTTCACACAGGGAATTCTTTCATTTTACTTTATGTACTTTATGTACTTTATTCTTATTATTTATTGATATTCAGTTAAATATGTACAAAACGAAAATTGAAACAAAACTAACTTATGTATATTAAGCTGAAAAGTCGCTAAAAGTTTTTTGCGCTGAGTGAAATTTTATACGTTTTATGCCCAGAGAACTGCAAACACTTATAGCTGCAAATCATTGTATTGTATTGTAAAATGTTTAAAATAATTATTTTTAAACTTAATATTAAATTTTTGTTTGTGCGTTTAAGGAGAAAAATATCTTTTGTAATATAAAAATGTCTACTTGCATGCGTACATACGAAACACAAATGTACATACATAGTGGAGCGGAAAAACACGTTGGAAACACTCGAAACTTTTTACTCAACAAAAGTAAATTAACTGTTTTTATGAACTTTAAACTTAATTCCTGTAATCACAGGGACATCGAAGATTTCAACGCTGAACTTTTTTTCCACTCCACATAAATGTAGTATGTATTAATAAAATTTGTTGAATTGTACCCTGCATGTAGCACAACTACAACTACAACTTATGTAAGTTATAAACTTAAATCATTATTTGTAAATTGTTATTATAAACTACCACAGCATCCTATATAAGTTAAGTTCAACTATAAATATAATTTCTTTTCTAAAACTTGTTTACCTATAAAATTAACAAAAAACTACCTTTGATGTAACACCCATAACATGGAACTGTACAGCGGGATATTTGCAAAAATTAAACACTTCGGCAATGAATAGAATAAGGTAGTAAATTAACAACACTTTCTAATTTCAAATTTGTTCAATTAGCGAAAAATCAAATATTAGTACTTAGAGACTTAAAAATGAACATGGAAATCGTTTTTTAAAAGTCACTCTGTCCTTTTAGTGGTGTTTGTAATGTAAAAAGATCAGGAAGAATATACCACAAACTAAAAGTGTAAACATGCTTATTTGACAAATTGACAATACATATCAGAATTTTTTTTTTTAAAGCGCCATTTCAAAATTCGATTCAAAAACGCCCTATCTTAGCTGAAAATATTTAAAATTTTGAAATTAGTTTTGAGATAGGGTTTTTTTTTTTAAATATTTCTTCTGTCATGACATAAATAATTACTGAAGATACTTTTTTCAAAAATAGTATTCAACTTTTCTCATACATGCAAATATAACTTTTTCGTTTTTATTTGATTTGGTTATTCTAACTTTTTTTAAAATCTTTCCAAAAATTAAAAATCGTAGAGACCTAAGCAGTTGACAGTTCAAATATATGCTTGTTTGAAAAACCTTAATAGTAAAAATTCAAAAATGAATACTCAAAAACGTTTTTGCCAAATGGCACTACCTTTTATAGATTTTTTAAATAAAATAACTATACCAGGATTTTTCATATTTCAATTCAGAAACGTAAATTAAAAATGAACCCGTTTTTTTAAGTTGAAACCATGTTTAGGGGTTTTTGAAAAGCGTTGCTTCTTACTTGACATCTTGTACTGAAAAATATTTAACCGTTACATTAGCTGTTGATTTAAAGCCTATCACTATTTGTTGCCTGAATATTTTCTGTTTTTACACAAAATATCACACTCCGTGCACCGTAGTTTTAGCCATTCAATTAATTCTTTTTTTTGTTGCATTATTAAATTGGAATTTTATATCTTAATTTAAATATTCCCAATTTTTATCTTAAACACGACATTGCGTAATGTAGTTTGTATACTTTATAACTACATTTTAAAATTTAAATTAATATTTTTAAAGTGTTTTGCATTACTTACTAAATATTTATGATATAATTACAAGTACATACATACCTACATATTATTCATATCACATTTATATTTATTTTAAATGTTTATATTAAAGATTAATCGTGCGATTTGACGACATTTTGAAAAATTACTTTTTCGTTGTTTTATTTTGTGAGTTATTTTTCCTCTTTTAGTATCGCTAAAAAATAAATGTTAGGGATGTCAACGAACTTCGATACATAGTCGTCGAACTTCCGAAGTCGATGTGATACTAAATGACTTGTTTTATAAATTTTTATCAGTCATTAGATGAATAGAATTTTTAGCAAATTAGAATTAAAAAATTTGTGCATAGTATTTTATGTTGGCTTCACATGCCTATTTCTGTCGAATTGTAAGGATCGACAATCAGACAATCAATTCAGTAAGTGCAGCGTTAGTGGTATTTGAAGAAGCATTTAGTTTCGTTTGTTATATTCTTTTTCGATAAGCAAATTCAGTTATTGACTGGTGATATACAAATATATATAGAAGCCTAATTAAAAAAAAGCCATTCGGTTCTAAGAATGATCCGTAGCCGTGATGTAATTAGTCATTTAAAAAAATTCCACTCGATCGAAAGCCAATTTTAGTTTTAAAATTTTGATACACAACGAAGGTTTCCAGAAAAACGCATTACTCATAATACGAAATTAACATTTGCTTTCGATTTATAGCGAAAATCGAACGAAGCACTGAAAGGCTAGGGCTATGTATTGGAAAAGTGCAAGGCAAGGTGAGACGAACAGCCTGGGAGACATACTACTATTACAATGGTTTTCAAGAATCATTCTAGTTTCTAATTAGAAGAGTCAAAAAGTCAGGAGTTATTGATAAAGTAATGTTAAAGCGACCGCAATTCAAGACATGGACTTTACAAAGGCTATCACAGAAAAATTGTCCACTAGTGCCAAATCGATTTGATTGAATACGTCTAACCTACGTGTTGAGGATCTAAGTCGCCACGGTTATATTTAGTAATGTAAGTTACAGCGGAGTTGTGGATTATGCTGGAATTACTGATCAAGTATCTTTGAATTTGAACTTTCCACATACTTTACTATTTTATTTAGTTTACTGTAGTTCGTCAATGTTGCAAAGAATGCTTTTCATTTTCAGTGCGCCTTACTGGTCTTCACTAGAGTTCTATGAGAGGTTTTTTCAAACATGCGCTCTCTTAAAATACATGGTTATGGGTTGCGTCAAAACTTTGATTCCAACACAGGTTTATTTATAAATTGTTTTTTGTTTTTGGGCGGGATCACACAAACACTTAAAAATGAGCACGCTCAAGCTACCATAAAAACAACACTTAGGTAATATTGGACATCCTAAGGTACACATGGAATGTAACATCTGTAACTTTCATACATACATATAAACGTATGATAAATCATATACTTGTGACGTAAATGAGCATTTTTAGATTAAAATATGTTAAATAAATGAGAACTTAACTAAATTAAATAATATAAATATATGATATTTATCAAAAAAGTGTTTTATTAATTTTATATAATGAAGAAATTATTTAGAACTTTGATTTCCGAGTATATTTAGAGAAGATATAATGAGAGGCATCATATCCGTAAATTAACCACCAAGTTGACTATTAGTCGCCTTTTACGACAGGAATGCCTTTCGCCATAACATAACATAGTTTTTATGGTATGCGAAGTATTCTGAAGTGTCACAAGGACCGTCCTATTGCAAGGATTTTGGTGAAGTCGTTCTTATTTATGATGGTTTCCTCTGCATTATAGCCACTGTGTACACTGTGTGATACACAATGATTATAGCGTCATACATATATCTCTTTTGGCACAACATTTTTATCAGAATAATAAATAAATAACTAGGAAAGTAGAGTACTTGGTCCATTTACAGTGGTACAGATAGGTCGAATGATTACCACCCTTTCCTTTATTATCTGCCTGAACTTATCTTATTATGTTTGGCTTTGTTGTAATGAAGAGCGCAGGTCGAGTGAACTATTAGCAGTTACCTTTGTGGTCAGTACCCAAGCCAAGAGTGTTATATTCAGAAAAAAGCGAAATATTCATCCAGCACTAGCAATAAAATTTATTGAAATTGTTCCTATACATATTTAATGATCACATCGTTCATCTATTTTATTCTTGTTCAAAAGTATAGTGTTTTCTACCATCACCTGGATATTGTTTAGCTGCCACTGGTCTATACATTTTGTAATCCTCCAGCCAATAATATAGTATAAGGCAACCAGCCATGCAACCTAAAAAGCTCAACCAATATTGGGAATTGGTAAATCTTGGCTTTTCTGGTAGGGAGTAACGATCCTCGCCATATAAATCAGCATCGGCATGGAGCTGAAAGTACAAGTAAACATTAGATACTGAAACAGTTTTCTTTAAATTATTGCAAAATAAATTTCCAATGTTATGCCAAATTCAAGAAACTACTACAATGGCTTATTTGTATCACAATGGCTTATTTGACTCCCTGAAAGGAAGGGTTATAAAGGTTGTGGCGAGTGTTGTCCAATAGACAGACCCTGGTCGGATATGAACAAGGTACCCCCCTTGCGGTACTGCCGACTGTCGTTGTACCGATTCGATGGGAGCTAAGTCATGCCATCCCTCCATCGAAAGGAAAGAGAAAATGGGTAATGAGAGGTTAGAGGCATCATGTCCGTAGATCAACCATCGAGTTGCACATCATTACCTTTGTGCATATTAGTCCCCTTTTACGACCGGTGTCGCTACCGCGGCCATATTTTAAACCCCTAACCCGTAGTGATGAAGTCGGTAGGGCGATAGGAATAATATAATAGATGTAGCAGCTTCCAAATCTCAGCTTGAAGAAGGGGTTTTCCATAGTGGTTACAAACTTAGGAAAACCACTTAGTCTTAAGGCAAAACATGTCAAATAGAGCTTTAAAAGTATTTTACATTTAAGTAAAACTACTAAATGTAAAAGGCGAACTAAAAGAAAATAAAACGAAATAACTTACCGGCTCATGCAGATTACGTTTATGTTCAGGAAAATCATAAGGATAGTAGGGATCTTTTGCTTCTATGCCAAGGCCTTTACCCAAATCGGGATAGTCACCATAGCCCAAACCATCATCTGCATATGGCCTATATTCCTCTGGCAGTAGATAATATTTTTTTGCTGCCTCTAGACAATCTTTTTCGCTCTTTGGAAATGCACCTGGTTTGTAATCTTTGTTCCAGGAAGCCACTGCAATATAAAGCAAAAATAAATAAAACTTATCTAAACAGACATAAGTTACGTAAACTATATACATAGAAGGGCGTAGAGTGAAAGATTTCTGATCTACTTCGCCATCGTTAATGACTTACTGTTTCTCGCAGCATTCTGGAGAAGCAAAGGATTGGCTAAATGCAATTTCCGAACGGCTTTCAGGCCTTTAATTACCGCAGCCATGGTTTTTGGTAATGTTTGCTCGAGTGGTGTGCTTTAAATTGGAAACAGAAAAATACAAATGCATAGATGTTTAAATGTCAAATGTGGTTGTCAACTTTTTTCACGTTTTGTTTTTGAACACATTCTATTCTACGGCATTGCCAGCTTAAGGTTTTGTTGAGCTACTTAACCCCTTAAGGTTATCAAAATCAATGTGGAATTATAATTACATATAATTGAATCATGATGAAAATATTCAAAATCGGCTGAGTAGTTTTTGATTAATTTGGGTTGGGTTTTATTGAGTGCACCGTGCCTATGAATGTTTTTTTTTTAGAGGAGTAGAGGGGGTCCCAGAAATCACAGAACTAAAGCCCAAACTTGGAGGCAACTCATATTTTAAGAGAAAATCGAATTTGAAGATTCGAATTTTCCCACCCAAAATGTGTAAAGTTTAAAACACTTTGATAACACTATACACACAAAACTATATTACATTACACAAAAACCCATGTCTGGCACCTCCTCGCTGACGATTCAACTAGTACCAAACCGCCATTGTTGTTCACAAGTGATTCGGCCAAAATAGAAAGCAGTTTATTTGAATGTTTTTTTTTCGTGTTATACATATATTTAAGAAGGCTAAAATATTAAAAATATGCAGTGTGGTGAGACATATCGTTCAGTGTTAAGTGTTTTTAATTCTTTAAAGTGAATAATTATAAGCAAATCGGGTAAATTTTGAAGCTTCCTTACATACAATTTCGCAAATTTAAACACGATTTTTTCTCAAAATATATAGCTTGCCTCCAAGTTCGGTCTTTTGTTTTGTGTTCTGTGCGACCCCCTCTACCCCTCAAAAAAAAATTCCTAGGCTCGGTACATCATCTATAATATTCCCCATTAATTTCAATACAAAAAAAAAATTTATATGAACCTTGACCTGTAATAACTTTTGAGATGCAAAATAAGGTAATCGTTTACGTGGGGTACCGAGCGCTAATACACAACCAAAAATGTTGAGATATGTATCAGGAGACGCGCTTTGGTCCCAGGAGCATGAATATAATTCCGCTGAACCAATATTTTTAGTAGTTTGCGAGACGTTTGCAGTTAAAGTTCAGGGTAATCGTTTACGTGGGGTACCGAGCGCTAATACGCGTCCAAAAATGTCGGGAGAGGTATCAAAAGACGCGTTTCCGTCCCAGGAGCATGAATATAACTCCGCTCAACCAATATTTTCATTATTTTGAAAAATATTTGCGAAAAACCGAAAAATTACCCAATTTTACACGGAACACCATTCCGCGTAGGCGGCCTTCGGCCGCGCTTCAAAAAATAATATATCGAACTACAAACATAAGACTGCTGAAGCAACACGAGGAACGTACCCTAAAGATCTGCTCCAGACTGCGAACGGCTAATATTTTAAACCATTTGCAAAAATTCCTTGATCAAAAAAAGGAAACATCCAAAATGTGACAGACTGCCCGCCGATTAATGATTGAGAGGATTTAGGGGAAGTCTCGACGACTTAGACATACATAGTTATATCTAAATAACTGTGCCTGTTCAGGAAGCCTTAAAGTACTATAGAACCTACTGTGGGAATGCAAAACACAACGTTCCAATTTAATACCTTACCTTTATACATAAAAAACATCCTAACTCCACCTTATAAATACGACTGTTTGGATGCAGCAACAACGCCAATCTCCAACAAGACTTTTGCTGCGCGTCTCAGTCTTGTCGACGAACTGCAAAAAGCTAAAGGTAAATTGTTTGATCTTTCGAATCAGTTCAATTTATTTGATTGGAAGACGAAAAGATTTATTTAACACATGTTTAGAAAAAATATACTATAAATACATATACATACATATGTATAAAACAGAAAAGAATTATGTTTGAAATTTTATAGTAATAAAATTAGTTTAAAAGTTCACGACGTAAATGGCCATCGCCGACGACCCGTATTCCTTTCGTTATCATTAACTTTCCAATAGTTGGAATCCATCAAATATTCGCTGAAATGAAATGGAGTCGATTAATAAAAAAAATATATATACATAATTTTCATTGGGTAATATATTTAATCAAAATTTAGTTGGTGTAATGTGTATCAGTTTTAAATTTTGTTTGTTGTAGGTATTTTATTTTATTTTCCTCTTCACTAAGCAGGTAAGGTCCTTTGCTAGCTTCCAGCTGTTGAGAGCCTTAATACTGACACAAGCACAACCTGTTAATACGAAAGATAGCGATCTGTCCAGGTTGTTGTCTATACTATCACTCTGTGACTTGTCATCAAGCTCTTCTTAAGGGAGTCCAAGAAAAGAAATAACTTCGAAAGGGTTAGACCAGAGTGATATTTATGTTAGAAGAGTATGTTCAATTGGAAATTTAAAGAGAATTTTAGTAACAAGAGGGGACATGCCACAAGCGGATCAAGTACTTGGTATGGTCGGATTGAGTATGGATAAGTAATTAACATTAAAATATCCAGATCGAAGTTTTAAATATATGACTATAATCTCGGGCGAACTCTCTCCCCTTCAGCTAATTCAGGTGGTTGGATATCCACTACGGGGTTCACAGGCCGGGAACTGAAGGATCTGTCTGAGATTTAGATGACATACTAACTAGAAATCCCGTTGCAGTTCTGATAGCGGTGTTTTGGTGGACTTGTCATTCCTTCAGGGAGTAATCAATAGCCGGTCAGACGGCATTTCTTTATATTTTCCCAAAGTGATGCCAGCAAGTGACTTAAGGATATTTTTTCTCCTTTGAGGCTATTGCCGGCGCTTCTGATAGTAAGCTCCCTGCTATGCTGAAAATGTCAGTTTCATCGGAATTCCCTTAAAAGAGATTGACGACATTTCCGAAAGTGGAATTGCGAATTAGGCAGAATGAAGTAATGTTACTTGTGTTCTTCTGGGTTTAGATACCAGAATCCGAAATGTGACTTACGCTTGTTTCACGCTTCGTTTTTGCTGAGCATTTCATGGGCACTTGTTAATTTGTAATGTTTAAACTTTAGTAAATAATGCTTGAGTTTTAATATTCACCGTTTGCAGGCCAAATCAGCTAACAATTGTGTCCTTAGCTTATCCAGAGTTGCACCAGTTCCTCCATATTCTTCCGGTAACATGCTACGAGATACATACTTGTAAAGGCTGTCTATACCGGCGGTATGGAAGTGGATCTTATATAAAGATAGTAGTCATGTTAGTTTTGTTTCTGTGAAATGATTTTTTTTTGCTATTTTACCAATTTGAAAACTTCTCTGCTAATAAAAGGTTTCAAAACTGTAACAATTTTATCTAAATATGGCGGACAATTTATGATATGGATGGCCTTTAAATGTACTGGCAACGCCTCTTGCAGGAACGCCATATAAATACGCAATGTGCTGAAGGTCATTTTACTCAAATGTTTCAATGTGTAACCATTCATGTCGAATATTTGCACCTCACCGTTGGCGAAAATTTCTGCATCCACGCCACTGCCATCATCTTGATCACACATACTGAAGCGGCAATCACTTACCATGAAAAACGCTTTTGTATCGGCGGTATGATTGACCTGATGAGTTGAAAGATATAAATATGTTATGTTGGGGGTAGAGATAGTGTATATATGTATAGTTAAAACTAACTTTTGCTGGATCAAAATCGCGCAAACGGTAACAGCTAACTTTGTAGCCATCCTCGGTTAGACCAGGCAGCGGTACCAAATCTCTGTAAAGATTGTATATAAATACATATATGTATATTAATGGCTGAGTGGAGGAGCAGTCTAAGTCGGCTCGCGGTTCGAAAACGCAAAGTCTGATTTTTAAAGTTTTCCCTATCAGAATTTCTTGGTAGATCGTGGAAGAGCTTCTAATCTTAGAACTTGGCTTAAAAACGACATACTTCATACATATTGTGGCGACAAATGGCGTTTCTTAAGCAAACTCTGAGTTAAGCCGCAGTTCAATCGATATTTAAGTACCAGCAGCCGAGTTTAGTTAATCATCCACTCAGTTGTGGGTAATGTACTTACGCATAGTCAAATGTTTGTTTACTATCTGCATCGGTTGGATCACGATTAAGGAAAATGTGCGCATGCTTATTGCGCATATTGTAGTTGGTTTTTATGAGCTTTTTGGTGTCTTCAATATTACCCTCCATACATATATAGAAACGTTTTAGTAGAATTCGATCTGCAAAGATGTGCATAAGAAAGAAGTAATAAATTAAAGGCGATTTTGTTCGCTCTCGATGGCTGAGATGGACGATCACTCTGCTTCAAAATATTTGTAAAACTCGCCATATCGGTGAACTTCTTTGAAAAAAGCCCTATCTAAACGAAAATTTCATAAAATTTCAGTTAAGATATGGCGTTTTTAAATTCAACTTTGCAAGAGGGCGCTACTAAAAAATGTGCGATAGATCGTTTTTGTTTTCTTTGGAAAATATTTTGAAATATGTTGATCTTTCACTCAGCCGGCGCTGTGTGATATTTGCTCCTGTTCAATTGAACCTACTCTTCCAACACCAATATCACACTGGTTCAAGCATGTTGAAACTGATTGCTTTTTTTGGAATTCCGTTAGGAGAGCCGGATGATATGTAATTCTCAGTGATCATGCCAATTAGGCAAGTTGATAATAACAAATGCATGAATTGGCTTTTAATAATTATGAGATTCCGTTGGGGTTTGAATTTTCAAGGCGGAACAAGTAACATCAAAACTTGGACGCCTCTCTTCAGTGGTTGGCAACCTCCCTTTGCAAAATTTTTCTGCACATGTAGGTTAGCTTCAGGTTTTTTTATATAGCACTGTTTTTCATCTTTTACATTGTTTTTCTAAAATCTTACCTTACTACAGTTATAGAAACAGTTACAAAAACATTGAAACTTGTTAAATTTCAATTTTAAGAGAAATGAAATAAGTCCCAACAAATATGAAAAAACTTCTAATGCAATTTTAAGAGAAATGAAATAACTGGGAGTTATTTCATATTTCTTGGCACTTATTTCATTTGGGAGCTATTTCATATTTTTTCTGATTTTGGGCCTCACTATGAAATAACTTCCAAATATTGGGACTTATTTTATTTCCTCCTTTGGTGTATTTCATTTCTAAAAGTTGGGAGTTATTTCATTTTTATTGGGACCTATTTCGTGGTACCGCACCAAAGTAATGCCTGCGAGACAGGGAATATTTATCTCAAATTACTTTTATTTTGTGATTTCTATTAAAAAGTTAAAAAATAACTGTTGAAAAGGATTTTTATTATAAAAGCCATAAATAACGGTTAAAAATTACTTTTAAAATAACAATCAAAAATAACGGTTATAAGTTATTTTCATTAAAAACGTCAAAGATAGCGGTTAAAATTTAACGTTTACTATAAAAATCAAGAATAACGGTTAAAATTTTACTTTTATTACAAAAATCAAATATAATTTTTTTTCTTTGTTTCGTGTCAAAATCATGCGTTTGCAGATTCATTTCTTCATGTTAATGTGGAAAGATAAACTTTGTTGTCTAAATGAGTTTGAATATTTTACTGGGGTGGTTTTTCTTCCATAAAAAATTATTCCTACTTGTTGAACATATATATTCCCTGTCCGGCATAAAAACTTTACATAGCTAGCTGGAAATACACAATTTTGCTGGTTTCCTTATATAAAATCGGAACGTATAAGTCCACCGATTTGCGCTAAACTTTAATGATATTTCTTTCCAAGTTCAAGCTTAATACAAAAAAAAAAAATAAAAAGAAAGTTGCTTTGACTTTTATTATAGAAGTAAAATTAAAATAACTTAAAAAGAAGTAGTTTTAACCATTATTTTCAACTTTTAAGTATAATAAAAATCATTTTTAACCGTTACTTTTCACTTTTACGCTTTACATTTTAAAAATAATAAAAAAATTACCATTAATCAAAAAGTTACCATTAATCCTTGGTAAAAAGTGAATATTCAACGAATAATGCGAAATGTTAAAAGTGCTAATGAAACACGAAAATCTGCCTATACTATGTTTTATATTATAAATTTAGTTAAAATGACTTAAGCTTAAATTCTGGGACAATTGTTTTATATGAAAGACAACACTCTTTAATATCTCCGTTACTAATCCAATCGAATCGTTTCTAATATATTTCGGGTAACGCTTGGCTTTTAAATTATATAAAATAATTCAATAAAATATAAATAGGTATTCGATATATTCTTCAATTTAGTATTGAAATTTATGTAATTCAATTTGACTTAGTTTCAACAAAATGTTCTTTTATTTTATAACTTTGTATCTGTTAGGTAACTGTATTCGTCATAACGCAATTAAAACGTTTATACTTTTAATTAAGAATGATTTTAAGTCAGAATAATTCCTTTTTGAAATTGGCATCTGTCATATTTGAAATAATTAAGTAATTACTTTGTCAGCGCACGTAACGGTTATTAACACTTCATTTCAAATATGGACGATATAAACGCATAAACGTGCCAAAAATTTGATGTGCGAACAGATGTTGTTGTTGCCAAAAAAATGATGTAAAAATCAATATGAATGAAACGCAAAAGACGCAGTGCGTAGAAGAAAAAATTAAAATACACAACACTCTTACTTTTTATAAAAATGGAAGGTTTTAGAATTTTAATGAGTTAAAATTAATCACTTTCGTTGCTAACATTAAACACCAACAACATACGTAGCTATACATAACTTTGTTTATGTGTGTTTGTATGGCTTTGTTTGTTTGCATGCACGCTACAGCTAAAGTACTCGTACTAACCTATTTCCTTAGGCAATTTTGGATTTTCCTTAAACCATTCGTATAATTTATCAATTTCTGCTTCCGCTTCCGCGTCGAATTTCATTTTGTTTTGATATTAATATACTTTTTAAATAATGTCAATCACTTTTTATAATAAAAATTTTACTTAGCTAGTTTGTTTGTTTTACGATTCCTTTACGTTGTTTTTATGATTCCTTTACTTTGTGTTTGAGTTTTCACTTTCCGCGCAGTGTTGCAAAGGCTCGAAGACAAATTCGCACTGACTACAAGTGCGCGAATTTTAAATTGTTATTATTTTGTTATTTTGCTATTAATTGCAGTTTCGCTTTCGTTTTATATGTGGTTAAAAATAGGTATAATAATGCGTTTATTAGCAGTATGTACTCCGCCTTTTCCTTTCGTGCTTACTTTGTGAGTTCAGTTGCACAACTGTTAAACCTAAAACTTGGCGCTTCACTAAACAAAGCACTTGAGCTTTTCAACCTGCTTTGTTGTGCCCGCCAAATTCGGAGCATCGACCGTTGTATGACAACAGTGTTACTTAAACGATTTGTTTAACGGTTACAAGCAGGGATGTTAAAAATATTGTTAAAATCGTAGCTGTGTTCGGTGAGTAAAAATGTGTACGAATTCGTAATAATTTTTACTGAACTGTGTTCGGCGTGCGAAAAGCTCAGCAAAATTTGCAACAAGAGAGCGCGACTTTGACATTTCATTTAGAGGGGAAGTTGCAAATTCCTGCTGCACAAATTTCTGCTAACAGGAATTAGCAAGCAAGAAGAAATACTCTTCTAACTCCTTTATCACTTTGGTCCAACCCTGTTGAAACAGCGCGTTTCCTTGGACTTCCGTTAGAAGAGCCCGATGACAACTAGGAGTGTTCTGGCCCTTTGGGCAGGGCGAAGCACTGCTAACAACAACAACAACAACATGATTTGACATCAGCTGATTGTGTTTTTTGTAAGCACAATTAAAATTTAAAAATTCAAAGGCACTAAAATGAGTGATTTAATGAAAAATTAGGTAAGAAAATGTTACTAATAAATGTATTTGGTTGATTAAAATAATTAAATAATTAATTAAGGTATCCGATAGAAGGAAATGTGTTAGTGCTGGCGCAGTGGAATCATTGCCTGCATAACTAGCGGTCTGCATTTCAACACAAACAGCTGTTTTTGCAGCTTTCTTGCAAATGTTTACTAATTCCTGTTCGGTGAAAACTTAGAAAGTTTCTGAACAATTCTCACTAACAGTTTTCACCGAACACACCTCGTACATCAGTGATATCTTTTCAATATACAAACTTGATTTGTTGTTCTTTACAATCGTTTTATCTAATTATCATCAGTTTTACTAAAAGAACATAGCCCGCAGAAAAATATCAGTCTATGTAAACTGTTACCTAATAATAGTGTCAAGAGATATTTTGTTTCGATAATTATCAATTTTTTTGGTTACCATGGTCCAATAATACAGTTCGTGTTATTACACTAGCTGATTTCTACATTTTTCTTGACAGAACATTCATTTCTCAGTGCGATTTTGACATGATCCTCTCGCCAAGAGTCATTAAAAGAGGCAGTCTCGCTGGTACTATTCTATGGAGCTTGTCTAGTGGACTGTATGGGTATTATCTGCACAGCAGAATACTCTGGTACGTAGGAGTTGCCGGGAATTTCGAAGTAACAGTTTTTTGCCCCGAGATTGGTGTAATTCGAGGTAATTCGTTAGCTCAGTGAACTGAGTCGTTCAATTGAAAAAGTTCGTTCTCGAACCGTGCTATATAGCAATAAATGTGTTCGGTGGGGATAACTCTTTAAAAATTTTATAAAATTTTTAATGGAAAGTGTTCACTGACACAAAACATTTGCAGGAAGAGAGCGCATTTCCTTGGGAGAGAGTTGCAAGCGAAAAACAGCTGATCATGACATTTGAAGGCAATAACAAAAACTAAAACATTTGAGCATTAACCAATCATAAAAGCAACAGCTGTTTTGCTTGCAACACACTTGAACACTCGCTTATGTGTAAATACAGAACGAAAAGTTATTTTATTTATTTTACATACTTTTTTCAAAAGACAAGTAGACAATAGTTTAATTATAAAACACCCATTAGTTTTAATTTAGACACATATTACTACATACACATTTTAGATAAAATCCTAACTAAATATAATGATTTTTCAAATAAGTAGAAAAGCAATTGGCATGGTATTATGACACCATTTTCAAAACCAATAAAAGCGTTTTGAGCTTTGAGCTTGATCCACCTTCCATTGCTTAGAGTCCATAAGGTATGCCCTAGAAAACAAATGAATTAATAACGATTTATCATATTGCTAACTGCACAATTTTACCTTTTAATACTCAGCTCCTCGGTCCACATATCTTTCAAATCCGCTATCGTACCTGCTTTGCCACCATATTCATTGGGCAACATATCACGAGGAACTTGTTCATATAAACTGTCTAGTCCCCCACTATGGAAATGCATCTGTGTGTAAAAAGAATATAACAAACAAGAACAAAATAAATAAATCACGAATTAGTTACCATTCGAAAAACATCCTCGTTAATGAACGGTTTAACAAAAGCGATCATTTTGTTTATATAGGGAGGACAATTGATGATGTGTATAGCGCGCAAACGTACCGGATATGCTTCTTGTAGGAATTTCATATGCATTCGTAATGTAGTCAGGGACATGCGTGCCATGTGTGAGAGCGTAAAATCGCCTATATCACAAATCTGCACCTCACCATCCGATATAAGATCATCCTCCAGCGTTTCGTCTTCGTTCTCAGATTGCGTGTTTTCATTTTGAGACTTTGACTTTTGTGGTGGCTCTTCACGATCGATGTCAGAAAACCGACAGTCGGCAAGCAAGAAATATGTTTTGCATTCAACTATCGTATTCAACTGCGTTTAGCGTAAATTTGTATTTAAATGTCAACGATTGTGTGTAATTAAAAATTGGGCTCGTATTTTATTAATTACCTTTTTAGGGTCTGGATCCCCAAGACGAAAAAATAACAATCTATACCCCTCTTTGGTGATGCCTGGCAGTGGTATTAGTTCACTAAAAAAGAAGAAACATGCATTAACTTGAGATTAAATAAAAATACAGTCAAATGTTTATAGATTTTAATTTATTCCTGAAGGTTTAGTCGGTGTTAATATCAAGTTGACAAGTTGGGAGCCGTAGCCGTACATTGTGTAGCAACCTCACCAACGGAAGGGGTCTGGTCTGCTATCAAAATCGTAGTAAAGGAGTAGAACTGACGTTTACCAAGCTTGATGAGGAGGGGTTTATTCTTCCTATTTGTTCATCAAACTCTGTGGGGGCGTTATCTATTGGAGTGTGGCTGATTTTCATTGTGGAAATCTGCCAACCGATGGATGCGGTACTTATTGTCAGCAGAAATTGTAGGATCCGACATAACCTACCTAACTATATTGATCATTTATCAATAGGGCTATTGTCATTTGCTGGTCCAGTCTTCTGATTTCAGCGATGACACCTCTAACTCGGAGATATCCAGGATCAATCATAAATTTACAACACAACAAGTTTAAGTCTAAATAAATTGCTTTACTTACGATACATTCCGTATTGACCTAACTTCATCCGCGTCAGGATCTCTATCGATAAATATATGTGGATTGTTGTTTCGTATTGAAAAGTTTAATTCTATAACTTTTTTGGTTTGCTCCACATCATAGTACATAGATTTAAAGAAACGACGCAACAGAATACGATCTGCAATTGTAAAATATATAGGTTATTCGACGGTGTGCGTTTCGCTTTCATAAAAGCAGGTTAAGTGAAATCGGCGGTTATAAAAGCGGCCCTTAGTGATTTGATTGACATTTTTCAAGTTTCGCGTCTCTCCTCACCAAAAAATTACTCAAAAATCGATAGCAAGATTAACCTAACGTTTTAGCGATTTTCATTTATCACGATAAGAGCGATTTTTTTTAGTTCACATTGCATTCTCACGAAGCTCTACACATGTAACAAATTTCAAGAGTCTAGCTCAAGGAGAAGTTATCTAACAAGACTTTGCAAGTTTCGGAAATTTCGTATGGAAATTAGCGGGAAAACAACAAATCATCCATTGCATACAACGTATTGCTTTAAAGAAGTCCAAAAGAAATTGTCTTTTCGGTATTTATAAGCGGAATGAATTAAAATTGTTATTAACTGTAACCAAAGAGTTCTTCAACATTTATGACTGGAGAGGGAAAGTACATTTTGAAAAGTAAAATGTTTGATCCCCAAAGATGCAGCCTACCGCCTGAACATTTCTGTACCCTGCACTGGACTTTGGTGTCTTAAGAAGTTTATTTATGTCGTAAAGATAAGACGCCTAAAAATCATTGTCGCACAAGCTTCTTGCTTTTACTAACGATTAAGTCGACTTAAGAAATTAGACCAATCAACAATTTTTCTATCGATTTTAAATAACAAAAATGCTTCAAAACTTATCCAAAGCAGTTAGATTCAATCGTTTATAGCTATAATAATATAAGATTAATAAAAGTCTTACACGATTTTCTTATTCAAAATCGCCAGAAACATTTAAGATTGGTCTAATTTCTTATATCTAACTAGGTTGTTATAATAAAACGGCACAGAATTGCACTTTCATTTTTTATAGATTGAGGAAGGTCCGCTTATAGTGTTAAATCTTTCGCAACTCACATTCCTGGAATACTAAAAGCTATTGATGCGATAAAGCTTTTGAATATGAGTTCAAAAACAATAACGAATTTGAAAGTGTTGACGGCAATCAAACATCGACATCTCGTTCTGTAAACCAGGCCGGGGAAACAGAAAACCTTCGAAGCCTTATTGCCGAGCTAAGGCAGTGTTGTGATCAGTAGTCGTTTATACTTGAAGAATCTAAATTTCTGGCAGGTGGTATAGGTGTTGCGCTAGTTTGATGAAATACATGACGTTCGATTCTGAAACTCATTTCAAACAGGAAGTTTTTTATGTTATCCTGAACTGTGTGATTGCTAGCTTGAAGAGGCGTGTCGCAGCCCTAAATGACTTTGCGTTTAACTTTGGAAGATATAAGTATTATTTCCGAACAATTGCATAGCCATTACACATATTTGTCACTCATCCCGAGGGTGTAGTTAATGGGGAGCGCTGATAGATAGTCACTGAAGTGAGTGAACGCTTTAATAAAATAAGTTTTTCATTAAACAATTTACATAATCAACTCGTTAGTCGAATGCACCAAAACAATTTAACCGACACGTTCCGCAACTATGTACTTTATATTTCATTCACATTTGAGTTGATATCACCTACCGATTTCCTGCGGTAATTTAGGATTTTCTTTGAACCATTTTTCTAATTCTTCCAATTTCTTGTTCAGCTGCTTGCCAACCATTTCCGAAACAACTGGCTATCTCTTTATTTATAAAAAGATATTTTTGTTAAAAAAAGAAATGTATTTATTACTTGAGCGAGAAATTTTTTCTAGATGTACATACGTACTTTCTCAGACGCAGCCACATTTGTAACTGAACAGATTATGATTACAATAAAAATTGCTGTAGTTTTTTTTCAGCTGATCGCGTCGTAGATATCACTGAACTCATTCATGCATACAAATATAAGAACGTTTGTCTACTACTCGTATATACTCATTTAAGTATGCAATTTCCCAATAGGAAATTTAGCGGCAAATGAAATAAAGTACTTCGCTGAGTGAAAATAACGCTCTATAAGTCGCTTATCGCACCTTCCTTTTAGTCAAAAACGATTGGTAAGCCAACGGCCCGTAGATTAGCTGCTGCACTAAAACATACTATGTTATTATTTTTTCATTGCAATAAGAGAGATGCCACGCCCAACAAATTTTTAAAATTTTGATAAGATTATAACCTACCAATATTCTTTTACCTTTTACCTTATTGATTACAACTTGAGTCAACACTTATTTTATTGACGTTCGGTAAATGTACTCGTATGTATGTATGAAAGCCGATTGTATAGTTGTGAAGCACTAACATTGTTAGGAAAGTAAATGCCGACCATTGCAATAAATTTATTGCATGGGCCCTAAAATTGCTGCATGGTATAATTCATACTTAATTTCTGTTAAAGTTTTGATTGAGAAGTGTTGTAATCATTTTACCCATTACATCTTTATATTCTTACACATTTTTGAAGTAACTTTTTCAATTACTACGTTGTAATTTTATTGCACAGTGGATGGGTGCACTTACGTCATTTACCTATGCCTACATACATACATATGTACATATTTGTGTAAATTAATATTCATATCGTACAGTGATATCAATATGCTACAAATGCAGTCATAAATATTTTCCGGTGCATTAATGTTGGTCGATGTTAGCCAATTTCGTTATAAAAATATTTTGTGAATGATTATTTCAAGTCAAAATTATTTAAGAAAATTTACCAATAAACGATCCTTAGGTGCTGTGAATTCAGATTCACATAACAGTAAAAATAATATAAAACAACAAAAGTTAAACTAAATTAATTTTTAACACCCTAAAATCATGGTATGTGTCCATAGCTGTGCTGTGACATCGCTTACTCGTTAGTTCGGCTTTTACCGCCTATTGGCACAGATTTGCTATGGTTTGTGAATAAAATAGTTGACACAGGGTGACCATGCCAAAAATAAAAAATTTAATCATGGCAACACTCAACTTAATTGTTTCTCATAAGGGGACCCTGTTAGATTTTATTTTAGCTAAAATATTTGTAGTTATGATCGATTTATAAAATAAAAAACCAATTAAAGTAAAAAGCAGTTATTTATTCATAACCCTCCAATGCACATACAACATTAATACCTTGAGTGTTAAGCAAAACTAGCGCTCCTAATGCGTGGTATAGTGCTCTTAAAAATATTTCAATTGTACTATAATTGTATGCCATCGTTTTCCAGTTTGTACCACTGTACAAAACATACTTACACATGTCAAACAAAAAAGAAAAAAAAATTATTGCGATTACTGTGTGTTTTTACTGCCGGCCGGTTATCGTTTAGTGGAAGGAATTTTCATAGTTTACAAACCTCTTGTTAGTCTCATTTTGCTTGGGTTGGCGTAAGATCATAAAATCGATTAGAAATCTTTTAACACATTTGTAATTTTTATTAGCTTTTTGTTTTAGTTTTAAAATATACGCATTTCATATTTTATGTATGTAAATATTGTACATTAGAGCGATCAAATGAGTTTTTTTTTTTCAAATATGTAGGTTCAAGAGTTTGGTATAAAAATATGCTTACCCCGAAACTTATGAAAAATAAAAAAATTTATAAAAATCTTATAATTTAAAATTTGTATGGAATTTACAATGAAATGCCAAAATAAGTTTTCCCATTAATTCTTATGGAAAATCGAAACGTTAGCTGCGGACGTAATTTATGTTAACACTGAGTGTCCATATTCTATGAGATTATGGTTTTTACGACAGCAAAAACGCTAGACCCTATTTGGAAGCAAATAATATTTATTTTTTTAATCAATCTAATGTACATACATACATACATAAAAACACATTATCCGTTACATAGATACAATTAAGGAACAGTGGCGGTTGAACAAAATTTTACTAGCATTACAATATTTTCATTTAATAAAGACACATGTTACGGTAATGTTTTCTCAAATTACATTCACATTACATATACATAAGTACTATACATAAGTAGGTATGTATGTATGTATGTATATAATTTTTCTTTTTACAAAGTCTTTGCGGCTACAGCCGAGTGAAGCTGACTCTTGAATTACATAGTTAGATGTTGACATATAAACATATATAACAATAATTATTACATCTACAAGTATCATGCAAATGTTTTATTTACCATAAAATACATTCTTATATTTATTATTATTACTTTTTTGTATAAATTTAAATTACGCTATAAATTTATGCACAAAATGTTAACATTGCAATTAGACTTTTCATAATTCCTAAAATACATTGGATTACTTCAATATTTTTCTTGTTAATCTTAAATTCTAAAATAACGTTTACATACAATTATTGTGCTTTACGTTGACATCTTACATTACGTTACAAAATTTGTGTACAAAAAATATGCTAGCCTACCGGTCGGTGTTCCCAACTGCGTAATAAAATTATTATATACTTATTTAGTATTTATATTTATATTAGAAAACTATCGATATAACAACATTTTTTTAAATTTTCTAATAACTGAAGTTGTATAAAAAAACAAAGTGTCCCACGGTACACGTAATAAAAGTGAAACTCTCCAAAGAATTGGGAATGTTCTTTCACAAACATACATAAGCTACCCAAAGCGAAGTCGGTGACGAATTTTAAAGAAACATTTTTTTTTGGTAAAAAAGTCCCGAAACAAAATTTGAAATGGTCCCTAAATGGTTCCGCAATGATCGTAAAACAATTCCGAAAAAGCTCCATAATAATACGGAAACTTCACGGATCCCAGTATGTCCCTGAATATATCCAACAAGTCCCGCCCAAATACTTTTCTTGGCTCACATTGTGGTCGGTATACCTGCAATAACATTTTTCAAATTCACTATACTTTCTGGAGTTGAATGACAAGAAAAACGTTCCAACATTGATTCCCGAATGCAAGCGCGAAGATTACCAGTATTTGCGAACGTGAAGAATATAGATTTTTATTATGCGTTCTTATCTGTGAGTGCTAACGGTGTGGGTGGTCCCAAGTTAAAATCAAACTGCGCCAAAATTTGTAGTGTCAAAATTCTAAATAAGGAAAAAACGCGCTGGGTAAGCGTTCAACTGTATAAGTTGGTCTTGGCTGATTGAAGACCTCAATTTAAAAATAAAAATTGGTTTAAAATGTTTGAAGTATTGAGGCGTCGATTTGGACTTGAAAGCTTTCCGATGTACAAATCAAGTCCATGATCGAATAATACATACCGTAGCAGCTGCACAAACAGACACACATACATATTTCATGTATTATGTTTTTGTAATTTATATGTTTACATAATGTCAAAATGGCATTGAGAAATGAGTGTGCTGTGGTCTAAAGACACGACCTGTATTATTGGATCATGATCAATTCGAAACATCGATATTTTTAAACCATCCCTAGTTAAGGTTGGTATTTACATGTTTTAAGCTTTTATTTATTACTACAATTATACTTGGTTTGGTTCTAGGTATAAATGTATCTTTACCTATGCACCATGTTAACTTCATTTGATCTATTTTGTTTATGCTTTTCTTATTGTTCAGTTTTATTTATTGTTTGCTGTGTATTTTTAATTTTAGTTTTTAGTTTTTTATTGTAATGTCTGAATAAATTAAAAGCACAGGTTATTCGACAAAAAAAAATTCTCATAATTATATAAACGACGTAAATAATTCAATTTATCAATTTTTTACCACTCTTTAGATTTACTAGACCTGTATATTAAATGATTTACTACAAAAGCGTGAATTGATTAACTCATTTATACACGTATATATGTATGTATGCATGTGTGTCATAATGTATTAAAACAATTTGTAATTGACTGATAAATAACCAGCATGCGATTGATTAATCAAACTTGAACTTTGGCTTGATTTGATTTTGTGTTAAGACTAAAAATATTAAGCTGCTGTTAGTCTTTTATAGCGAAGACTTGACTTGGCAATTTGGACCATGATCATATACTCTAGAATCATATATAATTTTTCCAAAATTAAAAAGAAAAGCATTAAAAAATAAATTTTAATTAAACAAATGCCGACACCTAAAAATAAAATTCAAAAGAACGAAAAAAGCACAAGTTTTCAGATATTTCAACTAAGAACTTATATGGAAAATTCGAAAAGTAACACTTTAAGAGTCAAATTAAATCAGTGTAGCGTGATCGGTTGTATTCAATATTCAATTAAAAGCACCGTGACTGTTCCGAAGTCAAGTTAAGTCATGCTAAATAATTGAGTATAACAGCACATTAGGATGTGCAATTTTTTGATTTGTACGAAGTGCAAATGCTGATCGTTTGACAGATTTACCGAAACTATTCCGATAAAATTTTTTAAACCATATACATACATACATACATATACGTACATACAGTGTACGACAAAACTAAAGCACAAAACTTCCCATACCACCACAACCAGAGAATAAACTTTCCAACAAATAGTAATGGCAAATCTTTTTATTGTGTTTCGAAGAGGGCACATTGGTTGTTATGTAAAAAAAAAATTATACAATAAACTTCATTCTAAACTTAAATATTAACTCAAACATAAAAGTAGTATTAAATATACCGCGACAAAACTAAAGCACATTGGGATATACCTGTAAAGAAAAGTTGGTTCTTCTAATATTTCGTAGCGAAGCCCTTGTTTTTCAATACCGCTGCACATCTTCGTGGCATAGACTCAATCAAATTATTTAAAACGTCTACGGAAGTGCTTTCCCAAGCTCGTTCTACCTGAACAAACAGGGAGTCCTTGTTTTTGCAGTTTTCGCATTCTATTTTCTGATCTACAATCTCCCACAGATTCTTTATGGGGCTTAGATCGAGTGATTGTGCAGGCCACTGCATTACCTCTATTTTATTGTCCAAAAACCATTCCTGGACGCACCTCGCCGTATGTTTAGGATCGTTTGTCATGTTGGTAGATCCACTTCAATGGCATTTCCTCCTCACCATGGGGCAGCATAATGGTCTGGAGAATGCCTTTGTACACAAATCTGTCCATTGTGCCATTAATTCCATGATTTGGACCCAATCCGTAGCCTGAAAAACACCCCCAGGCCATTACGCTTCCTCCACCATACTTTACAGTACCTTTAAAGTAACGTGGGTTTAGACGTTGCCCTTTAGGTCTGCGTACAAGCTTCCCTCCATCAGAATTTTTGATGTTAAACTTGTATTCGTCAGAAAAAAGGACAGTTCGCCACTTACTGATGGTACAATTGATGTGGACCATGGGCTGAAGCTGCTACGCAGGCCAAAAGGGCAGCGTTTAAATCCACTCTATTCCAAAGGCACCGTAAAGCATGGTGAAGGCAACGTTATGGCCTGGGGGTGTTTTTCAGGCTACGGATTGGGTCCAAATCATAGAATTAATTTCACAATGGACAGATTTGTGTACAAAGGCATTCTCCAGACCATTATGCTGCCCCACGCTAAGGAGAAAATGCCACTAAGTTGGATATACCAGCTGGACAAGGATCCTAAACATACGGCGAGGTGCGTCCAGGAATGGTTTGTGGACAATAAAATAGAGGTAATGCGGTGGCCTGCCTAGTCTCCAGATCTTAACCCCATAGAAACTCTATGCGAGATTGTAGATCGGAAAATAAATCGCGAATTTTGCATTAACAAGGACTCCCTGTATGTTCAAGTTACACAGGCATGGGAGAGCTTTTTCACAGAAGTTTTCCACGAACTTATTGAGTCTATGCCACGAGGATGTGCAACAGCATTGAAAAATAACGGATATTCTACTAAATATTTTAAGTTAGAACTTTCTTTTTCCAATTAGATACCTTGTGCTTTAGTTTTGTCGCACTATATTTGAGATTACTTCTACATTTTGAACTAATATTTCTGTTCAACTTGAAGTTTTGTGTTATTTATTTTGTTAACACAACAACATGTATATCCACTTGTAAATAGCATAGAAAAAACTTGAATTTATAAACGCTTGCAAATTTAGTTTCGCTACGAGGCAGTATGAGAAATTTCGTGCTTTAGTTTTGTCGCACACTGTATGTACTCTCATTTGTCTCGAAGTAGCGGTAGTAATTTTCGATAACTCCGAACTCTTTCTGAAAGCTTTTACTTTATTCGTAAATGAAAGCAAAGAGTAAAATTGGAATGAATACCGTTTTTGCTTTAGAGAACGAAAGATTTTCTTCAAATGGATTAGAAGCGTTACAAATTTGTTCACAGAAATCGAATCACCCTAATGCAAACACCTATGTACATATGTATGTATGTATGTACATATATACATATATACAAATAGGCATTTTAGATAAATAAATTTTAACAAGTATTTACTAACTTACTTGCATACTCAAATTATATATGTACATGTATGTATGTTATTAAAAAATCATTATAAAATTAAATGCAATTTGAATTTGGTGCTAATTTTGTCTATAGAAGTTTAAAAATAACACGGGTCAAAAACAACTTTATTATTTATAAATAGTTTATTTGCATAGTTTGTCGTTAATGCATTATTCGGATTGGCATACAAAAAAATACTCGGATTCACCATTTGCACAAGCTTCTGAACCGAGCTAATGTATTATATCTAGGTTAACATATTTTGCTTAATAATTGTTATTAAATAATTACTATTTATATATATTTTTATCTAACTGCTACCATCGCATTTATTTCAATTACTAGCTATTAGTAACTGTAAAAAAGAATATAATTATTTTTAGCTTGATTGAAGCTTAATACTGTTTCATGTTTCATCAATTGCACATGGCACGTTTTATTTGCTTGTTTACATGTTTTTTTTTTTTTGCGTCACTTGTTTACTTTTTTTGTTTTTTAGTTTTTACATTGTATGCGTTCGTGCCATGTTACCACGCCTTTTTGACTAACTAAATACGCTACGTCATAAATTGATCAATTGCAATTTACGTTGTGCTTCCAAACGTATTTCTAACATTGCATAGGCCGGTAGACTCACCACTAACATAATCACCATAGTTATAATTTTCGGTGTCTCACACATTAAACCGTGCGCTGCAAATGTCACACCCAAGCCGAGAAAACGTAATCCCTGTAAATTGCTGGCTACCTCCGTGATGTGATTGGCATGATTTATCGTAATTAAGGCCATTAAAAGCGTTTCCCACATACCGTTGCAGGCACCCCACGAGGCTGCCAGAACATAGAAAAGTGCCATGTCATCGCTCGATGGCTTCCAACTGGATAGTGCAAGCAGTAGACAGGATTGAAAGAAGAAGCCGGCCACTAGTGGAAATTGAAAAAAAATTGAATATTAAATTTTAATGAATGATATTGATAGCTTTTAAAGATGAGTGGTTAATGTTTTAAATAATAATACTCAACTGAAATGTTTTAAAGTGGGATGAGTGCTGAAGGAGGAAAGTAAAATAAAATAAGATAAAATAAATTAAAATAAAAGTAAAATACTTTTGTTGTTGGTTTTACGGTCTGTTCATTTCACATATTTCTGGAAATTTTATGAGCTCAAAACCATTTGATAATAATTCATGAAATAAAATACAATACAATAAAATAAAATAAAATAAAATAAAATTAAAAAAAATATAATAAAATGATATAAAATAAAATAAAATAAAATAAAATAGAATAAAATAAAATAAGATAAAATAAAATCAAATAAAATAAAAACAAGTAAGGAAAGGGTTGTCTTCGGCTGTCCCGAAGGCTTTATACCTTTCATGAATACGCATATATTTTTTAAGTGTCCTACATGGCCAAACCACATTTATCGGAGCAATCGGTTATATGGAAGCTATATGTTATGTTACTCCGATCTGTATGATTTTCATTACACACATCACATTTATAATAAGTACCAACTTTGCAAAATTTTACGTTCCTAGCTTCTTAACTGCAAAATTTAAAGCCCAAAACCAAGAGTTATAGGCCAAAACCCATTTATCGGAACAATCGATTGTATGGGAGCTATGCGTTGTATAGGTCCGATCTTACTGGTTCCGACATATGATTAATATAATACAAAATGGCGGCTCCATACCAAATTTCATCGAGATATCTCTAAAATTGAGGGACTAGTTTGCGTTCAAACAGACAGACCGACGGACGGACAGACGGACATGGCTAAATCAACTCAGCTCGTCGCCCTGACCATTTCGGTATACTTAATGGTGGATCTATCTCTTCTTCTTCTCATACTTACAAACATCGGACCAAAGTTATAATACCATTTCATGTTCATGAAAGGTATAATAAAATACAATTAAATAAAATAAAATAAAGTAAAATCTAGAAACTAGATAACTTACATATGACCACGATCCGTTTAGTGTGCCGAAGCAGCATGCTAAGAGTGCAGGAAACGATGCATTGCATGAGACCCATGCCCACTAAGGCACCAGCAACCATGCTAATACCCAACGAACATGAAACGAAAGCCTGAAAATTATGCATAAATAATTAATTATATTAACTATGTGAGTATTCTTGATTGACTATTTCCATTTACCCGTAAAAAGTCACCCAGCATGTAGGCCTGTTCGGTGCCGACGAAGTACGCCATCGGTCCGGCAAACAGTAAGGTATCCGTTACACCTTTCAAATAAGTTTCCCGGCGGAACGTACCTTGTATCTTCCCACCATAGAGAGTTAAAGCCGCCGCAGCTATAGTGAACAATATGTAAACGCCGATTAGGGAAATACCACCGCCAGTTGATCTTTCATTGATGAATTGCGTATAAATTGTTTCATTTGTATCGTTGCCACTGTCATCAAAAGTGTTATCCTGATGCCAAACTGGGCACATGTCAGCGCCACAGATGCGTTCACCGTGCTCGTTATGATAGTAGAAATCATCGAAGTAGCCCGGTATATTCGGTAAAAAGCCAGTCATGCTGTATGAGTGTGAACGCAGTGCTGCTGACTTCGGCAACGTCGCATTCGGTATTGCACTTGGCAGTGAAGTTGTTTGTGCCGCCACACTTGTAGTTTCACCAATTTCAAAACAATTCCAGTCATTCGAACTGCAAGCCAAAGTGAATGACGCAATTAATGCACCCACTATAATGCCCAGATCTTGTGCTACATGAAACCAACGCGCCAAACGACGGACTTTTTGATCGCGATTACAGAACAATTTATGCTCATCCATAACATCTGGCGCATGTGATGAGTTCAACATACATTCGTGTTGTGAGCAACTCAATTTGCTACCAAAATGTACCACCAAAGCAATTTTACTAATCCATGCTGGACTGTATGTGACTCCAAGCAATATGTATGCTGGCAATAATGTAAATATGGAGGGAAATAGATGACACAGTAGAAAGAGACAAGTCGCTATGTAACTTGCACCAATAACTGTCGTATAACCGAATTTCTGTATAAGGCGTTTCGTAAATAGGCACATAGCGGCAGAGATGAAAAAGCAACCGCCTAAGAGCAACGAACCAATATTTGGACCGACATGCAACCATTGTTCACGTTGATGCCATACCGAATTCGAACCCTGTAGTGCGAAGAGTGGCAACAATACGGCGCAGACCAGTGCATGAGCCACCGTTAAACAGATAAAGTTTTGACACACCTTATGCCGTACATGTGGCGGTATCTTGTGACGGCAGTTGCGATTATTAAGCGTTATAAGGCGTCTGATTGATGCAGCACCAATGGAACTGTTGATCGACTCACGACGACGCGAGGCGGCTAATGCGGCTTGCACTTGATATGATGTTACGGGATTTATACGATGAGAGCGCGTCGATACCGGTGAGTAGGCGGCGAGGTGCTTGAAATATAAATAAAAGGAATTAATTTGAACTCAACATAAATAGGATAGATTAGATGTCGAGGAAGAGAAAAGTTATGCAAATATAACATCTTTTGTTTGCTTGATCTTTGAATTGGCACAGGTTCATGAGTTCACGTTTAGACAATCCCACACACAAAACCTTCTTAAGCCAAGGTAGCTTCTTGGACTTTTCACTAAGAGGCTAATCAGATGGGATCATATTATCGCATAAAACATTGATAGCGCGTGCTTACTTTTTATGCCTGATCCCAAAGGTTGGGTTCGTCGCGCTTGTGTTGCTTTTGTTCAACCATCAATGGGGAAACTTTTCCAACCGCCGGGGGGATTCCAATATCTCATGCTGATGAGCTATCTCCCCCCGACAACTCAATACCAAATAAGTGCACCTCCTAAGTAATTTTTCTTCAATGCAAATGAACTTACCTCCATCAATTGTTCATCCCAAATATTTTGTGCTCCTCCAGAGCTTCTTGTACGCAACACTCGATGTCGTGTTGTTAGCGAATGGCGATGATGTTGATGATGATGATGACGTTTGGTTAACAAGGCAGGCGTACCTAAACCGACCAAAGCTCCACCACCCACACCAAATCCACTTAAATTTGTCGTAGCCAATGTCGCTGGTGTATTGGCGCCAAAACCAATGCCACCAGTTGCTGCAGCTGTATGTGTTAAGTGAGTAGCACCAGTAGCAGCCATGCCAAGCGTACCACCCCCCATACCCAAACCAGCCATTAAGTATGCATTGTAGGATGATTGCTGGAAGTAAATACGATGAAGACAAATGTTACAACACGAATACTATCACATACATACATAGGTGCATGCTTTTAAGAGAGTATATGAGAGCGATAGAGAGCAAGCAGAAAAAAAGCAATGAGTAAAAAGGGTAGTCAACGTGTGAGATATATGAAGAGACCACAAATCAGTAAATTAAATCTTTACTAACGGAACGTAATTTTTTGAAAAGTAAAATCATCAGACTATAACCACGCCTACTTTTTTCTTTATGGAAACTTGGTATAAAGCGAAACGACTGCAAAAGTAACTAAAATGGTAATATTTAGTATCTTTCTTAGCTTGGTAACTCTGCTAGTAACTTATGGAAATTTGTTGGAAAAGTGGCGTGTCACTTCTGGCTGTGCCCGAATAAATTAAAAAACTTTAACTTTTTATAACATCAAAACTGTTTATATAAGAAAAACAAAAGGGACGCAAGGTTTAGCATCATCGAGTAAAGTACGCACACTGAAACCGGTTGACAACCACGCCCACTTTTTTATCATAGTTTTATGAAAATTTAGTAGAAAGACTACCACATTTCATTAATGTACACAGGTAGAATCATTCTATAGACGATGTTTACACAAATGTTTAAAATGGGTGTAGCACGGCTCACAAGAAATTCTCAAATTCGAATTCTAATAGCATCAAAGGCGTTTGCCAGCCGACCCGCCCACTTTTTTTTTATAAAAGTTGGCTGAAAATGAGAAAGCAAGTCTCAATAAAATGTTGATTAATTTGGATGAACTTGTGATCACAGTTAATATTCTTCATTCCAAACTCTCCCACTCAAGCCTTGACACTGGGCGGTCTTAAGAGGGTTGCCACCTTTGTATTTGGAATGAGAAAATATCAAATGAAATATACCAATGATGGAATTTAACTAAGCCTTTAAAAACCTTGGTCAGTTATAGTTGATTTAACAAAGACTTTAGCTAAATTTAAAATTTTTAAATGACGGAAAACTGCATTTTAAATTTAAAACTCCGTTTAAGTCATAAAATGTATTTTAAGTTAACAATGGCAGCCATGAATTGATGTTTATTTTAGAATCATGTTTAAGTAGATAAAACTCTATTTTAATTTGACTGATGCGTATAACGAACAACCTTGAATAGGTAGGTAGGTAGGTAAAATGGCTGCGACCTGAGAGAGGTCGCCCAAGTAGCTTTCTTAGAAGCCGTTTTGATGCCATAAAGACTCGTCGGACCTACTATCAAATGTGCGGATGTTCTCTACAACCAACCGGAGTTGTTTATAAATTCGAGAATGCTTGGAATCCCTAACTCAGATACCCTCCCTAAGTTCTCCAAAAAAGGTGTCCCAAAAGATTTTAGTCGTGTTCTGGCTAGAGCTGGGCATTCACACAGGAAGTGCTCAACGGTCTCTTTGGTAGTAGTGTCTTTACAGCTTCTGCAGTGGTCGTTATGCGGAATACCCATTTTTTCCGCATGTGTGCCAATCGGCCAGTGACCTGTGCATACTGCCACAAGTTTATAAGTATCCGCTCTGGACCTGCCTAGGAGACTCCTTGTTCTCCTCTGATTATACGCCGGCCAGGTGGCTCTAGATATTGCACACGTAGCGATGCCGCTCCACCTACGCTGTGCCTCATTTGTATAGTATTTTTGGATGCGCCCCTTTGCTACTGCTAGGGGTACACCCGTCTCAATTTTGCTTACTTCCTCATTTTCCGCTGATGAGCCCCTACGTGCCAGTTCATCAGCCTTCTCATTACCCTCGATTCCCCTGTGACCCGGGACCCAGACAATGGATATATCCAAACTATCGGCTAGCGCTGCCAAAGTTTGCTTACATGTATGTACTACACTTGAACTAGTGTGCGGCGATGCGATTGCCTTAATCGCTGCCTGGCTATCAGAGAAAATAGTAACTTTCCCTGTTATACTCTTGTGCTCGAGCGATTTGCAAGCTTGGCCAATCGCAAGAACTTCTGCCTGAAAAACGCTGCAATACGACGGAAGTCTGAAAGATGCAGAAATATCCAGACTCTCCGAGAATATTCCAGCCCCCACACCCGAGTCCATCTTGGAGCCGTCTGTGAAGATTTGTATGCCTCCCTCACTAACTATCCCGCCTCTCTTCCATTCACTCCTACTTGGAAATGCTGTAGTGGCATTGCTCTCAAACTTCAGTTTGTGAGGATAATAGTCTGTTGCGTTGTCAATTACTCCCGACGGGAGATCGTTAAGGATACTACTGTGCCCCTGCTGAGTATCCTTCCAGCACCCAGACTCTCTGAGCCTCAGTGCGGATTGTGTCGATATGCATAGTATGTGTAAGTCGATTGGGAGCAGGTTCAAAATAGGATCTAGAGCCGCAGTGGGGCAGGTGCGCAAGGCCCCGGTGGTGCCAACACACGCTGTGCGCTGGACCTTCTGCAAACTAGTGAGATTATAGTTCTTCCGAAGAGCTTCCCACCATACCACCGAGCCGTAGGTCAGCACAGGTCTGACTACCGCCTCGTACATCCACAGCACCATCCTTGGCTTCAGACCCCACTTCTTACCAAACATCGATTTGCAGGCGTAGAAAGCAATACAGGCCTTCCTCACCCTCTCCTCGATGCACGCTTTCCAGTTCAACTTACAATCAATTATTAGTCCCAGATACCTAGTGCTGGGGGACAGTTTTAGTTGTTGGCCATTTAACCTAGGAAGTTCGAAAGTAGGCGGCTTGTACTTCCTCGTGAAGAGAAGAAGTTCCGTTTTATCCGGATTTAGCCGGAGGCCACTTTCCTGTGCCCACCTACTGAGTTTTGCTAACGTTCTTTCCATAATCTCGCTCATTACAGAAGGGAAGCGACCCGATACTAGGATCGCCACGTCGTCAGCGTACGCCACAATCTTTACTCCATTTGTATTAAGTTTTAGCAGGATATCATTCATGGTAAGGATCCAAAGCAGAGGTGAGAGGACCCCACCCTGTGGTGTACCTCTACATACCTGTCTACTAGCTTTTGCTCCCCCTAGCTCCGCAGATATTTCACGCTTCCTGAGCAGGGACGAGATCCAGCTTCTAACTGGCTCCTCCACTCCTAACCCCACAAGTGCCGTTGAAATTGCCTCGGCTCTCACATTGTTGAAGGCGCCCTCCACATCTACAAACGCCGCTAGTGTGAATTCTTTATAATGAAGGGATTTCTCCACTGTTCGCACTACTTCATGCAGCGCGGACTCTGTGGATCTTCCCCTCAGATACGCATGTTGTGCCACTGATAAAACGGGCCCCTCCAGAAGTTCCCGTATATGTATATCCAGTAGCCTCTCAAATGTTTTCAGCACGAAGGACGTGAGACTTATTGGCCGGAAATCCTTGGCCAGCTCATGTCCTCTTCTTCCAGACTTCGGAATGAAAACCACCCTTGTTTTCCTCCATGATTCCGGAATGTGGTTATGTATGATGCAGGCAGCGAAGATCTCCCTCAGTTCCTTTACCAACGGCATCTGAGTCTTCTGCATCATTATCGGAAGTATACCATCTACTCCCGGTGACTTAAACGGTGAGAAGCTATTTATCGCCCAGGCAATTTTATCTTCTGCTAGAAGCTTATCTATTAACATACCAGGTGCTTCCTGCTGCACCACTCCCCTACTCTGCTCCGCCTCCCCGGTACCGTCGGGAAAGTGAGCCTCTATCAGGATATCAAGGGTTTCCGCCGCTGATCCAGCCCACGTGCCATCTGCGCGTTTCACGAAGGTTATGTTTGAGTGCTCCCTGGCAAGGATTCTCCCGAGTCTTGCTGAGTCCTTCGTGGACTCAATAGACTCACAGTGTTCCTGCCAGGATTTCGCCCTTGCGATGCGCACTGCTTTCTTATATTCCCTTTGGGAGATCCTGAACTGCTGAAAATCTCCCCTAGTATGACAATCGTTGAAGACCTTCCTCATTCTTGACCTTAGTTCGCTAAGTTCTTTGTTCCACCATGGGGGGAAGGTCTTCTTGCTCCTTGATGGTGGACAAGAAGCCTTGTAGGCAACCCGAAAACTACTTTCCAGAGACCTAACTCGGTCGTCCAGAGTGTCTGCTGATTGAATGGGTATCTTGTAACCTTGAATAACTTCGAGCAAAACTCGGTCACCCAAATACTAGCTACATACATTAGATCCATAAATACTTCCTGTACCACCCAACATATCTATGCGAAAAACCAAGCAAATCGAGTAATGACTGTGCCCACTTTAATATAACATACTGGTATACATATATTTAACGGATATGGAGCACATCGAATAACATGAAGTTGCTTGTACCCGATGAGTTCTTTTGCTACGTATACGCAACGTCGAACATTGGGGAACTTTGGAAAAATTCTTTCAAAATCAAATCCTTATGTAACTATAACAACGGATGGAGAAGCAAATTTTAAATAAATTTGAAAGCCAATTTTAAAGCTGTTTTTAAAGTTTTAATATAGGCTGCTTAACTGAATTCTTTTTCTCATCCGCAAGCACGCCAGCAGCAACTGGAAGTATTCTTGATTTGTATTCATAGTTACCAATATTGATAATAATAACGATGTACATTACCAAGATAATTACAGTGTATTGGCCATTTATAGGTACAGGAAAACTGCGCATAGTGCGATCACTTTGACGATATTGCGACAGAACAGACAAAAGCACGTAATCTAAGAACTATAGACAGTATTTTGAAATCTTAGAACTACATATGTAGTACATACCTACAGTAATATTGAAAATTTCTTAATTCTTGCTAAGATAAAAATTACAGTTTACAATTTATAAAGCACTTTTTTTTGGAGCGACCTCTTCAACCATTCTCATATACATTTTCTCTTATTTCCCGTTATAGCTTACCTTATGCTGTGCTAATAATGCCATACGCTCACGCTCTCGACTAGTATCACGTGCACGCTGCTCTCGCAACTGTTCTCGTTCACGTCGTCTCTCACGTTTGCGCTCAGTCTCCTCCAACTCGTGTAAATTCGGTAAACTACCCATAATCGTTGAGTCGTTCAAAAATTAAGAACAAGGATGTTCAAAACGTAGTGAAGCATAGATAAACGTTTCATAGGAAGCTGCAAGTAATTACATATGTACATATGTGTATGTACGTACTCGTACAAATATGTATTCGTATATCTTTTTACAAACATACGCACTTAAAACATTTTGCCAAGTAATAGAAATGCACGTTTGTATGTATGTATGTATGTTAACATTAATTTTGCAGATGAAAGCAAGTTTTTCCTTTATTTGTTCTCTGCTTGAGTTTGTTTGTATAGCGCTGTGATGTGTAAACCAATGCAGGAATTTTCTTGGTTTCTTTTCAAGCTTACTAGGCGTAAGAGAATTTTTAATTAAATGTTTCTAACATGCTCGATTCAGTCATTTGTGATCATTGAGATGTTCATTGGTGTGATTCAGTTGTTGGTTTATTGATACAAAACATTTTGATTAGTATTGTTGTTTTTGTTTTGTCATTAAGCACTTTAAGTGATTCCATTTGTTTTGATTTTTCTTTCTCTTTTTATTTAGTTCTTCGTAATTGAGATACGTGGAATGCACAAATTTATTGTTGTCGTGGCTGCTATGGCACTATTAAAAATAGTAATATGTATGCTCGAAGCTATGTGTTCATAAAGCACAACTCACATTTTAATCCACCATTTTACATTTTCATACTATGCCATTAAGGTTCAAATACATGTATGGCGACCATTCTTGCTTATTTGATCAGTGTTCACCCCTGAACACATTCTCATCAGCAGGTTATTTTGTTGCACCATAAAATCCCACAGACGAAAATTTTGAATTACATTTGTATACAATTAAGCTTGAGACAAAGGTATATATGTACAAACATATATCAATATTATATTATTTTTATTCAAATGTCAATCAATGTCAAGCTACTTTTATTTAATGCTTGCCAATCAACAAAGTCGCGCTTGGCTGGGTTCTAATGGTGCGCTTAGATGATTTTCAAATAAATATGAATTCATTTCGCTTTTGTTTTGTATCAAATAAATATGAATTCATTTCGCTTTTGTGGGGTGTCTTTTGTTGCTTTTGTTGTAAGAAATGGTGCAGTGAAATAACGCCCAAGGAAATAACGCCCATGGGCGTTATTTCCCACTCAAAAAGGAAATTACGCCCATGGGCCTTATTTCCTTTTTAAAAAGGAAATAAAGCCCATGGGTGTTATCACCTTTTGCTGATGGGTGTTATTTCCTTTTTCCAAGAGAAATAAAGCCCACGGACGTTAAAAACGAATTAAAACAAGCTGATTCAAGAATTAAGTATATAGTTTTCTTTATTTCAATAAATTTTAACATATTTGTTATGTTTTTATAAGGCGGGGTGCAATAGCGCCTTGTGAAATAAGCCCTTTAAGGCCTTATTTCACTATTGAAAGTGAAATAAGGCCTTTATTTCAAAAAAGGCTTTATTACACTTCGAAAGAGAAATAAAGTCTTAAAAGCCTTATTGCTCTTTCATTTTTTTTAATGAAACAATAATATTCTAATTCTTTTTGTATTTTATTGAATAGTTACACACAAATTTCACGTTAACCAAAGTGGGAAAGGTGCACGCGGAAGGACATCACCGTGGCGGTAGCCACGGCTATGGCACACACCCGGAGTTGGAATGGCGTAGCCCAGGGTTATTTTTTAAAGCGCGGCCGAAGGCCGCCTATGCGGAAAGGTGTTCTGCACTTAAAAATCGTGGATCGGGCCTCCGTAACTATAATCCGAAGGGGGAAAAGCAATATTTTGTTTCTGTGAAAAGTTATTAGTGAAAAACCGAAAATTGACCCGGGTCAGATCCCCATTTCGGGGCCCCATCCACGTTTTTTATGTGCAGGACACCTTTCCGCGTAGGCGGCCTTCGGCCGCGCTTTAAAAAATAACCCTGGGCTACGCCATTCCAACTCCGGGTGTGTGCCATAGCCGTGGCTACCGCCACGGTGATGTCCTTCCGCGTGCCACGTTTCCCACTCTTTTCTCACAGGGTAATTTGTGAAAAAAATGCTAATCAACAGTTCGTGTTGCTCGTGTAAAATCCTATGGGCGTTATTTCTCTTTTAAAAAGGAAATAAGAGCCATGGGCTTTATTTCTTTTTGCAGATGGGCGATATTTCCATTTAAAAAGGAAATAAGGCCCATGGGCGTTATTTCCTTTTTGAATGGGAAATAACGTCCATGGGCGTTATTTCCTTGGGCGTTATTTCACTGCACCGTAAGAAATATGGTAGCAATATTTTCCTAAGACTATTTATTTTCATCTTCTTTTATATAAGAAGCAGAAATTATGGCCTTTAATAAAATGGCTGACAAACTTGTTACAAACACATATTTAAATTTGCATACACTGATTGCGTTCTTACGGTGCTCTGCGCTTCATTTCTTTATTTTATTAAGCTCCTGAAAATAAATGAAGTTTAAATTATTTATTTTGTATAACTTTTTGTAGGTAATTAGTATTATTATAGTAAAATAGGCAGTTATCGGGTAAACCGCGTCAGAATTTGTAGCTATAAGGTAAATTAAGCAACGGTAATCCGGTAGTGTTGATACTCCTTAAAAAGTTGGCCCCGTAGGAGATTTTAAATTTGTCGTTGCAACCTTTTCAAGTTATTGTTGTATATTGCAGATTAAGTACCTTGCATACGCTAGACATTAACTTCAGTGATCGATCCTTTTCTAGGATCTGTTTAAAGACGTGCTCTTTAACACCGATTACTTCACTTGGGATCTTTGAAAGCCCTTTAATTTCAGAATAAGAGAGATAAGAGGTTTCAAGACTCCACCTAATTTCGAGTAGTAGAATACGACAAGGAATCTTATTTCATGTCAAATAAAAGTTTCCTGAAATATTACTGCGTTCGGAAACTTAAACAGAATAACGCTTACTTTTACTATAGTTACTTTGTGATCGTCTGAGACAATGTCGGGGCTGGTAGACGTTTCTCCGATAATGGAGTGGGTCCAATTCATACAACAAAAGTCATATAGAAAGCGAATGTGTGTACTTTTCTCATAATATATGTACATGAGTGCGCCGTACCTCAGAAGGTAGAGCATTGCATACTGATTTGGGACACGTAGTTTCGAGTCGTCACCTTTAAAAAAAAAATTAATTTTTATTGAAAACATTTTCGGTTTCAAATTTAAATAATTTTTATTACACGCATTTTTTTGAAATGCTGCGCAAATTTAATTCTAAATCAAATTTGGTTTTGTCATATATGTAGCACAAAAAAGTTTAAAATTTAGCCTAAAATTTTTAGCCGCGTAATAAGTATTCTCTATTTTTGTAGTAAAATGTTTTAAAGAGAATTTCTGTGATTTAGTTTTGTCGCACACTGTATGTATGTACATATGTGGCAGAGTGTGGAAGAGGAAGTTAATCTGGAAGCGAATAAACAAAACTTAAAAGCGGTAGTTGGAGTGGAAGAAGAATAGAACTTCAGATATGAGGATAGGAGTGAGTATACCTTATTACATGTACGTATTTGACATTTTCTGCAAGGACAACATCTGCGGACCACGTTAGTATTATATAACAATTCAAACACAAGTCGTTAAAACAAATTTTGCTACTGCGTGAAAATTAGACATTTTGATAGCATCTGTCCATAATTCTATATTCTCAAAGTTCGCTGTAGAAAAAAATGTGCAGTTGGTTATGGCCTGATTTTCAGGATGGTAGTAGTTGCCTAGCGGTACTACTCTGCGTATGAGCAACATTTGTTACTTTAGTGTAGCATGAAAAGAAGAACAAGCATTCGCATGAAAAATATATGTAGTCCTTCTAATGTGGAAAATAAAATCAACGTCATTGCCGCCATCATCAATCTGTCAATACCGAGTCTGGCTGGCTTTAAACGACACAAATGATGCATTGCTCCTAGTTAGATAATTTCATTATGTATTGCATTTATTATTCATCTAATAATATACAATACGCCAACTAAATAAACTCTGGGGCACATCAAATTACTATAATCAAGAAGCTAAGTACATAGTTGCATGCATACTCATACATATATACTCATACATACATACTAAAGAGTTGCATGCGTTAACTCTGCTACGAATAAACCAAATAACTTTCTAGTTCAACGCATAACTCGAGTTCTGCGCTGACGCCGATTGCGTTTGTTCGAATACACATACAGGCAATTTATTGTTGGTTGTAGTTTTTCGCTAGCGGTGAACTCGACTCGTTCGTAACATAAACACAAATAAACCACCCCTTCAACTTCAAGTACATTCGATTACAAGAAGTATTTGCACACATTTTTATGTGCACTCATTGTTCGGATATTTCTTTAAACTGGATTTAGTTAACTAGTATGTATCTTAGGCAATTATTGTTGTTTTCGGCTAATGCTAGCCTGTATTGTTGATTTGATGTTGATTGATGTCATCTAATTTTTGAAAAAAAAAAAAATTTTTTTTTATTTGGCCTAGTCTAATGCTCATACTAGAGTAGGAGCTAAAAGTACCCGTTTGGGCGAAAAGTGGATTAGTCCTTTTGTACCCGTTCGGGTATATATATGTATGTATAAATATATACATATGTATGTATGTCAAACGAATGTGAGCTGACATTAACCGCATATTCCCTTGCAACTGATCCCTAACGCATCCTAAACTAATCGCATTTTTTGCCAGGTTAGGACGCGCACATACATATGTATGTATGTGTATGTACACATCTGCGTTGCTTTGTTTTCGAACTTGCATATGTACATACATACAATTTATGTACAGATTTTCTTGCCTAACTAAAAACTATGAGTTAACTGAGTTCACTAGTGCAACTTCATTTACTCGCACCACAATTTCTTGAACAGTGTTTACTCACAGCAAACGAGTTTGTTGCGTACTTGTGCGAATATTTTTAGGTAAATGCACCAGTTAGAACAACAACTAACAATATTTGCTCCATATTTTATCCGAACATGCGAGTACATATTTTTGTTGTTTGTGTGAGTTGAAGTTCAAATTTTGTATGAGTTATGAAAAGTTAACTTTTTTAGGACTTATGCAGCTCTTTAATACATACATACACACATACAACGGTGTTTAACGAGAGGCACGCCCACCATTTCACTCCATTGCTATTATTTGGTTAAATACGTAAATGTTGCCGCAGCATCAACAACCAGACGAATCACAACCACAAACATGACAAATAACTACAAATGGCTGGCGAATATTACAATTTTGAACATGGATGTCATAAAAGAAAGCAGCTTAATGGGACCCAGAAACACTTTATAAAGAAATGAAATCATTTTGTCTCAAAATTGTGTAATTTTTAGAATCCTAATTGAGTCAAAATTATTTTAACTCTGAATTTAGTAAATTCAAAATGACACCGGATGCGATAATTTGTGTACGTTTTATGACTCATTTTAAGTATCACTTATGCGATTTCAATATTTTTTGATTCTTTTCTGAAGCCTCTTATATTAATTATTTATAATCACCAAAAAAAAGAAAATCCAAATTCCATTCTGAATAAATATTGTTCTTTATAAATATTAGGTCAAAAACAGAAAAGGAAATAGTTTCGGAAATATCAAAATATATATTGAAAATGTTTTTATTTCATTTACAATCAACGAAATAATATTGATAAATTCAGCCGAAGCCCTGAATACAATGGTGTTAACCGTTTTGCAAAGTTAGTTTACAAATTATTTTATCCCTTTGAGGCTTTGGTGGTTTCATGGGTGTGCATTTATTGTTCCAAAAACAACACTTTTTCGAGGAACAATGAAAATTAACAAAACCTTGTATTAATGCATATCTTTTGCTTTGTTTTAATTTACGAAATAAAATTTATAGTTTATAAGTCATTATAGAAAATTTGTTCGTCCGTTTAAGGGGCCATTTAAACAAATGATTTCTCATTTTTGTATAAACTGTATAACAGTATCTACGCCTTTTCTAGGATGCAGCATAATTATGTACGTATCTTGCAACGTTCAATGCATAGATACATATTTGCAAACGAGTAGAATGGCAAGCCTTGCAAATGATAACCCAAATAGGACTTGACCTGAATGCATAGCGGATGTGAAATGTTTTTAAGTTTCTGTATCATTTCTAAATGAATGAATGCCACAAAGTAGTGCATCACAAAAAACAGGAAATTACACAAACTTACAAACATATTTATCCACCTAACTAGTAAACCTGATGCAAAAAGCATGTGAAGGTCAATTTGCATGAGGGCGGGTGAGTTTTCATAAAGCGTTTTTTTTTTTTGTTCTTAGCATAGTCGGATTCGGATAATGTGAAAAAACTAAAAGAGTGTATCTTTGACTGCTTAAAAGTCTTTTTATAATGTGGATGTTGGTATAAAAACAAAAATACTAATGAGGACTACGGTGGAGATATCGCTCACAAAAATAACTCGTTTAAGCTCAAGGTCTTTACTATGTCTCTATAAAACAAAAGGTGAAAACCAAGTCTATGGTTGACATATCCGTACATGGAAAACGCTTACAAAGGAGACCATAGCTTGAGACGAAACCAAAGTGGCAAAGTGGAATCTATGTTTTCAAGTAAAGATAAAGTGAGGTAGCTATATCCAGCCTTTTATGAAGATTATCTTTTCTCTTGCCCAACCTGGCATTGAAGGCGCCAAACGCGATCATCAGAATCATAGAGCGGGAAAACTGTTGTAAGAGCAATCTTATATATGTAAATAGGACTACAGTTAACTTTAACCCATTAAGATGTGTTTTTACCACCTATAGTTTACGATACATGACAGTTAAATTGACAGAAATCTGTCAAAGGAAGTGCCAGTTAACGCTAACTTCAGCATGCTACTGTTAAAGTACCGATGCTCCATATGTAGTGTACAAGGAAAAATCAGAGTATAGCCACACTAGGGCGGGTCGATTTAAAATTCGCACATTTCTCTGTGAAAATCGTATTCTAGGGATCAAAATAAGAAACTTTGCCGAAGGAACGATACGTCTAAAACGAATTCTGATGTCCCCCAATTTGGGTCAAACTTTTGGGTAGGTAGGTATCATTTGTAGTCAATGTAATGTCACTCATACGCCATGATCTCCTACCCAAAAGTTCGACCCAAATTGGGGGACATCAGAATTCGTTTTAGAGGCATGGTTCCTTCGGCAAAGTTTCTTATTTTGATCCCTAGATTATGATTTTCATAGAGCAATGGACGATTTTTTTGCATGAAGATCAGATTTGGGATGTCCATAAAATGAAGGTAATTTAATATTATTTGTTAATAGGCGTGACACCGCCCATTTTTGATTAAACTAATTTTACAAATATTGTTATACATTAATAAAAATAAACTCGCTAAAATATACACATGAAATGTTCCGAACAAAGATGTTTTAAATAAAAATAAAATTTTTGCCAACGATATTTCACTTCCAAAATGTCTTTGTACGAATAATATAAATTTTCACAAAATGGGCGTGTCCCCGCCCATACACGAAAATTGAGTTGTAACAAAATTTGGTGAAAATGTTGATTTTATGACGGCAAGTACTTATTTTAAATAATGTTGAAATCGGCCAAAGGTCATGCCTACTTTTTTAAGTTTACATACATATGCATTACCAAACCAAATTTGGTGTCGAATTAAATTTACTCCAAATTTTAAAAAGGATTGGAATGGAAAAATGGTATAAGGATGCTTTCCTTATTTGTTTCTCACGAAAAATGCTTTGGCGAATTTAATTCTTAAAATTTCTTTTTTTTTTCGTTTCCCTAATTAAAAACTTTAACAGCCTCTCCAGAACTTAGTTTTGCCTAAACCCAAATGGATGTTTTCTCATACATGCATTCGATATGTGCAATGAGTAACTACATCCAACATAAGACTTCAAATGCCCCACACTCGTGCTAACGAAACCATACGATGTTAATGGTTTCTTTTTTTTATCTTTTTGTAAACTTCACTCACCTTCAGTTGTTTCCATTAACTAATTAACTTTTGTAAACTTTTTTCATTTACATTAAAACCTTATTTGGCACATTAAATCGCTTATTAGTTTTCTTAATCCTGCCTCAACAGATAAAACTGAGGCGTTGGCAGCCGAAATTGCTGTGATTTTCCTTTTTTATGTGCGACGGCCTGGCAAGCAGCCTCACAACAACAATTTCTTGTAGACAAAACAATGTCGCTCATTTTTATTAGATATATCTGTGTGCACATGTATTCACGTTTGTATGTTTGTAGAGTGATTGCTTAGAATATGCCTTTGCTGTTGACAAATTGCCACACTTGAAAACACCCGTCGCTATCGATATTTGTTGCAGTCGCGACCACTGGCGACCGTCTGCACGCGAGTTCATGTTGTGCGGGTGTCATTAGATTTGACACGAGTACATATTTGCATAAATTGGTGTACGTATGAATGTATTTATACATATTCAAGCAGGTATGCAACATTTTTAAACAAAAACAAATTTAATCGCACATTTTAGTTTCACCAATTTGATAGATTTTTTTCTTTCTACGGAGGGAGTTTTATTGCATTTTTGGCACTACAACATATCTACATACATATACATATGTATATCAATAGTTAAATATATATGTAAAACATGTTTTATAACATAATTTTCTGTTAATTGTTCAAATTTTCCTTCCTACACCTTTATATTATTTTAATTTTTCACTGTTCTTTGTTGGCTCAATGTCAGCATCTTTCGTGCTAATCATTCATACACACACATTTTATATACATATGTATGTGTGTATGTATGTATGTATGGTGCTTTGCACAATTGCAATAATTGTGGCATATTTATTCTGTATTTAACTTGCGACTTTCTTCTCTTCACTTTTATAAACGGTTGTTAATTCTTCGCGTAGAAAATACGAACTGAAACAATTGCCGTGACAATGCTTTAACAAAGGACAAAAATCATCGAATTCATTGTTCTCTAATGCTTCATGGAAGAGTACGCGCAGGCGTATGAGTACCGTAGTTGCCAGAAGGAATTAATACTTTTAAATAATAAAGCACCGATAAACTTTATTAATGAAAAAAGACGTGCAAAGTAAGCATAACTAAGACCAACTGGAAATACTAAGTGAGGCCAAGTTATACTTCACCTGTATTGGAACTCCTTCCTCATCTTCCACCAAATCAGGTGTGGCTAGGAAAGCTTCTACGCGGGCCTACTTTGTTTATTTGCATAACACGACCTAGCACCAGACGCCTTTTATGAATTTTGCGCTACATCTATGATCATATCATCGTTGAAATTTCTCAAACACCAGCTGTTGAACTTAGGTTAGGTTAGGTTGGACTTACATTCTTGTAATTTATATTTCGTAGAAGTTTACCTTTAACGCTCCAAGAGCATCACAACTTCTTTCGCGAAAAGGTGAAATGGCGGTGAAGATAGAGATAGAGAAGGAGATTTAGATTAAAATGAAAATATAGACCGAAATAGAGATGGATATGGAGATAAAGATAAAATGTATGGGATTTCCATAAGTACAAAATAATTTCGATCAAGCTCTGTAAATCTGTAATCTAGTAATTTCGAAGAAACAACAATATAACGACTTTATGTAGAATAGAATGAGGAAAGACTCATACTTATTAGTATTTCATCTACAAGTGTCCTTTCACAAATGCTTAATAAGTCCAAGTACTGACAGAAGAGTGAATTATATAGGCTACAGTACGTTCGGTCGGACATTTTTAGCACAGTTTCATTCGATAAAGGGATCAAGGCTGGGGTGTTCTAAAACCGAATAAAAGCTGCTTTTCAATTTTTTGTCAGTAAAACAGAGACGTATTTTTTATACCCCGCTTAAGTTTGTTCTCATAACGGGAGTATTTAACGAAGCCAAGGAATCCAAATCAAGAAGTACATTGAGCCAAGGTCTTCCATGCACTCGGTAACTTGAGTCGATGTCGAAAATTTCGAAATACTTATAAAAAGAAATGATCATTGGCTGATGCGGTTGATGGCTTCGATTTTTTCATTTATGAAAACGTGCAAGTCGAAGTAGCCTAGTTTTTCGAAATTCTTTGGACATATTTAACGGATGTCAGTCAGTCTCTACGGGTGAACGTTCTCTAGATTATCCCAAGCTTACCAATTCATAAATGGCTGTAGCTATTAAAAATGCTATAATTGATTTTTTGTGCTCATAAATTTTTATTAAATTTTAGTAATTTGATTAAACATGTTTCATCAATTTTTACTAGTTATTTCATTTATTTATTTGCTAGTTCACATTAAAATAAACATGTTTATATATATGTATGTATGTATGTATGTTTTTATTTGAATATTTGCAGGCCTTTCCGAAATTCACGAATGCGAATTTACATACAAACAAACAGTTCTGAAATATTTTTTTCTTTTTCATATTGTAGACCATTCACGTTTGTTTAACTCGAACATTTCATACAAAATGAGTACTTTTAGCTGGAGTTATTGGTGCGTTTGTCGTATCGCTGTAGACGTATCTTTAACCCGTTACGTTAAGATTACGTTACAGATAGTAGCACCAATAATCGAGTGCATTGTTTGTCATAAGGTTGGTCGAATCCGCTGTTTTATAAGGTTACCGATCACGCACCAATAATTCTAGCTTTAACTAGTATAAGTTTAAACTTTAAAGGTATGTATGTATGTAAGTGTATTTATGTATCAATGTACCTATATAATGTTATTCTTTATGTTCTTTTTTATTTGCTACATATTCTGTTAATTTATTTCTTTTTGTGAAGTTCATACATGAATATGGTTGCAGAAAATTTTTTTCTATATTTCAATCTCTAAATGATCTTCAAGACTTAGAGTATTTGGTTATTTATTTGTTTATTTATGAAAATGTATTTGTTTATGTATACGAAAACTTGATTTATCCAGGGCTGCGTAAGTGACTTTAACTTTGATTAATAAACAAATAGTTTTTATTTTGAGGTTATGTTTTGAAAGAATTAGTTCTATTCTATGAAATAAAGATTAATTATAATAGTTTCAGAAAATTTCATAAAAAATGCGAAATTTTAAAAAGGCCCATACATTTTTCACTCTTTCACTTTATTTTAAAAAAATCCCATAGTCCGTTTGGCTGGATGGAAAATGTTTAGAACATGCCATGATCCAACTATAACAGGTCATAGCAGCTCGACAAACACAGAGACACACACAAGTTTTACATGTATGTATTTTGTTTTTGTAATTTTTGAGTTTATAGTAAAAATCGCACTGGAAAATGTATAGATTGTCAAAAATCGAGAAAAAAATAAAAATCAGCTGGCCTGTATTGTTGGATCATGGAAGATGTTCAGTGCTGCCCAAAATTTTGTGTATCGAAAGTGTACACTGAGATTTTGAGTTTCGTGATAAAAGAGTATTGATTATCGAAACTGTTGTGGGAACGGCAAAAACTCAACACATTACGCTTCTAATCGAAATTTTCATATCCCACAGGTAATTTTATATATTTTTAGTATCCCGATGTTGGTGTGTTTAAAAAAATTAATTTTAGTTTTTAGGATGATTCAAAAGATGGGCGTAATACTACAGCACTAGATATTATAGAAACCTTTTCCACAGTGCACAAATACTCGTACATATATTGTTGGTGCGAATTCGCCAATTTTTGTGCTCTCTTTTTTATAGTCAAGGGATCGATTTAATTTTTTTTAATTTCTTTACGCAGTCCTGTATATGTAAGTATATTTTAGTTGAGTTTAAGTATCCATGACTATAAATATGTTTATTTTATCTGTATCCATTGAAATATATAAATATTTTATTCTTTCTTTTATACTAAGTTTAAGTTATAGTTTATATAATAAATACGTTTGTATTCAAGATAATTTTATCCTCTAAATAAAAGTTTACAAGTGCAGCACAAATAAGGCAAGAATGTTTTGCAAGTTTATACATATTTTTGTTTATGTAGTACAAGTATATATGTTAATTTTTAATTTTTTGTACATACATATTTTGAAATCATTTTAATGAAGACATTTTACAAATGTACGTTACTATTTTGAAACTATCACATTTTAAAGCAACGAACATACCTTAGTTACATACATATATCAACACATACAAAAAAAACTTAAAATTTAAGGACGGAAAATAATTGCTTCATAAATACACTAGATGTCAGTTGTCGTGCAAGGCTTCGCCACGAAAATAAAATTACTATGCAGAGGAAAAATACTTTTAAGTATTATCTGTTGTTTATAGACTTCTGTCGCTTTAAGTTTCACTATATTTAAAACTTATTTTGAGACACCATTGTAAACAGCTTAATAAAATATTTTTGTGCCGTAGAATGAATTCTAAAGTTTGAGTTGGACATTTAGTAAAGGGGTCAAATTTCTGCAAGCCAATTCGACCAAAACCGGCTGCAAGAAACAACTAGATTGAGTAGTATACTTCCCTAAGTGCTAACATTCTTGCGAAAGTCTTAAAGTATGCAAAGTTTAAATTTAATATTATTGTTTCAAATCTACATTTACAACTAAGATTTCAACTGGGTGTAGTGTCATATAGTAATTAATATTCGTAAATTATTCCACTAAGTTCTAATAAATAAATATATACATAAAAGTATACAACAAAGTATATTACAAAGTTGCATTTATCGCTGATACTTTGAGGTAGTCAAAATATATTATTGAAAGCTTATTTATTATACTAATTAAACTCCTCAATTTTAGATCATGTACTTTTGTATGTATTTAATTTGAATGAAATTCATTACAAATCAAATAAATAAACATCGTAACAAGCCAAAGCGATGAAAATATATTTTAATTTAAGTCACTAGTAAAATCACTTTATCAAGACGTGAATTAATTTCGATTATTTAATTAAAGCCATATTTAATTTACAAAAGCGTAAGATTATTGCAAAAGAGAGCGTAGATTTCAACAAATAACTTTCGAGGGTGAATTGCACTTCATGTAATTAAAATTAATTCAATTTGGTTAAAACTTTAGTTCATTTAGATTTATTTTGATATCTTGAAATCTTAAAACCTGTTACCTTTTATCATTATCAATATATTCATGTTATTTTATATTTATTACTTTCTTATTATTTTATGATTTCTTAAGTTTTTTATATTATGATTTTTTTGATTACATCGTATTTTATTTTATTATTTGATTTGATTTTATTTTATTTTATTTCATTTCATTTCATTTTATTTTATTTTATTTTGATTTTATTTTATTTTTTATTATTTTATTTTGCTTTATTTTATTTTATTTTATTATATTTTATTTCATTTTATTTTATTTTATTTTATTTTATTTTATTTTATTTTATTTTATTTTATTTAATTTTGTTTTATTCTATTCTTTTTTAATTTATTCTATTTTATTTTAGTTTATTTTATTTGATTTTATTTTATTTTATTTTATTTTATTTTATTTTATTTTATTTTATTTTATTTTATTTTATTTTATTTTATTTTATATTATTTTATTTTATTTGATTCTATTTGATTTTTTTTTATTTTACTTTATTTTATTTTGTTTTATTTTATTTTATTTTATTTTATTTCATTTAATTTTGTTTTATTCTATTCTTTTTTATTTTATTTTGTTTTATTTTATTTTATTTTATTTTGCTTTATTTTATTTTATTTTATTTTATTTTGTTTTATTTTATTTTATTCTATTTGATTTTTTTTTATTTTACTTTATTTTATTTTGTTTTATTTGATTTTATTTTATTTTATTTTATTTTATTTCATTTAATTTTGTTTTATTCTATTCTTTTTTATTTTATTTTGTTTTATTTTATTCTATTTATTTTATTTTATTCTATTCTATATTATTTTATTTTATTTTGTTTTATTTTATTTTGGCGGTATCAATTTTATATCTTTTCTGTTATAACTTTTCGTTTTCTTTTTTCAGTTAGTTTTATAAATTTTTTTTTTTACATTCGAAATATATTTCTAATTAATTTTCTATAGTTTTTCCAACCTACGCTAAATATGTTTTCATGCATACATGTAAATACTATATGAATGTATGTACTAAGTATATATGTATGTATATATTTAGTATGCTTTTGGTATTTGTTGAATATCAAATTGTGCTTTTCATATTCTCTTTTTGTTGCCAAACAAAATTTATGAAATTACTTGTACAATATTTTATAGTTTCAGTTAATCACAAAATGATTAAGCTTATGTTACAGTGATCATTTCAGGTGTCATAATTTTCTCCACTCCTTTTTATGTGGAGTTCTAAATACTACTTCTCATATATGTATATTGTAGCGCCACTTTTTTAACTTTTCCATTATAGTTACCGTAGAAATTGAAAAATAAAGCAAAGTGATCGATTTTCCAAATTTTGAGGAAACGCTAAAAATTATTAAGGACCTTCAGTATGATAAACTGCAACTAGACTGGGAAAATATTCATGGTACTTTAGATCGCTTCCTTAAACCACTGTTATGTTACTTCTTTTCAGAGAAGGTTGAAATTAAGAAATTAAATTTAAATCTGTAAATTTACATAACTAAAAATTGGGTGATTTAGAACTTCAACCAGCTATTGTGAAGTTCTATCAGTAAGCACACATCAGTTCATAGGTCAACGAAATTACGGAGCTAATATCCGTTTTGTATGGCATTAGGATAATTTAAAAATTCTTGCTAGATGAATAGCGGCCAACAACAATTTACAACCAAGGACATTATCTGATTTTGCCACATGTAGCTTTGCTGTCAAAAAAAAAAATTTAACTGCACATTTCAAATCATTCCCCTAGCACTTTTAAATGCATTCAAGATCATTTTAAAGCTGACTCGTGCGGGTTCACAGCTCATATTGCAAAAATTAAGGTTAACCAAGAAGACAGCTTCATATGCACTTAAGGAGTATTCTGAGTTCGTCAAATCGTATCATCGAACCTGATTGAGATTTTCAATTGTCTTTATGTGGGTGTTGAGATTTTACCACAACAACTTTCTGGTGCTTTTATGGTGTGATATATAGAAATATAATGAATATAAGAATTTAGGTATAGTATAAAAGAAAATTCGGTGCCGAGTTAATATCGTTGATTTCTGACCGTTACATACTGAAGTACTACGAGTAATTACGACACTTCTGGAAGTAGTGAAAAGATCCATACTTTACTGGTAACGTTTCATTCTTAACATTAACATGAATATATAACATTACGAACATGTGTATGTGTGTATGATTTTATAATTAATTTAATGTAATATTTGTCTGATTTGTGCCAACTTGGTTTTTTTTTTAACTACAACTTCTTCTCATCACCACATACATTTCTTTGGCACCGAAACATTATTCAATACAATATTTTTATTTACTTTTTTATTACTTTTCTGTAGTCATTAATACAAATACAACTATTAAATTCAATCTTTTAGTTTCAACAACGATTATCTTTGGTTTTACTATATTAAGATCTAATAAAACATTTTTTGATCTTTGACTAGACTTACATACGTCTGCATGCCATTGTAAAGGGTGTATCATTTAAAATGCTTATACATTTCAAAAACTGTTTTAATGTAGATAATACCCAAACCGCAATAAAATGAATATATTTTCGTGTATTCACAAATTGTTATGCGCACTTAATAAAACAACACCCTTTACGCACCATGTATGTACATATGTATGTAAATATATTAATTAAGCATTTGGTTTCTGACTGCGCCAACAGCAGAAAACATTATATCCTAATTATAGATTTGTCTGCTGGCCAGTGACACTGCCTCCACCAGTTGCAGTTGCACTACCACTCATCCCTCCACATTCTCTAGATCCAAGCATGCTTATCGTGCTGCCGCCCATAGCATTGGCTGGAAGTCCCAAGCCGCCACCTCCACCTCCACCAGTAAGTAAGTCGTGTTCGGTTTTAGCTTGTCGTAGCCAATTGCGTAGATCTCTAGTGCGCTCCACCAAGCTCGTGGTATAGTTAACAGCACGTGGACTTTGTGATACAATTGTATTTGCAGCTAGTATGGCGCCACCCATTGAATTTTGCATACGTCCAGTGGCTAGTTGACGATATGTTTCCAAACGATCTGCTAATGTTGGTATGGATTGTGGTGCATGCATGAGCGTTGAAGCTGTGCCGACACTTTGTGGATGGCCGTGTGGTGTTGTGGCTGGACTAGCGCCAGCTGAAAGCATGTGTGACCAGTTTAATTCGGAAGGTGAAATCATGGGTATACCTGTAGTTGAGTGAAAATAACAATAAGTAACAGTTGGATAGTCTTCAAAGTAACAAAACAAATATTACTTACCTCCATGCTGTTGACTCTTGCCAAGTATATCAAGTATTTCGCGTATCTCTGCATTGAGTATTTCCAAGTTTTGTATACACTCAGTGGACTCCTGGTGGTAGGCGTCCTTGCGCTTATGCAAATTTTGTGTATCACCACCACTGGCGAAATCAGTGCTGCTAAAACCCGAACTCGAATGGGACGAGAGATCACTTAGAGTGGCATCATCTTTCTGCTCCACACCTAAGAAATCCATTGCGGGTTTCTCTTTCTCGTAAATCCGTAGCAGACTTTGTTCCAAATGACGCAAGCGTATTACTTTCTCGCCGAGTAGTGCGCGTGTGCGATGCAAGTTTACCTCCATTTCGGTCAATTCTTTTTCCTCTTGTATCAATTGATCCAATGTGTGTCTAGTTGTGGAAGCCTTATGACGTTGTTTGATCTCGCGCTGTCTGGCACGAAAATTGGTACGTTGTGTGCGTAACGATTCCTTAGCACGTCGCACGCTATCACGCTCCAAATGTATGCGATGCTTAAAGAATTCGAGCTCAGAGCTATTGCCTACACCGGCACGATCGTTTGATATATCTGAGAATGGATAGCGTAAATGGTATGTGGTGTCGAGAGTATTCTCTGGAAATTGATCTTCTAAATCTTCTAGCTTCTGTAGTTGGTGACGCAAGTTTTCAACGGGCGTACATGGTCGATCGGTTTTGTAATTGTCTGAGTTGAGACGCGATGTGGAAGCAGATTTCGTGCGTGAAAATAACTTTTTTCGTTGTCCATTACCACGTGCATTATTGTTGTTCTCCTGGTTACATTGAAATGCTGCTTCAGAGTCTGAGTTTCCATTGTCACTCAGCACTGGTGCGGGCAAATAACGACCCTTGCTATAATTATTCGATATTGTGGTGTCGGATTGACTAATCGAAGTTGTCGTATCATCCTGTACCTGCAAGTGCTTTATATACTTCGAAGCAATGCCCGGCTTACGTGCCATAGCCATGGACGCGCGCTCAGTTGAACGTTCGCGCCCATGTTCCTTGACGCTGGTAACAGTTGTTAGATGCGTCTTAGGTGGCACTGGTGGCTTCATTGTTTTACCACCTAATAGTGTAGCACCCACACCCGTTGAGCCATGCTCTTGGCAGGAAGTCGACAATGAAAGCGAACGGTTTTCGCTATTACCAATTGACGGCTTGTTCGATATGGACCTTTCAGTTTCTGAACCAGTTGTTGTGGTATTGGTATGTAGACTCTGTTGGTGTAGCGCTTGTGCCTCCCGACGCCGATTGCGTCGTTCTAATGATAGTTTGACATCCGTTTTCAAGCGCACATATTTCTCTTTCAAACAACGGTATTTATCTTCCAACAAACGCTTCTCACAGCGCACTTTCTCATATAGACGATCTTCGCCGCTATCACGCATACGCTGTCGTTCCAAATCCAGCTCGTGCGTGAGTTTGTCACGCATCTCCGCGTGTTTACGTGCATGTTCCTTTCTCATGATTTCTTCCTCACTTTTAAGATCGCGTTCTAGATCTTGCAAGATTTCGCTATGATTCTTTTGCAAGGTAGCCATGTGCGCTTTGTGTTCATCTACGACAGTCTTACGTTTCATGCTTAACTCGTCCTCTAAGTGTGCGCGATTTTCTTGCAAGCGCATTTGGAATGTTACCTCCATTTCTTCGCGGTGTGAGTTCAAACGCGAATCGTATTCTTGGCGTATACTTTTAAGCTTTTGTTCGTGTTCAAGTTTAATGGCGTCTATTTCGCTTTGTAATAGATATTCCAAACGTTCGCGTTCCTCTTTGAGTAGCGTCTGTTTTTCCTTTTCAGCAGTTTGTACAGGAGCATCGTACTCTTTATCGTGTTCCAGTTGGAGTTGTGTACGATTGCTCAAATCCTTATCAGTTTTGTCCGTATCTTTTTTCAAAAACCCAACAAGCTTCGAAGCCACCTTTAATGTACGCAAGGCAGGCTTCTCTACTCCTAATTTTGTTGTTGATGTTGGCTCCATCTCACATTTATTTTTATTCGTACATTCAACTCTTTCAAACGGATTAGATGCAGGCACAATTGAATTAACAGAGTCCTGTTCGGATTTATTGATTATAAAACTGCGCACGGAACTTCCTTTCGATTCAGAGTCTGTGTCTTCGTACAAAGGTTTAATAGTAGTCGAACTGTCTTTTAACTTTTCAAGGTAGCTAACTACAGAGCTGGGTTGTGGTAAATTGCCATATTCGGTGCTTTGTGAGCGCGCCAGCTCGGAGAGTTTCACACGGTCGCGTTCTGGTAAGTCCATTGATAAACTTTGTGCCTTTAACATTTGTATAGTTTGTGCCTTTGGTACCGTTATCACTTGTATATCCTTCAAGGGTTTTTCGTCGTTCATTAAAAATGGATTAAGGCTACGCGGTGCACCACCTTCAGCACCAAGTGCAGCATATCGTACACAGCCATCAATTTCATCATCGTCATCATCATCCCAAGGATCATCATCTTCTACGTCATCGTCGTCGGAGCCAACTGATGCTTCTGGACTTTGCGTTAGTTTGCGTGAGCTGCTCGGTTCTTCTTCTGGGGAGCCACGTATTTTCGTTTCATCCAAATTGAAACGCACACTTTTCTTGTCTTCTGCACCACCACTTTCTGGTTCATCCCTCTCTGTTTTCCTACGCATATCCGTCAAGCTTGAGTCACGCAATATGCCCTTCACACACTGTGGTGTACCAGCCGTACCTTCAGCAATTATACCACTGGAATTCGAATTCATCAGCATAGCGGCTGTGGCTTGATTTAAGCCCGCTTCCATTTGCTTCCTTGACTTTAGGAACATCGCACCTGTACCGGAAAGCACGAAAGCTCGTTTATCTGCAACGGTCCCACCAGCTACATCGCTTTCAACTTTATTTGCTGCAGCTAACTTTGAGGAAAAACTATCCGCACCAAATTTCATGGCTAACGAAATTTGTGGATTTGTTTTAGTTACCTCGAAACGATTTCCTTTATTCGGTTGAAATGTTAAGCCGAAATTTTTACTTCTAGATTCTAGAAAACGACTAACACCACCACTAAATCCGCTAGTGCTTGTACTATTAGCCGCCGAACCTGAACTGCTGGAAGCAACAGCTGCCGCGCCACCACCAAATGTGCCAGAATTTGCTGTTCTTGCTGTGTAATTTATATTCACATTGCCCACTGGTGAAGACATTTCGTTTGTGTTGTTGGTATTGTCACATTCATCATTGCCTTGTAGGCTACGTATACCCGAGTCGAGCTGTGAAGCATCATCCGAATTATCAATAACAGGTGTGGCTGCAATGGTTGTGTGTTTGTGACGCGCCTGTTCAACCAACTCACGATAGATTGCATCAAGTGGATGGTCCCATTGCGACTGTTTCGTTTTTGTATTATAATAATAATGGCCACATTTCACTTCGGAATAACTGTAAGAAAAAATTATATAATTAGTCTGTGTACTTTATAATTAGCTTGTATACACAAATTTTTGGTGCAATGGAATTAGGAAGGCTCAGCGGAGTCGGATATTCCAACTGAATTGAAGTAAAATTGCGACACCAAGAACGAAAAGAGGCTCCCGTAATGAACGACGGAAGCTGTATAAACTGGGAGGAATTTCTGCAGCATGAAAATTAGTGACATGCTAATGGAAGTACGGATCGGAACATTTCCGTCTACTTCTGGGTGAACGCAATAATTCAAGCCCTAACCCACATACATTCCACCATTCGAAATAATAAGCAATAACGTGGTTCCAAAATAATGAAGCGGATCAAAACTGAAGAGTGGGAACTTTGAAGTGATCAGCTCAAATCATAATCATACATAAGTGTACCAGTAAGACTTTAGATCTGGCAAGTGTTCTATCGACTATGGGTTCCCGATGCGGCAGATCTTGGAGACGATATAAAATATGAAAATGTATTCTACTAGGCAGAATTTGATGGGACCTGCTCTGTTTTTAACAAAAGGACCTGAGAGACTGAACTTTGCTCGTGCTTTTGCGAGGTTCCACTAGGTAACTTTAATTAGAAATAGTTTTGTTGAAATCTGACATGAAATACCTCTTGTATGATGCTTAATGGGAACACCTGTGTAAAAATTTTGGGATTTTGGAACATTACATAATGCGTAGTCGGTAGTATCTAACAGCAGAGCCACATAGTCGAATATCTTAACATTGGGATTTGCCATTCAACAAGTTTTATAGAAAAAACTACTCAAAACAAATTTACATTTTCTGTGGATTTACCCATAAGTATTTTTGCATCATAGACTAATTTCTCTACTGATTTATATATCCATGCGCACTCTAAATATGCTAGAAATAATGGAAACATACTCGTATCATACATATGTATTTACTTACCATATCTTCCAATCCGTTGGCAGTGCTTGCATCAACCCCTCTTTAGCCAAATAAAGCAAATGTGGCTCTTTAACTGGATCAATGCCAACCATCAAGGCGTAGTCATGAATTTCTATAATTAAAATGCAAACAAAAAGTTTTTATTGTAATATTTAGAGGGGTTTTCGAATTGGTTTTAATGAGATATAAATGACAAAAAGATAATAATTAATATGGTAAAACAGCTTGTGGCCAGTGTTGCCGTCAAAGGAATTTAAGCTTTTTCACACGCAGACCCTATTATTATGTTTATTAACAAACAGAGCTGCTGTAATTTCTTCTTCCCAATAATTAACACCAATTAAAACCACCAAGGGAAGTCAAGACCTTTTTTCTGTTTTTTTTCCAACAAAATGGAGCCATTCGTTTCCTCTGGCTATGACCGTAGGATTTTCATTTTAGGTCGCTGCTTGATTGACACCTTTTGTCGTTGGCGGTTCGATGCAGTTTTTCACATAGATCAACTCTTGACATATGGAGTAAGCTAAATATCGACAGCCACACTGCAAAACCCCGTAAGTCACTATTTTTCCAAAAATAAGGTTCTGAGCCTTTCCCATAGATCGTGATATTTCGCACATTAAAATTCAGTCAAAATCGGGTTACAACTTCCCGTTTCTTTCCAGTGGTGAAATGAAATAACCGTCGCTCATATAAATACGTTATAATTATTACAGTTTTTTCCCTCTCCTGAAAACTTTTTTGTTTTGAACATACAGGGTTTTGCAGTGGGGCTGTCGATATGCTCCTACTGCTCTACATCATCCGTCAATCGAATATTGCTTTTAGGATGCTACCATTGAAGTCGATTGAGAAACTTCACGACGGCTCGTTAGGAGAGGAAATAACTGTTTATTCGCCATAATTTTTCCATTTTCACCCTACAAAAGACATTTTATAAATGCGTCCAGGGCGTTCTTAAGTAGCAGGTTGTTCAATATTTTGCCCAGATACGATTATCTTAAACTCAGTTTTCGAAAGCAGTCCGGAAGGAATTTCTTACTGCACCACTTAAACAAAGAACAATCTGCTATGAATACGAATGAATGGCTACGAATAAAGTCCCACTCCAGTTCGATCTACAAAGAGGACTCCGATAAATCATATCAGTTTCACTATCATTTCATCATCATACCTTTTTAGTTGAAATATGTTATGCCTTCCTATAAGTGCGTTCGTACTTCATTATAATTAACGAATAAAAATAGAATTTGGCCATGCAAACTGGGTGTGTTAATAGCGCTGACAACACAATCTTAGAAAGGAAATGTGTAAGCTCATATAGAAAAGGTGAAGGAGTGCGTAAACAGAATGCCTGTCATCAACAAAGCTTAACCCCACGGATGTCTGCTGAATATCATTTACTAAATTTTTCTGTGCGGTTATACGAGTTTATGAGTAATAGTGATGCACAGAACTTCTAGTTCCAGTTCGTCCAAAAAATTAGGACTCTTAAAACTATTCGAAACTTCGATTGTCGACCTTTTTTTCTGATGAAAATCGAATGTTCTTTTTCGAATATTAGATGCGCTATTATTATTCAAATATTAGATAAACTGCGAATATTCGATATACATGCATAGTACGTTTATTCTAATACTTGTTACATTTTTAACATTGGATCTACTTTTCATATTTCAAAATGAGCGGAAAAATAATAATAATAGTAAATAGAGCTGAGTCCGAGAGACATTTTTTAATAGCCGAATATATGGTCTTACCACAAAGGAGTTGTTTATTGCAAGAAAACGTTAACATTCATAAATTTTTTTTTTTATAATAACCGACTTTTCGTAACAGATAATGATAGTTTTAAATAAATGCATTTGTTAGTAAAAAAAAAAAAAATTTGTTACAAAAATTGTTTTTGTTTTCCATAACAAAATGTGTATCCGACAAGTACTCGAAGTACTAAACAGAAACGAATATTCGAATATTGAATAGTTCGTTATACCACGAAGTCCAAAATTGATTTTCAAAAGAGGTGCAATCTAAAAAATACTTTTTCATAAACATAAACATACACTTGTATTTGTTTTTTGTTTATCAAGCTACTTTTCCACTCTTTAGACTTTTAAATCTCGCTTTTATGTACAAAAATAGGCTACTCTACAAGAATTAAATAGGTTTATATACATTCATATGTACATGCATGGAGTAAAAACATGGATATAAACCCAGCAAAACATTGTATAAGCCATTATAATATGCTATGAGTTTGGGGCTATGTGTGTAGACTTATGCTTTTCCGCGAGAATGGCAAGAGACAGATACTGAAACTACAGATGAAGTGTCTTCATATTGGCTCATAATTATAGTCAAATTAAAATAGAGTTTTTTCAACTGGAGCATGATTTTAAAATAGACTTTATTTAATGTCTGTCATAGTGGACTTAAAATACATTTTATGTCCAAGACGGAGTTTTAATTTTAAAATGACGAAATGGAGTCTTCGTTACTCCAAACTTAATTGCGGCTTTTTCCTCTTGTTACTACAGATATGGTATGGCTTATGAATAAAATAGTTGACACATGGGGACCTTGCAAAACATAAGGGGACCTTGTTACATATATTTCTAGCTAAAATCTTTGTTTAATATGACTATTATTCACTAACATTTTAAGTGCCTTTTTAAGCAACGACTATGAGCAATGTCCCAAATTGATATTAATCTTATACATATATGTATGTTTTTCAAAAACGCAAAAATCTATGTAGAACACAGGTAAATACTGATTGTTTAATGTCTCGAGGTTCAGCTTTTACAAATGATATTTCTAGATTAAGAACGATATAAATTCACTTCATTGAATTAATTATTAAAAGGATTTCTGACACTAGATACATAGTTTTTAAGTCAATAAAATTCTCCTTGAGATCATGTTTTCCTCTTTTCACATTGTTTTTGGTTTTTTTTTGTCTAAATTACCAAATTAAATAATAAGGCCATACTATACCTTAACCTTAACCATAAATATTGTAAAAGAAACTATTTGAGACGACTTTCTGTAAGCTTGACAATTTTTTTGTTGGGTATTTACACAAAGGTGGGATGTCATTTAATATTCTATCTGCAGAGTAAACAGTGAATGGGACTACCAAACATAATAAAAGCGACAACAGTAAACAGACATTTAAAAAGCATAGAAAAATAAGGATAATGAAAAACAATAATACACACAATACTGCAATGCAGTTAGAGACGAGAACGCAGGGAATTACTTAAATGTGTTCTAAGCATCTAAAGGTGGCGTTATTTGCATTTGCTGGCTAGTCTCCCAATGATGTACTAGGAAAAAACGGCATACATATACATACATATGCATTAAGGAGTCGCAATCAGTTTCGAAAAATCATTTCCAGACTTTTTTTGATGATATAATATAAAAAAACTTGTAATACTGAACAAAAAAAACTATATAAGTAAATTTTTAGTATAACGACGGCTGAGTAGAGGATCACGCTGTTTCAAAATAATTTTTAGAAAACGTCCTATCGCAGAATGTACATATTTAACGAACGCCCAATTTGTGATTTTATTTTTTCAATAACGCCCTATTTGAAATCGGCGGCAAGACGTAAATGCAATGCCCCACGCATGTAATCGAATTATCGATAAACCGGGCCGAAAACTTCAGACTAATCTCAAAAATCAACCAGAAATCATTTGGAAACTCTTACACCGTTTTTTGAGCTTTTCAAGAATTTTGGGAATTTTGGCATAACACTGTTGCGAAATATCTGTGTGAAACCAGACCTGTAAATTTGATTAGTATACAATTAGTAATAAATAGATGACAGATTTTTTAATTGGCAATGGTTATTTTAATTGTTTTTAGGAAAAGGCAAAAAAAAACAAAAACTAAAAAAAATCCAATATTTTCTTTTATTATGATTGCGAAAATCATGATTTCTATTAATTATATTTAATCATTTAATTTTAATAGTCATTAAAAGTTTAAAGTAATGGTAATCAATCATCAGAAAAATAATCAATCAAACCGGTAATCATTACGATTATCGATTATTAACAAGTCTGTATGAAACTAGAAAACACGTCCACGCTTCGCTGCGTCACTAATAATAAATTAAGTCCGATTTTAATCACTACATCTCCTAAACCAGTTGAGATATAGAACTTAATCACAGATGTAGCCTTTTACATTACTCATTAGTAGCACTGGTTTAATACCCATATTATATATGTACATATTTTACATAATTTATGTCAAACTGCTCCACATATTGGGCGATAACTTCGAAATCGGACGAGCTAGTCATCAAGTAATGCAATAGCTTCAAAGCCTGATTAAATTCTATTCGGCAGCGTTGTTAATCGCAGAAAGCAAAGGACAATTTGGTACTATATTAGAACAACTAACTAGACCATTTTAAGTGCCACTCACTGCATGTCGAAGTATCTTTGTGGAAAACAATTCCAGGTATTCGCAATGCATTCCTTAAGTGGATCGATATATGTATGTATGTATGTATGTGTATATGTGGGTATGGTTTCAACTTGTCAAACAGCAAGCAGTATTTACAAAAGTCTAAGGTTAAAAGCGAGAAGTTTAAAATGGACAGCAAATTGTTATAATAGAATTAAATAAACCAACAAAATTAAAAACATAACAACAGACTCAGGGGATATCCGCCTCGGTTAGCAACAACTCACAATTAATTAGTGTAGGTATACATATACATGCATATGTACATACACATTTAGGTGCATGTGCACTGGCATACACATACATATATCCATATACATTACCACTGCACCCGTTAATACTAAAGGGTGTAAGGGTAACCTCCACCAGCTTTCGCGCTCCCAACCCAAACGAATTTGTATATGGTTTTAAGCATGTTAGGGGTGTAACGAATACTTCCATTCGCCAACGCGACCTATGCGAATGATTCTCATGATTTTAACCTTCATTTGTTAAGAAAATTCTGCGTGTCGGTTGGTTGCTATTCAGCGTAATGCTTAATAAGCAGAACCATTGATGTGGGTGTAACGAGGTAAACGAAATCGACCAAAAGGTATCGGCATCACTGCAATCAAATTAAAAGCTAGCTTTAACTTAGAAAGATTGTTAGACGCAAAAGATACGAAGTATAGGTGGGGAATCATGCTTTTACAAAATAGTACTTGATTGGCAAACCATCCTGTATACTGAGAACAACAGAATACGGAATCTCACTACTAGAATTTTGAGGTTACATATGTATGCAGCGTGAATCAGATTAGATTTAAAAATTGCTAAAAACACCATAACCTTCAGGACAATAAAACCTTTTTTTTTAATTCAAGATAGATCTCCTGCAGTACACCGGTTAAGAAACAATTTCATGAAGTAGTGATTTAGTGATGCGCTCACAAATACATACAGACAGCGAGGCAGAAAGGAGGCAGAGAAGTCGTAATTGTTAATTTTCTTGCTCGAAGTACGACCGTCCCTATCTATTTTTAAGTATTACGATATTATGTATGGATAAGCCTGTTCCAACGCTGTATTATATGGATGAAAATATATTAAGTCAACTTTTGTTGCCACGACTGTGTACATATGTATTTAGATTGCCAACTTTTGTCGTATTGCAATGTGCAACGATCCAAAGCATTATAAAAATTTAACATGCAAATTCCAGCAACAAATTATGATCCGAATATTCATTGTAGTTGCATTTGTATGTATGTATGTTAAACTTTTATGCGGCTCTGGAGTAGGGCCTTAAGAACACGGCATTGAAGGGCAGTACATCTTTCCAACTTGAATTTAATTTGATGCCGCGGTCTTCGCATGATGCGCTAACAAAGATATATTGTTCTGATATGTTCTTGTTATGTGTCAAAAAAAAAAATCCACTCTTTTCTGGTTTCGATAAAAACTAAAAGATGTTTCCTCCATTTCGTTATTTCTGTGTAAGCATATGGCATTGTTTATCATTAACAGCTGTTTCTCGCAATTTCTTTTTTGGAGTTTTCATAGGCCGGTCATTTCAATAACGAAAAAAGGTCGTGTACAGAATCGAAAACGAATGTCCGGAAAACGTGCCCTACCGCCACAAATTGAACCAAAGGCAATATCTTTACGAGTTTTGTATTAAACAATCAATTCCCTCATACTCATCCCCTAGATGGTCTACAGCTTCCATTAATAGAACTTTTCCGAATGTCCTCGGACTGCAAGTTTCGTAGGCTGGTACCTAGTCAATCAAAACATGAAATCGGCCTTACGCTTTTATAAAAGACCGTATAATCTAATCGGCGGCTAGTTCAACAGCTAACGTTGACCGGAGAATTTTACATAGCCTTAAATAATTAATTTTAAATGGCTCTATTATAGGAAAGGTTGTCATCGTGAGAACTGAAAATTGTTATAGCCCAATTCTTCTTGTTCCTATAATTTGCAATAGTCATTGCAGCTATCACCACCTCGTTTGTAGCTGAAAATAGCACCATAAGTTGTCGGTCATCAACTACATGTTTGTTCATGGCAGTGGCACTGGAGGGTGTTGATAGGAATTGTTGATTCTTTAATATTTCACCCAGTACAACACAAACGCCGATCGCTGAAAAAGCTCATTGCTACATCGAACTTACATTTTTTTTAACGATAACGATGTCTATAATTCGGGAGCTGAATATTTTTAAAGGAAATTACATTTACCACTTTTAAAAAAACATCTGAAACATATTTGAATACCTACATAGTAAATGGACTCAATACAAACATAAATAGGTATGAATGCATAGATTACCTTCAGGCGATGGTTCGGTCTCATCAAACACTTCTTCACATATAACAGACGTCGATGGCGATGCAATACCGGACTTCCCAGATGTCGATGACGATGCGGACGCTGCCGATACCGATACTGACGCCGACACTGAAATTGAGGCTGCGGATGTTGATGTTGCCATACTGGTATATAACACCGTTACAAGAGCAACTTATTAGCTAAACTCGGGTTTCACTGCGTTTATATGTATTGAAACTTCAAAAAACAGCATAAAATTCAGCTTTTAGGTTATTGCGAACCGATAATGGTGCATATTCGCCGTATACATACGAGTATGTGTAGGTGCACGCGCATAAGAATTTGTCAGTTACGAAGGTTAGCAGGCAAATTCTGTAAGCTGTCTCTAGTCACTAATAGAGACAATTTGTGGTCAATTTCAATTTTGAGACAATTTGGTATTCAGTAAGCTGTCTCACATCTCATGTCTCAAAAAAGAGTCACTAATTTGTCAGCTGGTTGTAGGCAGGTCACAAACAAGAAAATATAGGGATAAAAATTAAATAAATTGAAAGAAAAAATTTTTAAGTTTGAAATCATTTATAAATGTTTAAAAAAATAATAATTAACTAACAAAAGAAAAGAAAAAACAGACCAAAATTTGTCCTCGATCCCGGGTTCGAACCTGTTTCTCACACGTTGTACCTCGAGATACTTACTACCTCCGCTATTGCAATATTTATATGCGCGCTGCCAAATGCTGTACTTAAGATTTATGCATATCTGTTTCCACCACATATCAATGGTGAAATTTTTGTGATTCCTTCTTACAGAATACCGAAATCATCGAAAGTCACAAAAATTGTCTCTAATGAAAAATCTCAAATTTAGTGACTTGAGATGAGACAGACTTACAGAATACAGCTATAGAAGTACTTAATTTCGTACATATTTCACACAATTCACTTTCTTTGTTGTCTTAGGCTTGGATTATATTATTATGTATTGGAATTCGGAAAGCGTAGCTTAGTTAAGATGCATATATAGAAGAAACAATTATGCACCGCTGACCTAAAAAGGGGGTGTACACTTTTAGTCGTTACGAAATATCGACGGCGTTGCTGTTAATACATACATATGTAACCATTCAAGTAGATACGTACCGACGTATGTATGTTTTTAGGGAGGGTAAGATTGTTTCACAAAAGTCGTATGGTAATTTCGGATTCCAAGGAGCGAACAGAGTGGATTCTGAGGATAACAGGTAATTTTATACCTGGAAATTTAATTAACTGAAAAGGGAAATGTCGGTAATGCAGTACATGCAGTGCATGCAGCCGCGATTGAAGCGCTGTCAAAAAGGTTAAATGCTCGAAAGAGAATAAAACTACAACTGCAAAAAAAACGAAATTCCACGAAAACACATGCCAGCGTTGACTAGTATGCGTTCAAAAGCTTTGATATTTTCTGTCCCTAAAAATATTTACTAAACATGTGCATGTGTTGTTACCAAACTATAATCGGATGGTAAGTGTTGGAACTATTTTCTGACCTTTAGATTTTATCTATTTATTTTTTCAGTAAGAAGTCGGTATAAAAACTTCACAGTCGGTATAAAACCGTCGATCCCGAAACTTGGATTAACAGCCCTTGATCAGACTCATTAAGGTACGTAGGCTTGCACAAAGTGAAGACTGCTACCCGGTTTCTCTTTATGATGCCAGAGCTTAATTTACACCGCAGGGCACAACTGTTAAATATGTATTCAATTTGATTCAATATTGCTTTATTTTATGACTGGGGTTTGTTAACTCTTGTGCTTGGGGCTTTTCGTTGAATCCGGGGTCAAAAAAATAGCTTACCCTACCCTAAAGTAAGTAGGTATGGGTATGTGCAATAAGTATGTATGTATGTATCATTATTATGTGAAAGATTCACTTTGTTATTGTTTTGTTAAAGTCACGTTCTTCTTCTTTTTGGTCGGCTTCACCCAAAATGAGTGCCGTGTGATTGAAAGAGCTAGGGCAACGATTGCACACCACAACAACACCAACAACGCACTTGTAATGCATACGAATACATATAAAGGATACAGATTTTCGCCTACGCTTTTGAGTCAGCCTTTTTGATATGCAGCAAATGTACTATTTTTAACTTTTGATATTGCGCAATAAAACACAAATTATAAACTTAAGCACTCGATGTTTTTGACGTTAATATATATTTCTATGCACTTATGTGTGTATGTACATATTTGGTTACGCCTTTTATTTGATTGAAAAATATGCATTGAAAAGTTTTATTGATTTTTTCCGAAATAAGCAACACTTTGTTTTGCAACCACAAATGAAACCGTTATAATGGTCGACTTATTTGGATATACATATTTTTATTACCAGCTGGGCTATTTCAAATAAGGTTTTTTTTTTCAATGCAAATATGTACTTCTTTTTCAAATCCAATATGTATGTACATACATATTTTCAGGATTGATTAGTGTGTCAGGTTGGTTTTTTTACTCTTACGATTACTCAATGCGTTTTCTGTATGTTACGTCCATACTGTTCCAATTTCTTAAGCCATACTGATTTTTCGAAAATATGTGCAATCATCATTTGGGGTCTTTTCGACTGTTCTTTACTTTCCCTGCAAAAAACCGAAATCCTCCGTTCCATACTCCATAGAGTACTCCTTAAGGAGTATCGGAGTACTCCAACACTTATCCTCGCTCATATAAAAAAGGTGGTCCAATTTACATGGCGATGGCCGGTAATTGGATCACCTAATCCGACTCGGAGTACTCCATTTCTTTGCTTTTGAATACTCTATAGACCACCTACATGAGAGTACTCCCAAAATACTCCTATTGGATTACTCTATGGACTATTCAACAGCAAAGCGAGAGAGGGAGTAGGTGGTCCTCAAAAAGAACACATACTCCCTCTCTCGCTTTCCTGCAAAGTACTCTATCCCTGCAAAAAACCGAAATACTCCGTTCCATACTCCATAGAGTACTCCTTAAGGAGTATCGGAGTACTCCAACACTTATCCTCGCTCATATAAAAAAGGTGGTCCAATTTACATGGCGATGGCCGGTAATTGGATCACCTAATCCGACTCGGAGTACTCCATTTCTTTGCTTTTGAATACTCTATAGACCACCTACATGAGAGTACTCCCAAAATACTCCTATTGGATTACTCTATGGACTATTCAACAGCAAAGCGAGAGAGGGAGTAGGTGGTCCTCAAAAAGAACACATACTCCCTCTCTCGCTTTACTGCAAAGTACTCTATAGAGTAATATTTTGCCAGCATTTTCAAAGTACTCTCACGTAGGTGTTCCATAGACTATTCCGCAGGGTGCTCCGATATGGATTAGGTGATCCAATCACCGGACATGGGCTTATAAATTGGACCACCTTTTTGTATGAATGAGGATAAATGTTGGAGTACTCCCATACTCCAACGTTTTTTACAGGGATAGAGTAATATTTTGTCAGCATTTTCAAAGTACTCTCACGTAGGTGTTCCATAGACTATTCAGCAGGGTGCTCCGATATGGATTAGGTGATCCAATCACCGGACATGGGCTTATAAATTGGACCACCTTTTTGTATGAATGAGGATAAATGTTGGAGTACTCCCATACTCCAACGTTTTTTACAGGGTTCTTTGTGCAAGTAGCAATTGTACATACATATGTATGTATGTATGTATGTAATGATGTTTGTGTGCATTTTCGAAAATGTCCTTTCGCCGAAAGCTTTGCGCATGGCCCGTGGGGGTTGTTGTCATATGTTTTTCTTTTCCTATCCGCGTTTCCCCTTTGTTCTTTGTTTTCATTCAGATTTCATTCACATGGGCTTTATCGTGTACATAGACTGGGACGCCACGACACGCGTTCATACATACATGAATATACCTAAACACTTTCCTTGTACATACATACATACATATGTATGTATGTAAGTATGTACATATACATACATGGGTACTTCCATGGTAACTCACGTTACATCAGAAACAATATTTTACTAGTTACCATTCGGTTCTGAGCTAAACCGGAAATTTCGTACATGGAAGGCTATCTAACCGAACATGCCGGTAAAGTACCAAAAGGGTGTAAAAATTTCCAAATTATTTATTTGCCGGAAGAACAGAATTCGGTTACCATACTAGTAGAATCAGAGCATAGGTAATAATTTTTAGTTTGCCGCAAATCGAATTTTAAGTTTATGACACTGGTGATACCAAATCGCGACCACGACAGTTGGGCAGTACCGCGAGGGAAAACTGGAGCGTACCGGATTCATATCCGGCCAGAGACTTTTATTTCCACAACACTCCCCAAAACCTTCGGGGAGTGATTTTGTTGCTGAAACAACAACAACAACATAAGAACCGACTGAAACGCACGAATGTAATGACGTGCAACTCAATGGTTGTTCTACTGATATCATGCCTCTCACCCCTCACTATTCATCTTCTGACATAAGATGCTCCACTGGTCGCACCCAATGGCACCTGCGACATACGGGCATGTATCGGAGCATCCGGTATCCGGCAAAGCACTGTCACTTTCGACAAATTCCAGACCCCTTCGGGTGTGTTTTTGTCGTTACAAACAACAACTTTCAAATTGCCAAATTATATTACCATTAGCTGCTGCGCATGCTGTAGTGTAATATATTTGACACACTGTAAATCGCTCCACAACATTAAAATGAAATCCACACTTGAATTTACCATATGTTATTACGTTCCACAAACACAATTGAGGTAATTTAAGACAAATCGCGCCGGTAAATAGCAAATTATTCGCATAACATATCTTTTAACACATGAAATGGATGCGCAGAGCTATTTCCCAAATTATTACGCTGTGGAAGATATTTTTGTAACACAAGAAAAGGTTGAATGCAAAGTTAACTCGAAACTGTTGAAAATGGGTAAAATCCGAACAACCACTTTTTTGTGATGGAAATGTAAAATTTGATTTTTTTCAACTAGGCTTCCTTGATCCGGGTGCAGAATCTGACGATTTAAATGCAGGACGCACAGTGAATTTGCCTTTGTGGTATATAAAAGAGCTGAAGGTTAATAATCCATATTTTGCAGTGAGCGTACCCGATATTTACAAGAATGTTCATAAAGCAGTATGCGAGGCAGAAACTACACACATTGAGCTGGGAAAATTGCATCCATATTTTTACGAGTATGGGCGTTACTTGACACCTTACGATAGCAATCATATTGTAGGTCGTATAGTCTTCGAAACAATGCGCCAACGTGTACGCCACTTGCTAGATATATCAAAAAATACCACCACGGAAGGAAAACGGGAGCACAGACTGGATGATGTCGAACAAAAACTTTTCGAATCTGGAGTGAAAACGAATATACTGGTAAGCATGCAAGTAGTTTTCTAAAGTGTATTATAAATGGGGGTCCTCATTGTTTTTATAGTTCACAAATTGGCTTCAAATGAAGTCCAACAAAATAAGTGTCAGTGAATTGGTGCACGAGCATTGCAAAAAACGAAAACGCAATCAAATGGAACTTGATGGAGCCACCTCACCAGATCAGCCAAAAAAACGACCAACTATTTAAAATATATATATATATGTGTAATATAAAAGTAAAATGTCATATGTGCAGAGGTATTATAGCTATAAGAATAACACATTATAAAGGTTTCTGTTTTATATAATGAATCTTTTATTATACATACTTTTTACACTGAAAATTAAAGAAATCGATTCGCTATAGCTAAGACTTTGGTATAATCAGCACCTTTGGCGTGTGTTTTCTCTTTTAATATGGTCCTTAATATTGTCGGGATCGGTACATGGATACGTGTTCCCAACGGGCTGCCGTTATCGTCAATTAATACTATATTATTGCTATCAAACTTTGGTACTTTGGGTTTTTGATTTTGCTTTAAGCCAACTAGTATGCCCTTTTTCATTTGTCCCTTAATGGCAACAAGTACCTTGTCGCCAATATAGCCAACCGAGCGTTTATTATAAACATGAATACACCGGGGTGGCTTACCTTCGGCCATAGCACGTTTACCTATTTCGCTGTTGTCTACCACACGTAATCGCGCCAACTTGCGTATTTCATTGCAGGATGGTGATAGATGAAACTCTTGTCTCTGCTGAAAATTGTTTTGAATAACCTTTTTACTGACTACTTCTAATCTTGGCTGTGCAAATAGATTCGAAACTCGATATGTTCTAAAATTCTGCAATAGAATCTTCGACATTTTGCCTAATTTACCAATTTCCCAGAGAAAATATTACAATTATACAGGCTTGAACAGCTGACTAGAGTTGGCAAATATTCTGTACCTGTGATGCCATAGCAACAGCTAAAAAGCAATCTCAGCGACGAACATCCGGGTCAACTTCAGTATAACCCTGTTTGCTACATCACCTCTCATTCCATAAATGAACGCTAAGCATTGAGTGTATTTGTATTAGGAAGAAAATAGACAAATAAAGCATCAGCATGACATTTTCCAGTAGGAACAATGATTCTTAATTTAAATTAAAATTGTTTTACAAGTCGTTATAATAATTCCCATCGGATTACCCACCATATCCCACCCGGCCTTGAGCATTAGAAAAACCACAAAATTCAAATTGCGTTGTTTACATTTTGGTTGTTTTAGACTCTGCTGTTTGCATCTCCTTCTGACAATTTAGGCCAGCGTGTCCAAAAAAATTTAATCAGCTGATCATATGACATAACCTTGTTGTTGAACCATGCTTACCAACCAATTGCATGTTGGTTTTGCTCTTACGTTAAGGTTACGACTGCAGCGAAACGACAAAGGCAGCAATGACTCTATCCTTAGTGACTAGATACAGCACACAGATTTCACCTATAAATGTACCTTAAACTTATCACTTTCGTAAAAAAAAATATTGTCGTAGTGGCTACTCCATAAATTACACCTACCTATCTTGAAAATATCGCTTTGTGTAAAATTATCGTAAAATCCACAAAAAAGTGAAGATTCTGTATTTCATGTTTGTATAAATTATAAAATTAGACAAGAATAATAAAGTAAAAACTGGTGTTAACTGATTTACTTCATTTAGAAAGAAATCTAGCCATGGAACTTACTAACATGGATGTCCATGCAAACAGCACAGTTTGTCGAGTTTGTTTGCTTCAAAATGATGAACTATTTTCCATTTTTCATGAAACTCATTCAAGTGGCTTAACTCTGGCGGTTATAATATCCGAATGTACACGGTATCCTGTTGTTGCCGATGAAAATAAACTGCCTAAGAAAATTTGCTATGACTGCATGGAAAACGCCCGTATGGCCTATGATTTTAAACAACGTGTAGAGAAGGCGTATATGTCGTTAATGGGATGGGTAGACGAAAAGAAATGTTCATATGATACTAAAATTGAGTTTTCATCACCGACATCCAAGCTCGGCGATCGGAGGGATTATGGTACGCAAACTGACAGATTTTGTTTACATCCATGTGAATTGTGCGAATTAAAATTCTTCGATTTAATGGAACTCCGACAACACCGAAAGCAGGTGCATAACAGCAATACTTTGCAATGTAGAATTTGTGGAATGCGCTTCAAGCGTATAAGGCAGTTACGTAGTCATATGGTTCACAATCACCCGAGTGCTGGCATTGCATTAGAGCTACAGTGTACAATATGTCGCAAACAGTTTGGGCGCCGTGAGCATTTGAATCGCCATTTACGTTGTGTCCACCATCAACCGGATAAGCCAAGGTAACTTTAAATCTGAATATTTTCTATCTTAACTAACGTCTTTTTTTATTTTACGTAGTATTAAACGTTCGCTCAATGAACCGGAAATAGATCTCATCAGTCAAAAAATAAAGAAAGAGTTGAGTAGCTCAAAAAAGGAAAAGCGCGAAAACGACGAAGATACGAAGAAAAAAATGTAATATAAATTGTTCTTGCTGATTCCAATATTAAATTTTGCTTATAATTTCTTTTTAGAGAAATGGAAGAGAGGTTAGAGGAAAGTCAATTGGATAACGATCAAAACTGTATAGAATTACCGAAAACTTCTTTAGCAGCGCCGTCCTTATTTTTTGAATGCGGCCAAGATGACCCTGAAGATATTGAGTGTGAAGTTAATATGGATATCAACCCTATAACTAGCGATGACGAAGCCTACAATGATATAGAGTTTTCGGGTGATATTATACCTCATTTGAAATTAGAGAATGAACAAGCAAACATCAAAGGTTAGAACAATTTAAAGGTGATAAATGGAAAAGTCAGAAATGGGTCTATTCACTAACAAAAAAAATATTAATATTAACAAAAAATCCTTTTTGTTTTGTTTGATATAAGAGAAATGAAGAAGAACTGATATAATAATTATTATCAAAACCAATGGTTCCAAAACTCCCGCTGCTCAATTATTTGTGTAGGCATTAAAATTGCAAAGTAGTACAAGAGGGGCCTGATTCAGAAATTTTTTTAATCTAAAGCCCACCATCGGTTAGTGTTTTAAATGTATTTTTCGCAGTAAATGAAACTTTTCTGAATTACAACAAAGCATTGCCATCCTCATCACCGGTTGAACCGTTATTTTAGTTTATATTTACCGAAGTCCATATTCGGGGCTAAAAAACTATTAAAACTTCAAACCTTAAAATCCGTTAGCTAAGACTTACACTCTTGAGTGGACCTGGACCTTATGTACCTAAAAATAAATGACTAGGCAATTCACATATCGACAGCCACATTGCAAAACCCTCTATGTTCAAAACCAAAAGGTTTTTAGGAAAGGGAAAAAACTGAAAATTTTATCATATGAACCGGACTTTTTACATTTATTATCCATTGCATTTCACTACTGAAAAGAAACGGGAAGTTTTAACCCAATTTTGACTGCATTTTAATGCGCGAAATATCACGATCTATGGGAAAGGCTTAGTCACTTACGGAGTTTTGCAGTGGGGCTGTCGATATAGTCTTATTCAGTATTTCGTTATAGTCTCATTAAGATACAAAATCACGTGATCAGGGTGTTAATAAATATTTAAATATTTGTGTAAGTTTCATGAGGTCAATAATAATCCTTGTCGACACACAAATATTTAAATTAGAGGTTTTGTATTAAAGATGAAGCTACGATTGTGGGACTATTATTTTCTCAGAAAAATATATGACCAATTTCTTCATTTCATAGTTACATCGATTATACTTTGTAATTGCTCTGTTTTCACGGTCCAGTATCAGTTACAAAGTTATTATTGTACAGTGTAGCAATGTAATATTACATAAAAAAAAACAACAACAACAACAACATAAAAAAAGGAAGCTTCTAACATTTATTTACAATAATTTTTAGTTGAATGCCAAGCAGAGGAATCGGCCTACGGATTCGACATCGGAAATATGTCGCCTGATTGGGGAGAAAGTGAATCACAACCACCTACAACCAATGTTAAAGTAGAGCGCGAGTCGAATATTATATCAACCACAGCAGGTACGAACATATATGTGGAGGAGGATCCACCTTACGAAGTGACCGAACGTCGACGTATTGCTAACAAACTTGATGAATTTTTGGCTGAAAATTCTGCAATTGACAAAACTGCTGATTCTGAAAATCGCTGTACAAAGTGCCAACGAACATTTTCGCGTCATTGCCACTTGCGACGTCATATGTTATCACATGTCGAAGAGAAGGCATTTGCTTGCACGTTTTGTGCAAAACGTTTCACACGAAGCGATCATCTTAAGAAGCATGTTATTAATTTACATCAGGCAAAGGAATTCAAATGTGAACAATGTAATGGTGCTTTTGCCCGTGAAGTTGATTTGACAAAGCATATTGAACACCGCCATGGTACCGATCCTCAGTCACTTAAAATACATGATTGTGAGTATTGTAGTAAAAAGTTTACTAGTCGTACGTATCTGCGCAAACATATCTTAATACATACCGACCGAGTTTTCGCTTGCAAATTGTGCGATGATACATTTAAAGAACGGAAAGCATTACGTGAACATGAAAAGGGTCATCATAGCGAACGACGCAACTTTCTCTGCTCAATTTGCGGAGAAAGTTTTGTGCGAAATGATTATTTGCGTATACATATGCGCCGTCATAATGGTGAGAAACCATATAAATGTCAATTTTGTGGAAAAGGATTTCCACGTGCAACCGATGTCAAAATACATGAAAGGTATTTGATCAAATATTGTTATACTCTAAAACAATATGTAATTAATTTTGTTTTCGTTGCTATAGATATCATACAGGTACTAAGCCCAACTTGTGCAGTTTGTGTGGAAAAGGTTTTCATCGTGCATATAATCTCACAATTCATATGCGCACACATACTGGCGAACGTCCATATAAATGTGAGGAGTGTGGTCGCGGCTTTACTCAAAGTAACGATTTAAAAGCCCATATACGCCGGCATACTGGGGAACGTTTTAAGTGTACTGAATGTGATGCCGGATTTCTTCAAATGTATGCCTTGCGACAACATGCTCTTGCAGCTCATGGGATTAATATGGAGCCTTCAACAGGTCGTTTGCAAAAATTTGCCCCATTAGGAGTGACGTCTGACGTACCTGTTGCAACCAACAATTTATTGCTGGGAGATCATTTAAATTTGTTACAGCAACAACATTCACAAATTATGCAACCACATGCAACAACTTCAAATAGCAGTCCACCTATACCACCAATAGCACCAGCACCTTCATCAGTGTAAAGTCAAATATTACATTATATTTTGGTAATGATGTATTGGGCATGGGTAATGCTGACAATAACGGTGTTCATGTAAGAGTTGAAATTCACAGTAAACATGGTAAAATTATGAAGGCCCAGTCTAATTTGTGTTAGTTTGAGCAGTATCAGTGCGTAAATTTAAATAACCCCGGAAAGCATATTTGTTTAGATTATATTTAACGCACAAAAGCCGATTTAAGTATACATGAGTATTAAGAAACGAAATTTAATTTTAGGAATCTAGCTTAATTTAATTTAAAAAGTTTTAATTTTTTTAATATTTTTTAGCGTTGCTTTTCACTTACATATGAAGGGCTCAGAACCAAAAGGGTCTAAGTGACTCCGAAATTGATTTGAGATATTCAAGTTTAAAGTTTACTGCCTTTTGAAAATTCTATGTAAAATCTGGATAGGGCGTTTATTGTATGGTTAGTAGATGGCACTACAATGTCCGAAATGACTCGGATCTCTTTGCCAACAAATACACACCATATTTCACTATACATATATGGGTATAACTCAATTTCAAAAAAAAATTTCACTTAGATCCTTTTGGTTCTGAGCCCTTCATATGTACTTTTCACATCTATTTTTGTCTGCCTACAGAAATATTACAAGAGCACACGTAGTATACTGTTTATATATGACATTCCTAGCTTTGTTTTGCAGTTAAAAACTTTTCCAACAAAATATTTGAGCTGAACCCTTGGCATGTACTCCGCTACAATTGTTATGCAACTAATAATAATTTAATAAAGAAACGTATGCCAGTGCAATAGATGATAAAATATAGAAAGGGTTTTTATTCCACATACATATATGTATTTTAGGCAGGGAGAGTTTTTATCCGCTGTACCTGAAAAGTGTGACCTTTTGAATTCCGACGGGGGCAAAAGGTGGTAGGACACGAAAAACACAGCCGTGAATATGGTATCTACATATGTATTCTGTAAGCTGTCTCTAGTCACTAATAGAGACATTGTGTGATATTAATGGAAAAATGTTAAAATTTGAGTAAAAGGTTTGAAAGGCAGGTTACGAACAGAAAAATATAGGGTTGAATATTAAGTTATGTTATTAAAAAAACACATTTTTAGGTTTTAATCGTCTATATATATATAAAAATTAATATTTAGTTAACAAAAAATAAAAATAAATATTTATCCGCGATCACGGGCTTGAACCCGCATCGCCCACTTTGTAGACCAAACACTTACTACCTGCGCTATTGCGATGTTTATGCAGGCGCAGTCAAATGCTGTTGTTGTTGTTGTTGTAGCAACAAAAATCACTCCCCGAAGGTTTTGGGGAGTGTTGTCGAGATAACAGTCCTTGGCCGGATACGAATCCGGTACTGCCCGATTATCGTGGTAGCGATTTGGTATGACCAGTGTAACCTTCTAGCTCAAATGCTGTATTTAAGGTGTACACCATTTTGTTTTCAACACACTTCAATGGTGAACTTTTTGTATTGTTCTCTTACAGAGGCTGTGTGCCAATCGGTAACATTTTACTCAGAGGAAATATGAGGTGAACAAATTTTCGATGGTGTACAAATATTTTCCATTTTGTTGTGCCAAATTAAATGAGAAATTTTGACAGTTGTAAATTGTGACATCTGAGAAAATCACATGCGAAAGCAAATATTCTGTAAATGAAATGTAAATTTACGTTTTTTTTCTGCCATTATATTCGATATTTTGTGCTTTAAACTATATTTTACCTTTTAATAACGTAAATTCATTTGAAATAATATGAGTGACAATACCGAATGCATATATGTGTACATATTCACAGTTGTCAAAATTTTACCTAGCCCCATGGGCTAGGGGAAATTGTGACATTCGTATTCACCACAATAAATGTCATAATTTTCTCCCGGACTGTCAAAATTTGCTATTTTCAACCGATTGGCACATAGCCAGAATACTGAAATCAGCGAAAGTCACAAAAATTCTCTCTAATGAGAAATCTCAAATTTAGCGACTTGATATGAGACAGACTTACAGAATACAGCTATAAGTGTTAAGGAAAATTACAGAATCGCACGTTCGTTGAGAGCAAACGCCAAAATTTGGTGATAAGCTTAACGGTCGGCGAGTGGTTAAAAGTTACAGAATCGAGCTACTGAGGTTCCCATCCAGAAAAGTGTTAACTTGACAGATAATTCAATAGCGAAAAGTGTGTATTATTTTTTAAACAAACAGTAAAATGGACATTAGTTTTGAACTTTTTTTTTTAAAGACGATTATGTTGGTGCCATAACAAATGTGTCATGTGATCCATGGTATTTTTTTGCAGAACACCTTTACGCTAGGCGGCATTCGGCCTCGCTTCAAGAAAATAACCCTCAGCCGATCCAACACCGGCTACGCGATCCCCACACACACTTTTTTACTTTTTTCGCATAGCCTAATCTGTGATTACACAACCAGAGACAGAAAATTGTGAACTCTGATTGCAAATATCTCGCAAACTACCAAAAATATTAGTTCATCAGAGGTATATTCATGCTCCAAACGCGTCTCCTGATACCTATCCCTACATTTTTGGTTGTGTTTGAGTGCTCGGTAACCCACGTAAAAAAGATGCCAAACTAGTAGAGGTAAACAATGACGATAGTCAACACCGTAACAGCTACGTAACGAAAGTAGGTAGCCTCTTACATGAAAACAAAGTGTCAAACACATATTAAACTATTTTTCCGGTTGCTTTCGTCTAGTTGACGAACAACGTAAAGCTACACGATTAACGTCAGCGCGGGTATCGTTCGTCAAAGAGAAGAGGTTGTAAAGCCAAAAACTAAGTTCACAGCCGTGAAATTCCGCCAGCAACATGCATTTTCCTTGCCGTGAAATGTTGCTAGCAACAATGAGAAGAAACGTCAAAATGCTAGCAACTTTAAGTGTCAAAAGAATAGAAATTCATAGAAATTTCAAGAAATGTCACTTTTCCCTCAATTTTAAATGACATTGTCAATTTAAAAAGTCGTGAAAAAAATGTTGCTAATGTCATGTTGCGCTACATTTACACGCCGTGTACTGAGTACTACTTTGCCGTGAAATACAAGCGAAATTTCACGGCTACTTCACGACAAGAAATTTTATATGGATTTTGACAGCTGTTTCACGTGAAACTCGATGTTAGTACCTAGCTTAAATTCTTCAAGAAACATGTGTTATTGCAATCGACTCTCGCCGTCCTAGAGTTATTAAGCAACGAGTTGCCGAAAAAGTTTCCGCACCTGAACAGCGGCGACCGGATTTTTTCGGAATGCAAAGGCAACAACCCTAAATATGCAAAGCAACTCTAAAAATTATCGATAACTTGAGTGACATCACCACATTTGAAATTAAATTACCAACTGAAAAGCCAGTGGCGCGGTAGTAGAATTAATATATATTATTTTATATCTTTGTGAAAATAAGTGCACTTATTTACTGCTCTCTCTCTGTATTATTATTAGCCGTGATGTATGTGAATTGATTTGTATAATATAAATAAACGCTAACAATTTTGTTTTACAAAGTTTGTAGAAATAACGGAAGGCTGAAAAAAATGGCTGACTTCGAAGAGGAAAATATAGACCTACAGAGGCTTACAGCGGACAATGTTAAAGAGCTTGCCACTATATGGACCGAGATGTTCGACGATACGATGTGCTTATATAACTTTCAAAAACTAAAAGAACACGTAAAAACATTTTTCAAGGAACTAAAAGAAGAATCTATGCAGAGACGTGAACTTATAGAAAATGAAATAGAGGAGTTGCACAAGGAGGCTGATAATTTATGTCGCTTATTGAAAACAGATGTGCAGCTTCCGAATATGAATGATAGAAGTGTACCATTGTTGACTCTACAATCCGAAATGGATAAAAGTTTAACTGAATTGCGTGAGCAATTGCGGCAGCGCCGTGAAGAAATATTTGAACTTTTACTGGAGCAGGAAGGTTTATGCGAGGAATTGGGAGAACCTCCAAGACCACTTTTAGCAGATCCGTTGCCATCGGGAGAAGAGATTGTAGAATTTCGTAGCCATTTGGAACAACTAAAACACGAACGTATGGAGCGCTTAAATGAGATGTCGGTCTTACGTCGTGAGATTAAAAACTATTTAAACATATTAGAAACAGAAGTCAATACAGATACGGAGGATCGACTTTTAAACCACAGGCAAATTAAGCTGAATGACGAGACATTCACTGCGCTCAAACGTATGCAGGAGCTTTATGGTGCCCGTGTACAAACATTATCCGACCGAATAGATAGCATGCGAAAGAAACTAGAATCATTGTGGGGGCGTTTAAAGACATCCCCAAATACAAGAAAGAAATGCAAACGACACGCAGATTATAATCAACTCACATACAATGTACTCAAGGAAGAATTGCATCGTTGTGAATCGTTGCAAAGTCAAAATATTAAAGAATGTTTGCAACAAATACGTACAGAAATTGTTGAATGGTGGGATAAAACATTAAAGTCAGAGACTGAACGTAATCGATTTTCGAATTTTCACAACAATTGTTACACTGAAGATCTTTTGGTATTACATGAAATTGAATTAGAAGATTTAAAGCGTTACTATGAAAAAAATGAACAAATATTTGAGCTCTACGATAATCGCAAACTACTTTGGGATCGAATGGTAGCATTAGAAGCTAAAGCTACTGACCCAGGTCGTTATAATAACAGAGGAGGACAGTTATTAAAAGAGGAAAGAGAACGTAAAACAATCGCAACAAAATTGCCCAAAATTGAACAGCAAATCCGAGATTTGGTGCTTGCTTATGAAGAACAGGAACATCAAGAATTTCTCGTACATGGGGAAAATATATTAGAGGTAATGGAACGAGAATGGGAAAAGAAGCGACAAGAAAAAGAAAAAATTAGTAGTGCACGAAAAAATGCACAAACACCACATTCGTTTGTAAGTCGAACGCCCTTGTCAGCAAAGAACACATCAAAAGTTTTAATTCGGAAAGCTCCATCCAGTACCAACTTATCAGCTATTCCGTCAGCATCTGGAAATTCTGCCAAAAAACGTAAACTTCATCCAACTGAAAAAATAACACCACTAGCTAAGCGAAGTCTTATTTTCCAAGCACAAAGTCCATGCGTGTTTTCACGTCCAATGCCTCATAATACTGCATCATCGACAGCAAGCAAATTACCCTTAAAGTCACCTTTCAAGTCACCACTGAAGAAACAACGCGTAATAGCCACCACAATACGTCGGAGATCTGGTCGTCAAAGTTCAGGTAGCAAAAAACGTGCATCCTTAGGCAAGAATAATAAAAAGAAAGTAATAATTACACCGAAAATTCTTATAAATGATGCTTCGGATTGGAACACAGATGAGGGTACAGATGATGCATATGAATCATTTCAAAAGTGTATAGAACCTGATTCACGTTCCTCCATTATACATTCAGCATTCACACATACTGCTTCAACATCGAATATATCCACACGTTCAAGGCGTAATCATGCAAATGAAAGTAGAGTGGTTCACCTACCTAACCCTAGAGCTGGATTCCACCATCCTTCTACTCCGTCCAAAATGTCGCCTGCCAGTTGCAACCGAAAACTCACTACAAAAAACTTGCCTATTATAATTTGAATTTTCATCGAACTTAATGTTAAATTTTGTTTACAGTTTATTGTTTTACATCTGTTACGTATATATTTTTTAAATTGTCCATTTATGTACGTAATTTTCGTTTATATGTGTAGACTTACAATTAACATGTTTTTCTTTTTACAATATATGACTAAATTCGTCTTTGACAGCTAATTTTAATTGTAATGAGTGGGTAATTAAATCTATGTTTTTGTAAAATAAGGGTGGTTGGGCGCAAGTAGGGATGTCTATAAATTTTATTGAAATAAAGATACACATTTTTTACGCAATAAATTTAAATGCATACTGTACTTAATGCTGTATATCATATGTATATTTGTGGTTTGAAACTGTAAGAAGGATTAGGCAGGTAGTGCCAGGGTCGTTTAGAAGCTGTGAAAAGCCCCTGAGGGTTGGGGCTTAGAATATGCCCGCGGTAGGCATACCGGTCGTAAGAGGCGACTAATATGGACAAAGGTAATGACATGCAACTCGATGGTTGATCTACGGATATGATGCCTCCCACCTCTCATTACCCATATTCTCTTTCCTTTCGGAAGGAGCGATGACATGACCTAGAAGGTTGCACTGGTCATACCAAATCGCTCCCACGACAGTCGGGCAGTACCGGAGCGTACCGGATTCATATCCGGCCAAGGACTGTTATTTCGACAACACTCCCCAAAACCTTCGGGGAGTCATTTGGTTGTTAAAACAACAACAAAAGCTGTGAAAAATTCTCAAAGTTAATATGTAACGTAATGTAACGACATTATTCCTCTCACCTCTCATTACCCATCTTGGTGACATGACCTAGAAGGTTGCACTAGTCATACCAAACCGCAACAGTTGCGCATGAGCCGACGAAAATAAAAACATTGTACTTCATTTATTTTCGCTTAACCCTCTAGGCGATTTTGCCCCCTGCCGACTTCAATTATAGCCCAAAGAAGGCCACGGTCATTCTGAACCTTTTTTTTCATCAGAAAAACTGAGCCAGAGTATCGCATACTTACTTTCCATTATTCGCGCTTTCTAGTTGAATTAAAAATCAAATTCTTGGATTTTTCTAATTTTTTTTATTTAAGAACTCATGCTGTAATCGACATTTATTACAATTCTATATATATGTATGCATGGAGTGCGTGTACATGTACGCCGATTTATAGGCGAACATACAAATATGCATATATAAAGAGTTAAAAGACTATTTTGTGGGTGTAGTTCCTGGATGAAACTACAAAATATAGTTAAAACTGATTTCAGCAGCACCGTGTCTATAATATAGCATCTGATTGACCGCAACTAACAAACTAAAAATCTTTTGTTGCTTTTTTAAAGTATGTCAATAGTCGTTCAGATACTATACGACACGAATCCGCTAATTTGTATTCAAGACAAACAAATATCGCCATTTTTACGCATGCCACACATGATTTCTTGGCGCCGCATCTGTAGATGATTACGCGAGATTGTTAATCGTTCTACAACTTTGCCAAAGTATTTTATATTTTTTTTTATATTATCCAAATTCTAGTTATTCTATGGGACTATTAAAATTGCTTTAAATTATAAATTAATATCCGATAAATACTTAAAGGCAAATAAAATCGGCTTGCAAAATATATTATGTAAAAGAATTGAGTTTGTTGCCAAAAAATACTTGTTACATGTTTTACTTCTCAAACTTATAAAAGAAATTGCTTGACTAAAATACAGATATGCAATATTTTAAATGACGGTTTAAGTGAACGAACTTTTGTTCTATAAGAAATGTTATCAAGTTAACATACAACGTTACATACATTGACAAACGGCAAAAGATAATTGAAAATATTTTCTGAAGCAATGCTGCATTTCTGCACAAATCTTGCACTCATAATTCGTTTAGTTTTATTACTGATGGATAGTATTTTAATAAACTTAACACAAAAGTGCTGCTTAATAACGTTTCTCTTAATTAAATTGTGTTGTTTTTTAATATCCATTACGAATTTCATGCTAATAAGTAGGTATTTATGTACACTTTTGGTGAAAAATGTAGCAATAAAATTTAATATGATACTGTTTGCTAAGTATGATTCTTTATATGTCCTAGCAAAACAAAGTTTGAATTGAATATCTTATTATGAGTTTTATAAGCTCGTAATTTTGTAACTGATTTAATTTTACTATCATAAAGAGCCAGATTCCATTGTATTTTGCAGAATATTAGCACAAAGTTCGGTGCGTTTAGTTCCATATATTATGCAATACTCTTAAAAAAAGTTCTTAAACCACAGAGCTCATATTTAGCAGCTTCAAACTTGCTATTTGGTATAGTATAACTAAATGGCCTACAGACTTTTTTTGAAGTTTGATTAGTTTTGCTATAAAATTTAATGAATCATCATAATTTGCAAGCAATGCCACATTGAATTTTAGTGCTATTTTACCTCACTTTTGTACATGAGTTTAAAGCAAAGTGCTTAGCAAAGAAGAAAGTAATAATCATGTGATTTTATAATAATTTAATAACATTGATAAATAGCAGAAATGTGGTTACAATTTTTTGTTTATACCATCAATACTTTTTTCTTAAGGAATTATATTTAATGTAAAGTACATACACTACTTTTGGACAGCTGACATAAACCATTATTATTATATAGTATGATTTGGTTTATGTTTTGCTTTTTTGCTTATTTAGAAAATTGCAATGTTTATTCTACTTGTTTGTTTTCGTTCTTCTTTGTTGAATTGCAGTGTTAAATGCTCAAACAGTTTTTAAACTAACGTCAAATCTATGACTGAGCTTCGTAGCAGACTGTCTAGTTTAATTAATATTTTCTTGTTTTTAATAATTTAATTTTGACGTGTAATTCTTTGATTTACTTTTTTGCATTTGCTTCTTTCTTGTTTTCTTCCTTTACGGCGGTCTTGTTATTTGTTTGTTTGTCTTTAGCATCCTGTAAATAAATACGCCCAACGCATGGTTTTGAGAAAACAATAGAAATTTTCATATTAAACATTCTCCATTTGCCAGTTTGAATGAAAAATTAATTAAAATTGCGATTCATATAAACTTGTAAATGCCTCGTAATGCTGGAAAGTGTAAACCTCATAAACTAATGTAAGACAATTTTTATTTTACAAGGCTTATAGAGTTACGAAACGTTTTTAAGTTTATATGAATAAGTAATAAATATTGTATGAACTTGTATGCATATTACCATCATCATATAAGCCATAAACTGTAAGTATTTGTACATGCATATTGATTGAATCAGTCAAACTAACAGTTTCATGAAATCTAAAAATTGTTAACCGTCCTATGAACATTCTAGTCCCTGAAAGTACCGTAGATTCTATCAACACAATAGAAAGAAATTGTATCATATAATAACAATTTAAACTATTATTACAAAATGTCGTAATTCTGTTAAATATAGATAGATAGCAAAGACAAATCTAAGCATGGAAACCGAAACATGCCTGTTTGTTTGAACACGCATTACTCAAAACTGCTGGAATTAATGGAATAAAATTTAAATAGTATAGAAATCTTGCTATCATCTAAATTAAAGTTTATGATCAACCCTTTTACAGCAGGATCAGAATTTCTGAGACGGTTAAATTAAAGTTGTGATAGTTTATTTTTGATCAATAATGGTATTATGAAGTAGGTATTGATAGTATAAATAAGTGCTTATCCTGCTTCGTCGCAAATAGGAAAAGTTTGTCCTCTTTGATTAAACTTTTAATGGCAGCTAATTTACTGGGCCGACTTTGATAATGCCAATATGATGCTACATTGTGCTGAAACAAAAGCGGTTATCTTCAAAGAATCGTCAGAGAACCTATGACAAGTTGCAAAAATTTGTCCACTGAAATATTTCGCTCAATAAATTACTACGATGTGAATCTTCTAGAAAAACGGATATTCCAGAAAATGAAAATCAAAAAACCTCTTGTATAAATATTTGATAACGCTTTAGTTTTTTAGATCCAGTTTTTTGGATGAACAAGGAAATCATTTTTATTTTTAAAAATTCTTATAACTAATAAGTATTCTGCCTAAATAAAAAGGGATGAGCATTATATAACGTGAACTTCTGTGCTTTAGTTTTGATTTTGTATATGCATGTACATACTTATTAGAGTTGTGAGGGCAGCGAAATGATGTGGCGATAAATACGTTTGATATATGTACATATAAAACAAATAGCATTTTTCCAAGGTGTGAGAATTAAACGTGTATTTATTTTTTTTCTTACAACATCTCACATCTTGGTGTGTTATTTGGTAAATATTATAAAGAAATTATAAGTTATTTAATTCAAAACTACAAAAAATATATACATACATATATGTATATATTAATCTAAATTTGGAAGTTTTTCAATCATTGCACTTTAGTGCAATTATGGGTCAGTTTTGTGCGGCTAAGGGTTACTGTTAAATAATAAAAACATGGTTCAGAAGTCTGGGTTGGAATTAAAATTTTTAAAAATAAGCCTGCATGATGTTCTTGAAATTAAAAATAGATACAACTTTCTGAAAATTGCAAACAATATATAACCTTTTGTTCCGCATTTTTATTAGCAAATTCTTTAAGGGACCCAGAAAAAGATCATAAAAATTGGATAGGAAACCCCGGTATTTTCAACGTTACAAGTCAAAACTCCTTGGCTAAACCCTACAGCAAAAAAAAAAAATTGTAGGCAACTAGACTTTTTAAGTGTATTAACAAAACTTGAATTTAGAATTAAATTCTACGAAACGTAGACTTTTAATAAACTAGATACCCTTCACGGAACCGAATGCCTCGGGTCCCAACAAAAAGTATGGTTTTCGATTGGGCATCACAGGTAGTAAGAAGTGCAAACTCCTTCCTGGTGTACTTCTTCTAACCCCTTCTGCAATTCACATTGTGGTAAAAATAATGGAACATGATTCAAACTACATAAAAAATAATAAATAAATAATAGGTCTTTGCGCCGAGCTTTTCTTTCAATTTATGGTGCGCCGCTTTGAATTTTTTCGAAATTTGCGGACTCACATCTTATTATCCATCTTTTCCTTTTTAACGGAAGGAGGGATCAGGTGACCTAGAATATTTCATTGGTCATAGACAATCGCTCCCACGACAGTCGTGCAGTACCGCAAGGTAGCACCGAAGCGTACCGGATTCAAATCCGACCAAGGACTGTCAATTCGACTTCACTCCCCAAAACCTTCCTAAATACCCAAAGAATATTGTAACTTTCTTTTGCAATGGATTACATTTCAAGTTCAGCTGAGATTACCTTTTTGAAGCCTTTCAAACTTGTGGTCATTATTCAAAAATTTCTTAAATAATTTTATAAAACGTTATTTCAGAGTTTTACCTTCGCCTTAACGGCCTCTGCCTCCTTTTTTAAATATTCTTCCCGTGCCGTTTCATACATAGCTACAAATTTATCACGTTGCACCTTGAACTGGGCGAACAATTCATCATTTTTATTTCCTTTAAGCCTATTTTCAATATCAACTTTTTTTTCATGCTCAGCACGTATTTCTTCAGTGACCCAAGGTTTTTCGATTGGATATTGATTTACAAGATTTTTCAAAGTCTTAATGGTACTCTTTCCTTTCACCACCTTTTTTACAACCTTTGTATTTGGTTTCTTTACTTTGCCGGGATTGTTAAATGGTACTGGTGGCATAGAACGTGGCATTCGTGGTGGGATCATTGGAGGCATTTGTGGAGGAATCGGTGGTATCGGACCCATGCGCCCGCTACGTCGCAAAAACGGTGGTGGTGGTTGTGGTCCCATTGGCGGTGGATGCATTGGTCCTCGCCCCATGGGTGGCATCGGTGGGATCATTGGTGATTGGAACCCATGTGGCGGCATCGGTGGCATTCCAACATTTCCGCGCGGTCCTGGACCTGGTGGAGGACCCATACCACGACCTCGATTGGGACCATTTGGCATTGGACCAGCATTATTGAAATTTCGCGGCCCGCCACCGTTATTGCCATTGTTAAATCTATTATTATTAGCCCTATTTGGACCTTGGAATTGATTACCTTTATTTTTATTCCAATTACCATTGTTTTGTGCTTGCTGATTGCGTTGTGGCTGTTGGAATTGTGCTTGTTGTTTCCCTTTTTGTTTGTTCTTGTTATTTTTCTTTTTCTGTTGTATTTGAGCCATTCCAATTCCTCCCCCACCGCCCACTGACGGTGATGGATTGGTGAAATCCATATAACCGGGATTATCAGGTATTTGGCTGGCATTAAACATCATCTGATTGAAATTTCCACCAAAACCTGGCCCAGCTCCGCCCCCATTATTTCCAACATTTTTGAAAGGCTTTTTATATGGCATAGCTGCAGCTCGCATAGGTCTGCCATTTTGAAAATTCTTCGCCATTCTACCTCACTTTTTCAAACGTACCTATTTGTCTAAAAAACTGTAAATAACAATTTATTACAAACACAATGAGCGCTCGTTCCAAGCTTTTTAATGATGATGAAATCCTTTATATAACTACACGTCTTCTTTTGTAAATTAATTATATGATTTTTAAGGCAGCATATAATTTTCTAAAAATTTTACGACGAATACTTATAAAATGAACAAATCGAAAAGCAGAGTTGCTTCAAACAGACTTGTGAATAGAAAAACACAGAAACTACAGGGCGGTTCAAATAATACCTCAGTTTGCTGTGATGAAATTATTACAGCCAACATTTTTTAATACTTTCCATCGAACGTCAAGTATTAATACACGTCCGAAAATCTCGAGAGAGGTGTCAAAAGACGCGTCTTGACCTCCGTACCAATATTAAATCAACGTCCCTTCTCTGAAGCTATATTTGGAATGGTTATCTTAAGATGAACTTAAAAATTTTGTTGGATCATAAATACTCTCGGAATAATAGGTCAAAATACCTACTTTTTCTCAAGTCCACTTAAGCAGTTATTGCCTATGACCACAGATATATAGTATACTTGTACAGCATCAACCTCACTGTCTTTCCCTCCGAAATAAAACTGCAAGTTTCCTTGCACTTCCTTTAGAAGACGTCAAAAGTTTACCGAGATATGAAATTACAATAAATTACAATGAGCACAAATAAAAATTCCTAAAGTTTTATTACTTATCAATTACTGTTATGAATATTATCGTTGCAAATTTAATGTGTTATCGGGCTTGGGGGTCGAAGTTGTGCTGCATTAACGATATCATCTGTCTCATTTGCGATTGGATCTGTATTTCCGCATTCCTTCTGTTTCTTCCACATTTTCGCCGCAGCTAACAGTTTCAGATTAGGACGTGCCATTTCATCTTCAGGAAAGATATAATCAAAAACTTCTTCCCAACCTTCTTCCACACCACTTTCGGATACAATTGTTTGCCTTTTCTTCACGCGACGTGGCATCTTCTCCATCACCTTTCTAAGAGAGGGACTATCTCCTGAGTCTCGTTCAAAATCACGCCATGCCTCCAAAAGTAAAACTCGTGATTCCTTATCGCTAGCCGTGCGCAATGTATCATTTGCACGCTCATAAACACGCCTCGACAATCTTATGTTCATTGTAGGATCATCTTCGGCCGTTTCGGCATCCTGGTGCGTTAATTCAAATTTAGCATATGATATCCATACTTTAACATGATGTGTACGTTCCAAAAGGCGTTCGTAAAGTTGGCGTGCCAGCTCTGTCTCCCCTTGTGAGACCTCGAAATCAATATAAGCTTTCCACAATAATTCTGGCATATCGAGTCGTGGTTGTTGTACTGCTAGTTCAAAAATTGCTCGTGCCCGATCCGTATCGCCCAACAAATTTTCCAGCTCTGCGAATTTCATCCATGTAACACAATTTTCTGGACCGAATTCAAGAAATTTTTCATATAGTAATCGACAACGATCAAATTCTCTTAATTGAATTTCCAACTCAATATATCCACGAAAAAGCTTGTCTCGGGGGCACATACCGATAGCCATTCCCAAAGTTTTACGCGCCTTCTGTAATTCTTTGCAACGAATTTCAAATTGTGCATACAGTAACCAAATCTTACTAAATGTAAATTTTTTATGAGGTATCAGCTCAAGACAAGTTTTATAAATTTGGCGTGTGCGCTCTAGGTCATCTGTTTCGAGTTCTTCATACAGTGCATAATTTATCCATAGATAAATATAACGTCGCCAGTAATTTTTCTCGTTGGCGGGTGGTACGTTGGAGATAGCACGCTCATAAGTTTCCCGTATGGCGTCGACGTCGCCTTCACCTTAAAATTGGAAATTACTAATTTTTCTTATTCTGTTTTTATTATCAGTACTCACCTTCGATCAAGCGCAAGTAATCAAACCAAGCATCATAGTTTTGTGGATTCGCAGCAACTTCCTGTTCGTATTGAAATTTTCTTTTTGAAACAATAACATCTTCGATACCAGCTCTATCACCATATTTTTTCTCATGGATCGTGTAAGCTTTATAAAGTTCCTGTGTCTTTTCTTTGGGTAAGTGATCCAAAGCATATTTGTAAATAACTCGCGCCCTATCATGTTCCTTTTGTCCTTCCTCAAAACGTGCAAATGCAATAAATAGTCTTTCGTCAATATAATCATCACCAAAGAACTCAGCTGCGCGCTCATATACCCGACGTGCTCCATGTACAAACCCGTGTGATTCTTCGAATCTTGCAAATTTAATCCAGTTTTTGACATCAGGATGCACATACACGAAACGTTCATAGATTGCACGCGCACGATCAATTTCTTTATAGCGTAGTTCAAAATTTACATAGGTTTGCCATGCCTGTTCTTCCGGCTGCCACTCCATCCAACGTTCAAATACCTGACGTGCTCCGGCCACATTATCCAACATTTCCTCCATGTAGGTGTATTTGTACCAGAACTGATTGACACGCGGCATTACTGTAACGGCTCTATCCCACAAGTTACGGGCATGATTTACTTGTTTATTCTTCATTTCCATTTCAGCATATTTCAGCCATATAGTAATGTTTCGATGATCATTATCCAAGGAGCGTTCCCATATTGAACGAGCTCGTTGTATTTCTTTTTGTGATTCCTCCCATTGAGCATACTTTATCCAATTGCTAACTACCATACGGTTTTTTCGGAGATTATCTTCAAACACCTTACGTTTCCTCTGCTGATAGTCAGCTAATTCCGCCGGATCTGAGATCTTTTGTTTAGGTGGTGGTGGAAGGATTTCCAAATCACGTTCCTTTGCTTCGCGAAGAAGCTGCTCCGCAGTAATTTGTACTTCGGCGGGCGCTTTGTTTTTGACCTATTAAATCAATATTATTAACAGATCCGTCTGTGGTATTTAGATCAGATCACTTACCTTTGCAACTTTCGGCATTTTTTGAGGCTTTTCCATTGTGCTAATCCTGAATTTTCTTTACTACACAATAAACAAATATTTTACAAATTCTTATATTTCCTGGTAACAGCTGATTTCAATTAGGGCTGCAACAAATGTGAAGTACACTTAACCCATTAAGGGACCTCAGTACGAGTTCGGTCATGAATTATTGTGTATTTCTGAAATAAAAAGAAACCAATGTCTGAACTTCGCAATTAAAGGCTTTTTAAATAATTGGGTTTACATTCGCAATAAAAACTATCATTTATTTCAAAACCCAACCAAATATGTATCGCTAATTGCCGTCTTATAAAAGCTAAAGGAAATATCACAATGGAAATTTTTGCACCGAAATGGTTCGTGAATTTTTTCCCAAAGACAAGGTTTGTCATGATAACTTAGTTGGAAATTTTAAATCTGGGTCAACCCATGATTAAGTTACCATGTGATAAAGTTAACGGCCCTTAGGGTAGTGGCCGTTTACTCAATGTCTGATTATGATAAACTTTATCATATGTTGCATGTAGTCATAGAAAATTGCAGCTATTGTTTATAAATTTAAACGAACGGCCCTAATGCAGCAATCAAACTTTGTTGCCGTGTTCCAATGGGCAAAGATCAAGACCCGAATACGAATTTAAAGCTCAAGTTATTGGTTCGTTATCAGTCACCTTATAAAACATCCAATCTTATGAGAATTAATGCAATCGATTATTGGTGCTATATCGTAAATCCCTATAATTACCGACCAATTGTATGATGGGATTTCTCTTACGTTAAGGGTACAACTACAACGATACGACAACTCACCTTAACATGTGAATGCAATAACAGCGAATATCCGGACCACAATTTTTTGTTGCGTACTGTAAATCCATCGACGAACAAAATGTCGATATTTTATCGTATCGCATCGAAATTGTTACCATCAGCTGTTATTTCGATAACACAACAAGTGTGTAGACAACTTGGTTAATAACTTTTTAATACCTTGAACTAAAGCAAAGTTTATTTTAACTTGGTAAAAATGGTATTTCAATTTGTCCGACACTCTAAAAATTTGGCGCGGAGTTGTCAACAATTGAACCGCCGTTGGTTGGTTTCACCGCTAGTAGCCAGAGGACTGGTAAGTACTATTTACTATAAACGCGATTCTTTAGCCAAAAATGCAAAAGTGATTATGTAATGACGATTGTTTCAATAAATGTTTTGTCCTGCCTTGAATATTATCATTCTTATGTGCTTTTGTCTACAACGGTAAACTGTTGATGAAGAAGTTGTTTCATTTACCTATTTAGGATAAAATGTAAATACAGCATAGACAACTTTGTTTGTGATTAAGTTTATTAGCTAGCAAATTCAAGCATTTTGTTGGTGGCTTCTACTGCAAGTGAATTATCAATGAAACTGAGGCTTTCAGTATTGTATGACAGCTGTCTGGTTTACTACCGGCGAACTTGAAAAAGTTATCATCATTGATTTTTGCTAATTAATAGTGTTTTTGATGTGAACAATTGTCTGCATACCTATAAAATCATTTGTTGTGAATGGACGAGAATATTTACATACGTATATGCATTCATATGTGCAAACTCTGTTGTAGTCATACGTGTGTGAGGAGTATTGTTCGTCCCAAGCTAGCAGTGACTTAATTTTGTCTAATTCACGCGGATTTTATATAACCTTCAAACTTTCAAGATGGTGAGTTATGCGAAGACATAAATGAATGTGGGTAGTAATTTAGTAGTGCACCACGCTTTGAAAGGGAAAGGAATTATTATACATGTAGGAGAGCTTAAACAAAGTCCTGCTTAAATCTATTAGGTTGTTTAGTCTAGGCATAAATGAAGATACCGCTACCTCTAAGTTAAAAAAATCTTAGGTATACAGGTCAAGTTCATATTAGTATTTTTTAAATTACTCAAAAACTACTCAACCAATTTAGTTTCAATTGTACATTGCTTAAGATTTTAATTATGTTATAGTGAATAACCTTCGTATTTAAGGTGTACTTATCGTCTGCAAAACCGCAGAAATGCAAAACCGTGTAAGTGATATCTGAGTTTGGCTGTTTTGCAACTACTGTTTAATTTTAAGATCAATAGTGACTTTATGGAGAAAGTTCCTATCAAGATTGATTCCTTTAATTATTTTACAAACAATTATGTAGTTTTCTTCAAAAAATGCAGGGAGGTGTATCAAAAGACTCGTTTTGGCCTAGGCCCGATCTCAAATTGGGTTTGATCCCAGGTACTTACATATGTATGTGCGAACACCTTTCTGCGTAGCCAGCCTACATCCATTCCGGCTTTTGCACTTATCGACACGTCCTAGTACTGGGATTACAACAACCACATGAAAATGGTTAATATTATTTGCAAATATCTTTTCACAAAAACAAAAAATTTTAACTTCGAGGTTCAAGCCCTGGTACAGGTAGCATAAAAAGTGGTTTGAAAAAGCTTTTTTCAAAACACGGGCGCCCCTTGGCAGTGGTTTGGCAAACTCTCAAAGTGTATTTATGCTATGGAACGCTTTTCAACAAAAATTTGTAGATACCGTTCGGAGTAGGTAAAAACTGTAGGTCCCACTTATTTGTAGGAAACAAATTCAAAAGTTCGGCCCAAAAATTTCTTGTTGTTGTTGTTGTTCTAAAAACAAAAACACTCCCCGAAGGTTCTGGGGAGTGTTGTTGAAATAACAGTCTTTGGCCGGATATGATTCCGGTACGATCCGGTACTCCCTTGCGGTACAGCCCAAAAGTCGTGGTAGCGATTTGATATGACCAGTGTAACTTTCTAGGTCATGTCATCCCTCCTTCCGAAAGGAAAGAGAAGATGGGTAATGAGACACCCCTGCGGGTAGGGGTTTAGAATATGCCCGCGGTAGGCATACCGGTCGTAAGAGGCGACTAATATGCACAAAGGTAATGATGTGCAACTCGATGGTTGATCTACGGATATGATGCCTCTCACCTCTCATTACCCATCTTCTCTTTCCTTTCGGAAAGAGGGATGACATGACCTAGAAGGTTGCACTGGTCATACCAAATCGCTCCCACGACAGTCGGGCAGTACCGCAAGGGAGTACCGGAGTGTACCGGATTCATATCCGGGCAAGGACTGTTATTTCGACAACATTCCCCAAAACCTTCGGGGAGTGATTTTGTTGTTAAAACAACAACAACAACATGGGTAATGAGAGCTGAGAGGCATCATATCCGTAGATCAACCATCCAGTTGCAAATCATTACCTTTGTGCATATTAGTCGCCTCTTACGACCGGTATGCCTCCCTCGGGCATATTCTAAACCCCTAACCCGCAGGGGATCAAACAATTTCTTCGCGCCATACATTTATTTATTTTATTCTTTATATAAGTCGTTTGCTGATCACCCTATTTTAAAATATTTTTAAAAAACGACCAATCTCAGAATTTGTTAAAAAAAGGCCTGCTTTAGAAATTTTTTCAGTAACATCCTACTTCAAAATTCGTTTGAAGAACGGTCTATCTCAAACTGAGTTTCAAAAATGCCCCATCTGAACGAAATGTCCATACAATTTCATCTGAGATAGGGCGTTTTTGAATCTAATTTTGAAATAGGGCGTTATTGAAAAAAGTTTGAGATAGAGCCTTCTTTAACCATATTTTGAAATGTGGCGTTTTCGGAAAAAAATCTGAAGTAGGGCGTTTATTAAAAATATTTTGAAATAGGGCGATCTTCCATTCAGCCGACGAAATGTGGGTATAATCTATATCGCCTCAAAATACAATGCAGAATCTTATAGATTTTTTTATTCCGCAAAGCAGAGCATGTTCTTTGATTTTATCCTAGGCGATTCGTCGAGGTGATTAAAATAGTCTGATAGTCATAGAATTGCAGTATTTTACACCGCTGTACAGGGAATTTAAAAGAGCGAAAGTGATGTTTATGAAAATGAAATATACACACATACATACATATATATCCAACACGCGAAAATTTTTTTTTTTTATGTTTCCTTTACACTTTAATACTAAAAATTATAAACATATAAATATTCAAATTAGAAACTGTTTCAGTCATACATATGTATATCACAAATATTAAAGAAAATACTGGAAAAATTTAATTTACTATCAATTCTTTTTTTTTTGTCTCGGTATTAAGTCTAATTTTGTTAAAAAATGGTGTATGAATTAGATTATTTCTCACATTTTTAAAATCAGAATCGATGAATTGGTAAACGTCTACATTGTACGTGCTAATTGTACACCTTTAAGTAGTTGATCAAGATGCTTAGGTTTATTTATACCCATTTCTTCAAAATCGCTGCATGTTAGACTTTGGAACCTGCCAAAATGTATACCATGTAATTTAAAAAAACTCCAATATTTCAGCATTCCAACTTTTTTCAACACTTTCACGAAGTTTTTTTGTGAGTCTGGCGGCTGCTCTTCACCCATTGCCATGCGTGGAACAACAATTTGAGGTTTCTTAAACTTAAACAAGCTGGACTTTTTAAAAGGCAACGGTGATTTTAAGTTTGGCGAATAGTCTTCACATGGGGAAAATATTTGAGATTTCCTCAACGAAAACAAACCGGTCTTTTTAATAGGCAACGGTGAGTTCTTTCGACAACCACATTGACATCCTGAAGTAATCGGATATTGCTCTTTGAGCTTGTTGGGAGTACAACACAGCTGCCTCTTAAACGAAAAAAAACCGGACTTTTTATTAGGCGATGGTGAGCCCATTCGAGTATCACATTGACATCCTGATGCAATTGGAGACCGTTCTACGAGTATGTTAGGAGTGCAAAACTGCTGGCTCTGCTGTTTCGGTTGTGGTTGAGGACTTAAAAATGATTCTGATTTACTTTTACCGCGTTCTAAATCAAATTCATTGAGCCAAGAATTTAATGAACCATCGCCACCTATATTAAAGCTGAAATTTGGGTTAACCGAAAGTGGTGTCAAAGGCTGCAATGGTGATTTCGGATCTATTGAAGCAAGCACAAATTACAATTAATATTGAATTAGACATATCATTAATTGAAAGGCTGGGAGTAAAAAGTAAACATATCTTTCATGTAAATAAAAAGTAAAGGTAGACAAATCGTTAATTTTTAGCAAGATATGTCTACCTTTTAAAAGAAAAAACGATTTGTCTATCTTTTACTAAACAATTTTTCGTGAGCCTTTTTATTAAACATTTTATAAGTTTCTCTTAATATGCTTACTTTTTACTCACAGCCTTTGAATTATCACTTTTAAAATAATAAGCGAGCAATAAATTAAATAATTAGGTATTTTTAATAGTTACAAACATACCTCTATATGCTCGATCAAAGTCGCCCATTATTACAAGCAAAAAATATGTTAAGTGAATTCTCGTTAAGAGTTGTTTAGCAATTAATTTTTCAAAAACAGTTATATATACATATGCACGAATTACGTACCCATACATACATATGTTTATATATTGGAATATGGAGAGTTGTAGCTTAGAGGCACGATTGGAAAAATAAGTACTTTTTTATCAGTGAAAACTAGTTTTTACAACCTTGCTCTTAATGGCTAAACGGATTTTGCAGGCTTTCATGCCGCGTTTCATTGCACAGTGATGTGAAATATTTTAGAAATAGGTAAGGAGAAATACTATACATCCAACGTCAACTGCTAATACACGTCCGAAAATATCGGGAGAGGGACAACAAATATTTTGTTTCAGTTAATCTGCTTTTATGAAAGTTTTTCATAGAGACAAGACACTATTATATGAGTCGCCATCTGAACGGAAAGAGACGCCCATCAGTGGTTGAATTCACTATAACGATATTTTAACAAAATCGGTTATAACTACCTTTTTAACGATCAGCTGTTTTATTCGCGATCAGCTGTGTCTTTAAATAAACAGCACATAATTTTAAGTTTTAGTAAAAATTAAAATAATAATATTATATTCACTAGAGTGTTTAAAAAAAAATCTCTCGGATTTTTGAAATACATTAAGATTCCGTTAATTTGGTGAAAAATAATTGTAGAGGTCGCTACTGTTTAAAATTTGACGAATTTTTCTATTTCGTTTGGAAAAATTTTTGAATGACTAAGGCGGCATTAAAAGAATATTAAAATTACGGTTAAAGTTAGCGCTTAAAAACATGTAGTATGTAGTTAGGTTTTGTCCAAAACTTACGGACGCGCAGTAATGGAGCATTTTAACCGAAAAAGTGTGCAAAAAATTCCGTTTGCTCACTTTGAGCTCAAATAAAATGAAGGCAACCCACTATATTTGGAAGACTATGAGTTATTTAAAATCAACAGTGAATTCTCCAAATAATTCCAAGATAACATAGCCAAATCTCTGTTTTGAAAAAAGTTACGGTAATTTTTCCTCTTGTATCCGTAATGGAAAAATGAAATATTTTATTACACAGGCCGACAAGAAACTTGATCATACTTTCCTAAAGGTTTTCAATTCAATTCAATTTATTCAATTTATGGTTCAATCCTAACACAGCAAGGGTTTTTGATGCGTTGAATTCAAATCTGGACGCAGAATTGCTCTATCACGTCAGGATTTTGAGATATCCTAACCTAAATGTGCAAAAAACACCGTTTTTTCCTTTTTTTGAGGATACATGTAAACGACGAATTTTTTTCTTTTAAAGAAGAGGTCTTTCTCTCACGAATGGGGTTGAAACGTAAAGCGTATTGGTCTGTGACTATTAAACGATTCAATTCACACTTTCGAGTATAAAATACAGGTTTTTTATTAGTGCAAAATGGCCCGTAGTCGTGATCGACTATGTTTACTTTATTATTTACTAGTAAGGCCCGCTTGCTTCGCTGCGTATCAGAACTTATAACAGACTGAGTCCGATTTCAATCATTATAGCCTATACGCACTTGATTGTATAGTTCACAACAACAATTAAAAAATACATTTGGGCCAGTTTTCGAAATTTGAAATACATACATACATATCTCTACATATAATAAAATTGTAACAGGTCGATGTCTGTACATGGCATCTACCCACCCTTCTCTTTTTCCGTCCGAAATTTTTGAAGATATATAATTGAATCCATTTGAGATATTTAAATTAAGCGCATCGCATATAACAGTACCCATTGGCACCATTCGTTTGATACCCATATTGTACTAACACATTTTTAAGCAAATACATAGTATTCGTCGATAACTTCAAAATATCTCCGAAACCATTTGGGATATTTCAATTGATCACATCGCATAAATCAGAACTCATTGACACCTTTCGTTTGACATCCATATTGTACTAAGACATTTTTGGTCACCCCTGGTCCACATATTGGGCGATAACTCCAAAACCGATTGAGATATCGCAAAAACTAATATCTTAAACTTTAGGCTGAGCGTCTGACAATCCAACGAAGAATTTTCAGTCAATTCCATTCAGTACTTTTAGTGATACGGTCACAAACATACAGACAGACATGGGCCACATATTGGGCGATAACTCCAAAACCGGTTGAGATATCGAAAAAAGTAATATCCTAAATTTTAAGTTGAGTATCTAGCAATCCAACAAAAAAAGTTTCATTCATTTCTATTCGGTACTTTCAGAGTGATACGGCCACAAACATACGGACAGACAGACAGACAGACACACAAAAATAAAAAAATGGTTGATTTGGATTCTACTCGTTTACTAATGCTTCCCCCAATAAATTTTTTGTTGATATCTGCCATGTACAGACATCGACCTGTTACAATTTTATTATATGTAGAGATTTGATGTGCAAATGGGCCGTTCTCTCCTACGAAAACACATACATACAAACATATGTATGTATATCCAAATTAAAAAATGTAGCTTGCAATAAAGTGTTATAAATGCTATTTATCAACAATTGTTATTATTTATGTATGTATTTGTTTGCAGTTCTTAAATTGTTTTCCAAATATTGAATATAGTACTGTGCGTGTGTTTGTGTAAATTTTTCGCAATCACCCTGCAGTAAAGCACCAAACTAGTCAGAAAGCTAACTGGAACCTAAACAATCCAAAAAAGACAAAACTTGTACCAGTAAAACTTGAAAGTTTTGTAGACTGCTAAAATATCCAGAGCTGGTAAAATCCGAGTAAAGCTTTTTATTAAAATTTTATTCTTAACCTCACTGAGACTCGAACTAGTAACCTCACCGATCTGAATTGAGCACTTATTCCACTGCGCCCGACGGCATTTTACAAATTTTTCTTTATCATGATTGCACTAAAATTTTTTGGTTTATTTAAATTAGTTTGAGCCTGATATATTTCTGTGCGAAATCTGATAGTTGACATCTCATAAATGTTAAAAATACCAGTTCCTTATCTGAAAAAAAAAAAAACAGTTGGCTGATTAGTTGGACTTAGTGTTCGGTGAAGATACAGTTTTGAAATGTTTGATCATATTTTTATTGATAACATTAAAATTGCAGTGAGAGAGCGCATTTTGAGATTTCGTTGAATGTTGTATTTATCTGCTGGAAAAATTTCACTCAGAAAAAAAAAATTTTATCGTGACATAGCTAAAAAAATTTAAATTTTAACAATACCTTTTAGGATGAATCTTTATTCGTTACATTTTTGATTATTAGTTTGAAATTGCCTAATAAAAAAATAACGAATGTTTGTGTTTGTAAAAATAATGAAGGATTCGTTTTTCTTTTCCGATGTTACCTGTTTTTGGATTACGACTTGTTTTATTGTAAAACAGGGAACTAATAAAAAAAAACCATTACGTTACCTGATACCTATAGCTTCACCAAAGGAGCAGGCGCACAAAACCAATAGAGCCTTCAGACATATCGACTTCCTATCGCGCGTTTTCTTTAACGCGAACTGGAAAAGAGTAGTAGATCTAATCTCTCAGGCATCAAAACTTGTTTGCTGGGAATATTCATTGGAAAGACAATCGGGCATTGAAAGCTTTATTTTTAACTGTTATCAGTTAAGCTATAGCTTTGGGCATTGTCAAAATCGTCTACGGTAGATTAGCGCTCATTAAGAAATCAAATATTTTAATTATGATAATACGAACAAGCCTCGTATTTCTAACGCTATTGTCAATCAGCCCCCTAACGTTCATTACAAATTTCAGGTTTATAATGAAGCTTTCAGTAATAGAAACTATTTAGCTAAAACATTACAATTATCCCACCAAATACGATAAACTGTGCTTAAACCGCGAAACTATTAATTCCAATCGCTTATCTACACTGTTTAATCTAATTTATGCTACATTGTACTGCCACAGCGGCTGATTATTTAGTAGTTGAGCAACTGTGCTGAGAGGTAGACCATTAGAGAAATGGTAAGAGGAAAAATATAAATTTTTATTTTCAAAAGCAAATACATTACGGGTACATACATACATATATGTATGTATATAAATACACATTTTGCACAACAAAAAAGTTGCTTAATAAGTGCCATTTTTCATTTATTTATTTAAGGCTTCCGAGGCTTATCGCAAAGAATCAGACACATTTGGCGAGCTACAAGTTCCCGCTGATAAGTATTATGGCGCCCAAACAATGCGTTCCAAAATAAATTTTCCCATTGGTGGTTCGTCTGAACGTATGCCGGTATGATTTCGTAATTAAAATTTAATTATTTACACTTAACACAAATTCAAATCACTTTAGCAACCGGTTATTCAAGCGATGGGCATTTTGAAAAAAGCGGCGGCTGAGGTCAACAAGGAATTTGGTCTTGATGCCAAGATCAGCGATGCCATTTCAAAAGCTGCTGATGATGTCATATCTGGTGCTTTGTATGAGGATCATTTTCCCTTGGTTATCTGGCAGACAGGTTCAGGCACACAAACCAATATGAATGTGAATGAGGTAAGTATTTAGAATAATTTCACTTGTTAACCCAGCAAAACATTAATTCCTCTAATTTATAAGGTTAGAGAACGGGTTGAGAAATTGTTCTATAGCCTTTTTTTCGATTAGACTATCTACATTAGAATTGTAGTGTAAAACTACGAAATGCCGACTGTTCGAGACTGTGTCTTCTAAGAAGGGACCTTACGCACGCAACCTATTTGAGATATGAGTCATAAGCTGAGCAGCTTTAAAATATATTTCACAGATCGGGTAATCTGAAAAGCATTGAATCCACATTTCGGACTTGAAAGCACGGAAAAAAGAAAAACACAGGATAAGAAGCTTTAAAGCGTATTGGAAAAGTAGTATCGTCTCATCATATTGGAAAATTAGTATTCATCTTACTGTTTGCCACCATCCTTTGCGCGATCTCTTTGTTGTACCGTGTCTCGTCCGCTACATGTATTCATTTAAGTGATCCCTCAGCACTTGAAAACAAATTTCTCTCCTCCATATTGGCTACGCATATCTTAGCATTGGGTGACCGATTGCGTTTCTTTCTTCAGAGCTCGCCATTGGCTTGGCGTTTCGCCGCGGCTTCATGTGTACTTTAGGGGCTATATTGATCATCAACCCCAAAGAGATATTTATTAAAGTATAAAAATGAGCTATAATCTTAAATCGGCCAAATATTGACTGAGTTATTCAAGTTTTCTTTAAAATTATTTTAACATTGCTAATTAACGATCGTCAATTGAAAAAGGCAATGCAGAACAGATTCAAGAATACTCCTTATGAAAGCTCACTTCTACCTCGCTTCGGAATCACGTGAAGCTTTTATATATTTTTACTTAATTCGTGGAAGTAAATATGCTTTAATTTTTATTTCATAGGTGATAAGCAACCGTGCCATAGAACTGATGGGTGGCGAATTGGGCTCGAAAACTCCCGTACATCCTAATGATCACGTAAATAAATCGCAGAGCTCGAATGATACCTTCCCCACAGCCATACATATTTCGGTCGCACTGGAATTAAATAACAATCTTAAACCAGCCATCAAAATTTTACACGACGCCCTCAAAGCTAAATCTAACGAATTTAAAGATATTATCAAAATTGGACGTACACACACAATGGACGCTGTGCCATTGACATTGGGTCAAGAGTTTAGTGCTTACGCACAACAAACGGCTTACGCGCTTGATCGCATCGACGCTGTTTTGCCGCGCGTTTATGAGTTGGCTTTGGGTGGCACTGCTGTTGGTACTGGTCTAAATACACGTATCGGATTTGCGGAGAAATGTGCTAAGCGTATTGCCGAACTTACAAAATTACCTTTCGTTTCGGCACCAAATAAATTTGAAGCGTTAGCATCACGCGATGCTATGGTGGAGGTACATGGCGTTTTGAATACGATTGCTGTTAGTCTAATGAAGATTGGTAACGATATACGTTTCCTTGGTTCGGGACCACGTTGCGGTTTAGGGGAGCTTATGTTACCTGAAAACGAGCCGGGCAGTTCGATTATGCCGGGCAAAGTGAATCCAACACAATGCGAATCACTTACCATGTTGGCAGCGCAAGTGATGGGAAACCATGTGGCGGTTACTGTAGGTGGTTCGAATGGACATTTCGAATTGAATGTTTTCAAACCACTAATTGTATCGAACGTGCTGCGTTCTATTCGTCTATTATGTAAGTATAAATTTTGTATTTATTTAAATGTTTTAATGCGTATACTATACTTATGTTTCTTTAATTATCTAAAAGCTGATGGCTCCCGCACATTCACTTCCAATTGTGTTAGTGGTATACAGGCGAATCGTGATCGCATCGGAAAGATTATGGCTGAGTCATTGATGTTGGTCACTGCACTAAATCCACACATTGGTTACGATAAAGCTGCCAAAATTGCCAAGACTGCCCATAAAAATGGCACAACTCTAAAAGAAGAAGCCATTAATCTCGGCTACCTGACTGCCGAGCAATTTGAGCAATGGGTCAAACCAGCCGAGATGTTGGGACCAAAGTAAAACCCATAAATGTTCATAATAAAACTTATTTAACTTAAATACATACATACGTGAATACACTAAAACCGAATCAAGCTGTGGAAAGGAAAAAAGATCATGTAAAGCGCCATTAAAAATTATTATCAAGAAAACCTCGTTTTGCTGCTGTTTTTTTTAATGTATTTATTGTTTACATTAGTATTTTTGAAGCAAATGTGATGAAAACATCTAGACTGAATGGATTCTTTAGAATTATTTGCACTTTTAATTTACATATTTCTAAATTTTTGTAAGTTTATTGTCGAAAAGTGAGAATGGGGGCAAGCACTTTCGTATGCAACATGTGTAATTAATATACAAAATGACGTTCGCAAAAGTAAACAAATGGACTCACACTAAAATTAATTTAAATGCGGGGACGACAAAATAACACATTTTCCGAAACAGCAAAGTTCTTGCATACTTCTATTTATTTATTTATTTAATTCCAAAAGTAGTCTAGCACAAGAATACTTACAGACTACGTAGATACTTACATATATATAAAATACAACAAAAATTATTATTTAAATATGTTAGCGAGTACAGATTTAAACGCGGGTTTAGGCACTGAGAAGTCAATAGCTAAAGAATTTGGGAGAAGATTAAACTCAGTCATTGCTCTAAAGATGGGAGCGTTAGAAGCATAGAGAGTCCGAGCGCAGTCCGTGTAAAAAATATCGCTATTTCGAAGCTGCCTGTTTGGAACATGAAACCGGATACCTTCAAGAAGAGATGGCGCATCGACGTTACCGTTGATAATGTCGAAGACAAAAGTCATCGACAGAATGGTTCTTCTGCATCGCAGAGACTGAAGATTAATGAGTGCACATCTAGCTTCATAGGAAGGAACCGGCTCGGAGAAATTCAGTGAACGCAACGCAAAGCGAACAAAGGCTTTTTGAATTCGTTCAAGCCTCTTTATATGGGATTCATGATATGGTCTCCAAATGAAGCAAGCATATTCGAGCTTGGGACGGACGAGTGATGTGAATAAAAGTTTAAGCGTGTATGGATCAGAGAAGTCAGAGCTGAAACGGCGAATAAAACCCAGAACAGAATATGATTTGGCTATGGTAGAGTTTAGATGGGTCATGAAAGAAAATTTGGAATCGAAAATTATACCTAAATCTGTAACCTCATTAAGAGTGGAAAGACAGGAACCAGCAATATAGAAGGAAGTAGGAATGGAACTACGCGATTTGCAAAACGCTACGTGAAAGCATTTCGTAACATTCAGCGGCAAGTTATTTTTATCACACCATAAAACTACATTGTCCAGATCGGACTGAATTTTATCAGAGTCTAAGAAATTTGAAATGGTAGAGAAAATCTTCAAATCATCAGCATATAACAGAAAGTTTGCGTGCTGAAAGCATATCGAGATGTCATTTATAAAGATAACAAATAGCAGAATACTGCCTTGAGGCACACCAGAGGTGGCAAAAAAAGAATTAGATTGAGCATTGTCTATGACTACTACACAGCTCCGCTGATCAAGGTATGATTGTATCCAATGTAAAAATGTCGAGTGGAAACCCAGAACAGCTAATTTAGAGATCAGCAGAGAATGGCTGACCTTATCAAACGCTTTCGAAAAGTCAGTGTAAACCGCGTCAACTTGAAAATGGTTGTTGAAGGCAGATAGGCAATATTCAGAAAAAATAGCTAGATTTGTCGTTGTGGATCTACCGGACATGAAACCATGCTGATTGTCGATAAGAAAAGGGCAAACAGCAAAATACATTTTTTGTTTCACTACATATTCAAAAAGTTTGGAATCCTAAACAGGTTTAGCTAGCAGTGAAAAAATTACACATGTGTAGTTAGGTAGGTACATATAGATATATTCATTGCTTTCTTCGCACATTCGTTATTCAATTCCCTTACATATGTCTGAGTATATTTATTTCCTTCATTGTTGTACGCGTTTTTATAAATTAAATCTACATTTGATCATGTTTAAATATGTACATAGTTATGTATAAGCGTGAGCTTGATTTAAAAAGTGATGTAAGGTAAAATTTGAAAACCAAAATAAAGAATAATACCTCAAATTAAATTAAACACTTCATTCGAAATTGAAATTTCATTTGAAAAAAAAAGGCGTGAAACTTAAATCTATTTTTGAAGAATGAAGCAACAAAACACTATTGAAACATATACCAATTATCAAAATATTAAAAAAAAATATACAATGGAAGAGCCATTTAACATATTGCAATTTTACGTAGTCGAAGACGCTTGACGCTGGTCATTTTGATTTTTACATACTTTGCTATGTCCATCCTTCCAATGGCGCGATTGACAAACTTGTGAGCAATACGCAGCACGAAAACAACACAAGTATATAGCTTCATTGAGACACCAATAGCACTAGAAGATAAAAACAAAAATTGATTGAAAACAAATGTTTTTTACCAAACTAAATGGGTTAAATTTAGGTCAAAAATTTTAACTTATAATAACAAAGTTCTGTTAAAGCGAAATGATGATACAATTTGCCATATTTTTCACTTATCTCCCCAAAAATTGTTGTCAGTAAAACAATAAGAGAGCGAGCATTTTACAACTTACACAGTGGGCAGCTTTGTGCAAGAAGAGAATTAAATAATACGTTAATATATAAAGGCAAACTCAAGGCATGCTGTAATCTCAAAATTTGTGGATATATTTTATAATGTGAAAAATGGCTTTTAATGATTTGTTGATGGGCGACTAAACGAACTCCTCTTACGGAGCTGCTCGATTTAGCTTATGATCAATTAGCCCGACATAAGCTTCAAATCCCATTACAACTCGCCATTCTACAAATTTGAAGAAATCTGAATTTTTGGCAGAGCTTTCTTATCGAAAGAGGCGATTCCTATAATTGGTCATTTTATATGAAATGGATCATGTAGTGTATTCTTAATAGCTTTTGAATTATGTACCCATTGCTTTCGTTTGAGAATTTTCTTTTCATGTTCGTGCTTTTTAATTGATTCCTTGAGTTTATCAATGTTTGCATGTAATTTTTCATTCTTCTTTTGTGTTGCTGCCACCAATTTTAAGGCGTCGTCAAGTTGGTCCTGGACCTGAAAAATAATGTTAAAAATAAGGTTTCAGACAGTAGCATCACAATATGGCAATAAATAATTACCTGTTTTAGATCTGCTACACCTACTAAGCTATTTGCTGTGCGTAAGGATTTTTTCGGTGACCTTTTCTGGTTCCTACTCAGAAATAATAAAAATCAATTGTAATTAGTATATTTAAAAATATAACAAGCATCTTCAGCCCCGGCGGTAGGCGTTGCTAACTCAATTTAGATAGTTTTTTTTACTAACTCAATTGAATGAAAGCTACTAAAATCTATTAAAAAGCTTTTTGTTTTTTTTTTAGTAAGTTGTATCGCTTCTAAACACTAAACAGATAATTTTTTCCCGCTTAGTGGATAAATCTCCCAGTGTCTTTAGCTATTGAATAGAGTTTTACTTAGATTTTACCGCCGGCCGATTATATAAAAATGTAACAACCTTCTCGATCTTAATCTAGCTTCTGTCTCATTCAAAAATCCACTGTCGCTCAGCGCTGGATCTACATGGCGTAATGAACGCCCGTCGCCCGATGTATCAGCAAAACTATTCATACTTATATTTGGCACAGTATTACATATAGTTTGTCGCCGTGTTGGCAGCTTTCGTCCCTTATTCGAATTAACCATGAACTGATTCGCAGTCCTTTGTAAGGCATTTCTTATAACTTGTTCCATTTCGGATTTATTTGCATGAAAAGAAAATATACTTGGTGGATATGCTGCGAGAACCTGGTGTATACGTAGTTCTTCTAATGCTTTTTTAATAGCTGGTTTATTTCCTATCTTTAAAGATTTAATATCTGTGTCGATTGAGCGTATAAAACGTGATTCGATGAGCGCTCGAGAATGATTACCACCAAAGAAACGAACATCATATTTATTATTTGTCAGAAGGCGTATAACTTTAGCCGGCCAATAAGGAAAGCCGCTGTGTTTGGCAAAAACTAATTCGTGACGTTGCACGCATGGCTTGGCAAACCAGACACTTGAATGCTTCTCGTGTGAGTGTCGAAAACAGTCGGGACAGCGACGAATTTCTGCTAAATCGTAGCCAATGTCTCGTATCATCCATTTTGTGGACTCCATTTCAGTGCTGTTTGCTGCAATGTAAGGTATATATGTATGTATCAATTATAAAGATGCGCTTGAGTGCACAGATTTACTCACACCCAAAAAATACACCTATATTATGCTGCAGGTCTAGCACGTCCACCAAAAATTCAGTTAATAGTTTATACTGCTTTGCTTCAAGTTTAGCTGCTATGTGGTCCAGTGTTTTTCCGGGGAATTTAAAAAGTAGTTTTGAAACTATCGTTTTAGATCGACTCGGTAATTTAATGGATTCCATATAACTTTCAACATCGTGGTTGACCTATTGATATAAAACGTAAGTAAATCAATATACGCAGAGTAATGGATAAGGTAGTGTACACCTCGACGGAAAATCGCTTTATACAACGCCACACACATCTAGTTAGGAACCGCCTGTGGACTACAATTGATCAGCGTATAGCAAAGGTTCAAGAGGAGTTGAAAAGTTTTAGTAACAGAAAACGGAAAAAATTACACAAACAGCAAGATGCAGGGTAGTGATTACTGACAATTATGGAAGCTCAGTTTTCACTTCCCCATTATAAAGTATGACAACAGTTGGAATTGAAGCAGAACAATTTTCAGTCAGAGCAAGAATATGGGGAAAACTAAACCCTTTGAACTCGTAGTCGATTCAAGCATTCTTTACCAGCTAGAATAGACCAGTATATACAAATGTAAGTTTTTTTTTCAAACACATTGTAAGTGGAGTAATACTCACCCATGATCGGTTACGTTCGAATGTGAATTCGATAAGATGGCATAATTCATCAGGTTGCATGTTCGGAGGATGCCGGATCTCAGCTGTTTTTAACAAACGACAACATGTACATATCTCAAAATCAAATTCTTTCTCTTCATTTTGCATAATTTCGCTTTTACAGGATACATTTGACGTAATCGTACGTGGTCGTTTACGTGTTGGTGGGCGCACCTCTCCTAAGCAAACTACATCTACTTTTGTTTTCGATTCGGTATCAAAATTTTCACCAAACAACTTGTTGCCATCATTTAAACTAGGGATAAGAGTAGATGAATTTGGTGTGGTACCCAGTTCATTCTCTATAAATGTGTCCAAAACTGCTTGAACAGGTGATGACGTGCTATCAATTGTAATTTCATCTATAAACCGTTGTTGTGCCCAACTATTTAATGATGATCCAGCATCCATTTGCAGTAAAGAGGATGCAGCACGTGCATCACTCTCGTAGTCGAATGAAACAGATCCTTGAATTGTTCCTTCAACATCGGAATCAGCATCGGTGTCTGAACTAAAGGCTGGTGGGCGATTTTTTTGCAGTTTTCCTGATGGTACCGGATAGTTGGGCCTTTCCGGATCTTTGCGGTAGCAGAGACGATGAAATGTGCGAGGGCATTGCCGACAATGAGTTAATACCCCAGGTAAATGGCATTCGAAGCAATAGAAATCATGTGTAATTGTTTTCTATAAACGAAAAATAGGTAATATATGTATGTATATTCATTAAAAAGTTAGACAAAAAGTTTAGTTGCTGTACAAGAAATATGTATTTATAGTTAGTGGTAATATGATAACTAATTACATTTTTAAAACTAAATGTTTCGAGGCCAAATTGCAATACCCTGCGGGTAGGGGTTAGAATATGCCCGCGGTAGGCATACCGGTCGTAAGAGGCGACTAATATACACAAAGGTAATGATGTGCAACTTGATGGTTGATCTACGGGCATGATGCCTCTCACCTCTCATTACCCATCTTCTCTTTCCTTTCGGAAGGAGGGATGACATGGCCTAGAAGGTTACACTGGTCATAACAAATCGCTACCACGACAGTCGGGAGTACCGGATTCATATCCGGCCAAGGACTGTTAATTCGACAACACTCCCCAAAACTTTCAGAGAGTGATTGTGTTGCTAAAACAACAACAACAATAACAAGAACAACAGCCCAAATAGCATACGGAAATGTTACGCAGGTAGATTTGCTGAGTAGTCATAAACAAAGACATCCTAACAGACAATTGCCTAGTACTGACCCACCAACTAAGGGGACATCTCCATAAGCACTGTGATGAGATTCTGCACCATCCCACTTAGTCGTATGATCTACCAGGTTATTATTTCCCGGGAGACTCGAATCACTGTGGGTCAACTTCGCTCACCCTCCATACCAAAGGAAATTTCGATGGTACTACAATTAGGAAACATTCGTCCTTTCAAATTTTCCTCAAACATTAGAAAAAAAATTTTGAGAAGGGACATAACAGAAATTGATGACAATGTTAAATAAGGAAGTTGCGGACCAGGTAGGGTGAATTATCGCTACAAAAACCACAGAAAAATGTGGTTGAAATGATGTATTGCTTTTACATCCCCCTCATGGGGACCTAAACAAAATATAATAAGCTAACTATTTAATTTACACATTTTCACAATTTACCTAAACAATACTTAGCACAAGTATAAACTAAGAGAATTCTAAGGACCGTTGTTACAATGTCCGGCTAACATTGTCAAGATAATTGAGAGATGATGGACCAATTTCTGGAAATTAACATAAATTGATTTTTCCCAATTTCTTCCTACACCCATTAGTAAAAAAAAATATATAAACGAATATTTTTTAAACTAAAACACTTACCTTTGCCTCGTCTAATTTGGGTAAACGCACCAACTTGGGTGCGCGGGTAGAACCAATGCTGTTGGCAATTGCCGGTTTTAGCAATCCATCTTGCAAGGCATGTAGTACGGTTTCTTGCGCAAGAGCTTTATTATTTAAAAATGCAAAAATTTTGTATAGCAATTCGAAGAATTACATCACGCATTTACTTACATTTTTCATAGTTTCCTACTTCAACAAGTACTCGGGCGAGTTCTTCACTTTGGGCAGAGCCTGAACTATCCGAATGCAAGGAGGGTAGAAAATAGCGGAGACAATCAGGTTGAGCTTTCCGTGACATTTGGTATTAATTATCACTTTTCATACATTTGCTATTATAATTTCTGTTAAACGCGTATATCATCTAACTCTATTGATAAGTATTGTATGCACTTATATCGAATCACAGCTATGCGCATTAATTTGTATTTTTAAATTATACGAATTTGTAAACTTTTCCAAACGGGAAATAATGTAGAGATTGCAATAAATTGTCATAAAGGGATGAAAACCGATAGTACAGTGTAGATCATCGAACAGGGATAGATATCATCCCTATCGATAAATGTTAAGCCCCACAAGAGGGTCCTAAAAGGCATTTTGCCAAAGAACGTAGAACTGAGTCAACCAACAGCAAATATATGTGGACGATGTCAAATCGATGGTAGGTAAATCACCACTGTACCTGCGTAAAAATGCTTAAAATTAATGTGTTTTTATTAAATATTTACACAAAAAAAGGCAGTTGGAGTCACAGAATAGTTTAATTGTTTGTTAATTCTTTGTTTAAAAATAAACGTGCAAAAGGCCTTAAAACCAGCGATTTATATGCAAATGTGGTGAATTACCTACCTGCGAATTGTTGTTTTAGTGATTCTCACTAATCTTCGAGAGAAAATTTTTTGGGTTTTTATGTTCTTTCCTTTGTTCGAACAGTTAATTGATAAATTAAAGATCATTTTATTCTAATTGTGCGTCAGATTAAAATAGAATCGGCCTATTTCGTATGTGCATTTTATAACTTGAAAAGAAATATTTTATTTGCGTTTACACGTTATGTTTGGTTTCATACGTAAAATGTCACATATAAACATGTCACATATAAACATGACAAACATAAAAACACACAAAAAATTGCCAATTTGTGGGTTTATAGTCAAAATCGTGGTGAAAAATATTTTGATTGTCAAAATTCGAGAAAAAAATAAAAATCAGCTGGCCTATCGACACGACCTGTATTATTGGATCATGGACATGTGTAAAATGTCTTTATGCACAACCGCCTATTATGTGAATGACAAAATCATCGCCCAACTAACAGGCCAGCTGATTTTTACTTTTTTCTCACACTTTGACAGTACACACATTTCCCAGTGTGACTTTGACATTAAGGACCGGTTACTCAATGTTTGATTGTGATAAACTTATGACATGATAATCAGAGTTGGCTCAGAATAACATAATCGTCGAATTATCCCTTCTTATAAAGTCTTTATTAAGCAGTTAATAAGACATTAAGTAAACGGCCACATATCAAAGTCGATTTCTCGTGATCCGTCCATCGAAGTGGTGGTCTGCCCTTTCCTCTGCCTCCATTCATTGGGTTCGATCGAACAACATGGCATATCCGCAAACGAGTGGGGTTTCATTTGCTGAACTACATATGTACATATGTCGACGTTTTCGTAAAGCTCATACAGTTCACCATTAAATCGTATCGGATTTATATCTGGAAAAAACTGTCAACATCAGTATAACCCCATTCAATGAGCGGTGTGCATGTGTACATCTCGGGTGCAGTCCGTACCGCCAAGTCGCAACGTAAAGAAAGGACGCTGCCTACAGGCAAACGGTGAAAGCGTATAAAACGAGAATCGTGTGTAAAGCGCGGGTGCACAGAGCTTGAGATGTTAGCCAATAAAAAAAAAAAACCGCGTGTAGCCAGTACACGTGAAAGAAGTTAACTTCTTAAATTCAGAAATAACGAAATATGAATAAGGTGTATTCGAGAATTGTTTAGATTCACAATTTCTTACTTCCGGGAAGTGGACCATTGAACCGATCCATTCAAAAATATCGTATGCATTGTGCGTTTTGCTTCAAATTTGGTAAGCGGGTAGAATTATGCCTAAATTAACAGGGGCCATACGAATGGGATATAGAGGAAGAGGGGCGGGGTAAAAGGAAAGCGGGTAATGAAGAGAAAAAGGGGGGAGATAGAGTGAAGGCAAAGAAAGATTGGAAGGAGAGTTGTAAAAGGGGGGACAGTGAGCTCGCATTTAGACAGGACGTCTGCCTCTACTACATATCGACAGCCACACTGCAAAACCCCGTAAGTCACTATTTTTCCAAAAATAGGGTTCTGAGCCTTTCCCATAGATCGTGATATTTCGCACATTAAAATTCAGTCAAAATCGGGTTACAACTTCCCGTTTCTTTCCAGTGGTGAAATGTAATAGCCGTCGCTCATATATATACGTTATAATTATTACAGTTTTTTCCCTCTCCTGAAAACTTTTTGGTTTTGAACATACAGGGTTTTGCAGTGTGGCTGTCGATATATAATGTATAAGATTGAAATATTGTATGTGTGTATGTATGCATAACTTAAGTTGCGTTCTAAACGGATTGACCGATCATAACCAACTTTAGAACAGAAACCCATCGATGAATTAAGAGGGATAGGGGAAAAGGTGCGGGCACCTGACATACAAATGGGATTTTTCATGTTGCATATCTCTGGAAGTATTCATGCTAGGCCGCTAAAATTCAACAGAGTTATATGAGGATTATGAAACCACTCGTATAAGGATTTGAAGAACGGGCATAATTGGTATCAGTTCTATCGACTTTATCAAACTTACCTACCTAATTTCGATTTATTCCATGGAATGGAACCAATTTCATCCATTCACGGAATATGTAATTCGACCTAAGGCATGTCTCAATCTCAAGGGGGCGAATAGAAATTTTTGTCAAATAGCATCCGCGCACGCATTTTTTCTGCGTGCCTGGTAGAACGAATTTATGCGCCGGTATAAAATCAAGCCGTCCGAGTCTGAGGATTGAATTTTATTGATTTGGGGGGACATTCCAGTTCTAATGTACTTGAATTAAATTCTTACAAAATCCGAAGAATTATTTAAAACTATAAAAGATGGTGATGAACACCCTAGGCCAAACTAATTGATTTTTAGATGTTACTAGCAGACCCGGCAGACGTTGTTCTGCCTGACCAGTGACTTCCCTAGAAATACATTTTCAAATATTTTTCTTTAACTTTTAACATTCCATTTATTGCAGTGCTTTAGGATATACAATGTTTCCGGTTTTAAAGTCTTTGGTATAAACAAATAAATTTTTTGAATGTCCAACTCAAAAAACAGATCATTTGAACTCAATGGGTATGACAAAACCCATTATGCGCTGCTGAGCATATGTATAGTTAGTACTTATTTAATTATACACTATATCTACCTATAATACTCTGGATATGTATGAACGGCAATAACAAACAAAAAAAATTAAGTGCTTTGATTAAGATTTAAGAACGTTAAAATGTCACTAAAGCAAATACATTCAGGGATATAACGAATTGAAATATTACTTAGCTTGTGGTCCTGGAACTGCCCACTTTTCCAAAGAATTTACAAATGTAGCCTATGTATGTCGTACCCAACGAAGATTTTAACGTATTGGAAAAGTTTAAAACAGATCAACCATAAACTTTGGACATTATTGAAGTACAAACAAAACACTGAACACTGGGCGTGGCACGGCCCACATTTCCCAAATTATATAATTCTTGACCATGGGACACACATATCCAAAAACCATTAGTTTAGACCAAAAATATTCAAAGTTATGATGATTTAAATTTTATATAGCCTGGGGGCGTGGCACAACAATCTTCTGAACCAATCTGGAAATTTAGAGAAGATCGACCATAAACTTTGATTTTATTGAAGTACAAACAAAACACAAAAAATGTGGGCGTGGGACCGCCTACTTTTCCCAAATTATATCCACCTTGACTAAAGGACACACATATCGAAAAATCTTTAATTTAGACCTAATATGTTCAGAGTTATGAAGAATTTAAATTTTATATAGCCCGGGGGCGTGGCACTGGCTACTTTTCCAAAAATTCATATAGCCTCAATCGTACACAACAATTTTCTTAACCAATCTTGAAAGTTTAAAAGAGATCGACCATAAACTTTGGACATTATTGAAGTACAAACAAAACACACAAAAAGGGGCGTGGCACCGCCCACTTTTCCAAAATTACATAAATCTTGACCAAAGGACACACATATCCAGAAATCATTAATTTAGACATAATATGTTCAGAGCTATGAAGAATTTAAATTTTATATAGCCTGGGGGCGTGGCACCGCCTACTTTTAAAAAAATTGATATAGCCCAAATCGTACACAACAATCTTCTGAACCAATCTTGACAGTTTAAAAGAGATCGACCATAAGCTTTGGACATTATTGAAGTACAAACAAAACACAAAAAATGTGGGCGTGGCACCGCCCACTTTTCCAAAATTACATAAACCTTGACCAAAGGACACACATATCCAGAAATCATTAATTTAGACCAAATATGTTCAGAGCTATGAAGAATTTAAATTTTATATAGCCTTGGGGCGTGGCACCGCCTACTTTTCCAAAAATTGATATAGCCTAAATCGTACACAACAATTTTCTTAACCAATCTTGAAAGTTTAAAAGAGATCGACCATAAACTTTGGACATTATTGAAGTACAAACAAAACACAAAAAATGTGGGCGTGGCACCGCCCACTTTTCCAAAATTACATAAATCTTGACCAAAGGACACACATATCCAGAAATCATTAATTTAGACCAAATATGTTCAGAGCTATGAAGAATTTAAATTTTATATAGCCTGGGGGCGTGGCACCGCCTACTTTTCCAAAAATTGATATAGCCCAAATCGTACACAACAATCTTCTGAACCAATCTTGACAGTTTAAAAGAGATCGACCATAAACTTTGGACATTATTGAAGTACAAACAAAACACAAAAAATGTGGGCGTGGCACCGCCCACTTTTCCAAAATTACATAAATCTTGACCAAAGGACACACATAACCAAAAATTATTAATTTAGACCAAATATGTTCAGAGCTATGAAGAATTTAAATTTTATATAGCCTGGGGGCGTGGCACCGCCTACTTTTCCAAAAATTGATATAGCCCAAATCGTACACAACAATCTTCTGAACCAATCTTGACAGTTTAAAAGAGATCGACCATAAACTTTGGACATTATTGAAGTACAAACAAAACACAAAAAATGTGGGCGTGGCACCGCCCACTTTTCCAAAATTACATAAATCTTGACCAAAGGACACACATAACCAAAAATTATTAATTTAGACCAAATATGTTCAGAGCTATGAAGAATTTAAATTTTATATAGCCTGGGGGCGTGGCACCGCCTACTTTTCCAAAAATTGATATAGCCCAAATCGTACACAACAATCTTCTGAACCAATCTTGACAGTTTAAAAGAGATCGACCATAAACTTTGGACATTATTGAAGTACAAACAAAACACAAAAAATGTGGGCGTGGCACCGCCCACTTTTCCAAAATTACATAAATCTTGACCAAAGGACACAAATATCCAAAAATTATTAATTTAGACCAAATATGTTCAGAGCTATGAAGAATTTAAATTTTATATAGCCTGGGGGCGTGGCACCGCCTACTTTTCCAAAAATTGATATAGCCTAATCGTACACAACAATTTTCTTAACCAATCTTGAAAGTTTAAAAGAGATCGACCATAAACTTTGGACATTATTGAAGTACAAACAAAACACAAAAAATGTGGGCGTGGCACCGCCCACTTTTCCAAAATTACATAAATCTTGACCAAAGGACACACATATCCAAAAATCATTAATTTAGACCAAATATGTTCAGAGTTATGAAGAATTGTAGTTTTATATAGCCTGGGGGCGTGGCACCGCCCACTTTTCCAAAAATTAATATAGCCTATGCTTTAACCCATGATCTCAAGAATATACTGTGAAAATTTCATAAAAATCGGTTGAGTACTTTGGACGCCCCTAAAGGACACACACCAACACAGACACACATTAATTTTTATTTATAAAATATGCAGTTGTGGTTTGGACGCATACATAAAGCCACCTTAGGTCCATTTAATATAGCTATTTACTCAACATATTATACTCAACAAGCATGACAATAACAAATGAGTTGACAATTGCAGCAACAAAAATCAACTATGTACATAATTACTGTACTAATCTAACCAGCACCAAAGGCAATTATGTACAGCGTGTGTGTGTGTTGGTGTGCACCATCTAGCGTCATATGGCGTTTTTAGTGCCATCTAGTTACGCAGCAGTAGTGAGGATTTCAAAGACAACAACCAATATTCTATTTCCGTTGCATAGTTCCCGTTATATCATCTATTACAATACAATTTTCTCAATTTTACTCTCAATAAAAACTTCATATCGCCGCCTAAGAAGTTAACTTCAAAAATGTGAATGGTTAGCAATGTTCAGAGATTACTAAGATTATGAAGACAGCACTTCTCTGCAAATCGTGTAGGTACCTACATAGACCACACAATCGAAGATGATGGAGTTGATGTTCCTAAGCCCGACCAGACTAAATATCATCGACCAAATATTTACAATACGCCCAAATTTGGGAAAATCCCGTAATCCAGATTTTAAAGCCGCCTTCTATAGCACTAGAACGAGCTGCCTACATGCTACTACGTCTGAGCTTGGTTCCCCCGGCTGTGAATACCACCAGCTCGTAAAGAGAATTGGGAAGAATCTCCGAACCATTTGAAACCAAATGAGGTTTCATGCAAGGGGTTAATTTGATGTTGGGGAAAATAATACAAGTGCAGAAATTAACTGCGTTGAAAAAAGATTTTATAAAAGCGTGCAACTGTTGGCGTATGCCGACGACATTGTCATTATTGGCCTTGCTTACTCCAAACTAGAAAAAGAAGCGGAAAATTAGTTTTGGGGGTGAAAGAGGGCAAAACTAGAACATGCTGTCATCAGCAACAACGTCCCTATTGACAGTGATAATTTCGTTACTGAGAACCATCATTAGCACCAGAAAATAATATCAGCCTAGAAATCCAATAAAGAGTTGCTCTTGCAAACAAATCCTACTTCAGACTAAGTAAGCAGCTGAAAAATAAAGACCTTTCTCGATATAAATAACAATAAATCACTTATCGCACACGTCCTGCCATTGGCTGCAGAAGCGTGGACTCTGGAAGTGTGCGAGAGGTTTTTTCAAACGAGTTTTGGACCACTACGTATTGGCAACAGCGAGTACCGAAGAAAATTGAGCTGTATGATCTTTACGCCGACATAGTTCAGCGAATTAGAAAGCAGCGGCTTCGCTGCCTAGGCCACGTTGTGCGAATCAACGAAGATGCTTCCATCCAGTAGGTATTCTTATCGGCATCCGCCGGCTGAAGCAGAACAAGGGACCAAGTGGAGACTGATTTGTCCCCAATATTTTCCGATTTTGCTTGTTCTCCGTGGGCGTATTCTATAAGTCCATACTATATCTACCACGTATCATTGAAGAACTTTGTTTTATGAAAATCTATATCAATCTCGATTATTTTACACTATTAAAAACAACCGTTATTTGGGCAAAATCTATTTCTGGTACATCTGTATATAATTAAATTCAGACAACTTTGAATACTCATAACCAATACAAATTTTAAAAAATAAAGCAATAATAATTTTAATAAAGATTAAAAAAAGTATTTCTACACGCAGCGTTTTTAAAAGAAAACAGTTTTACCTTAAGCGGTCTAATATTCATACATACATATGTACATACACATGTAGAAGCAGCGTTGCCGCCTTAGGAAAACTTTGTAATTGTTATCATAAGTTGTTTGTTGTACTTAATTTCAAAACTAATCATTATACAAAGGCGACAGTAGAAGCTTTGATCGATACTCCAGTCTTATGAGGCCGCTTTGCCATTTGGCTGTGAAACGGTGAACAACACGAGCTAATGAAGAATTATGAAAATGATCCGTCATTGTCGACAAATACTAAAAATAAACATGCCCAAAAAAAGTTAAACAAATAAAAAATTAATTGAAGTACAAAGATTATCGATCATAACGCGACGCGACAATCAAAAATACCACTCAAATTAGTCACATTCCATAACAAATAACATTGGAAACGTAAAGTGGTTTCAAACAGCATTCGAATGCGTTGTGAAAAAAAAAAACAGAATAATAAAAAAAAAAAAGATAACAAGTGTATTTTTAGCCATTGTGCGTGTAGATCAAGTAAGTACAATACGTATCAAATTCGAAAGAGCAAATAACAAACAACAACCCATTTTTACAACAAAAACAAAGCGCAGCAATAATCAGCATAAGCAACAAAGCTAAACCATACAACAGCTGTTAATCTAGTATGTTTGTTATCCAGTTGGTGTTGTCAAACTCAAACTCAATTATACAGCAAGCTAGCATTGAAATTAGTGATGGTGCGAATTGGGCGAACTTTGACTCTCGCATAGAACTGGTGAAGGAGTAGCTGAACGCAATCTTCAGGGGTGTTCGTGTAAAAGTCCAGTAACAATTATCGAGCAACGAGATTTTGTCTAATTTTTAATTTTTCTCTCACGATGAGAGATGATTGCAAACTTTTACACGAATGCTAAACTTGCAGAAAACGGCAGCTTGAGTGTCAGCTGTTTACCACAGTGCAGCAGACAAACAAAATTGCCACATTTCGAGTAAAAATGTTTTTTGCTTTTTAAAATGCTTTATTTTAACTAAACAATGCACAACAAATAAAATTATACTCAAATCAACACATACAAATGAACTGTTTTGTTGAATAAGACACAACCATGTACCACCATCAGCTGATTTCCTTGATTGCAGTTGCAACTCCTTCTTAAATCAAATGCCATTCAGGTCCATATCATGATAATTCGTAACAATTTCTAACTATTTTTTCGCATGACGAACGGATTTTACTTAAATTCAATTTTAAACCGTTACATATCACGTCGTCCGCTAATTTCAGTTGTTCCCTCTAAATATTCGCATTCGCGAATGACAAAAAAAAAACTTTCGTTACATTCCTAGCTCAAACACCGCGTCTAACTATAGCACAGATCAAACTAAAAATAGCTTGCAACACAGTTGTAAGCGCACAGTAGTATGCACAACGCACCATATCATTTCGAAGGTATTTACACATAAAGTGGCGAGCAGTAAGTGGAACTTCGAGCTTTGCCAATCGTATTCGTAACGACGAACAAGCACGCTTATTAGTTAGCTGTTGCTGGACGGACGTTTGCTATGAAGACATTGTGTGTTATGTCGTAGACTAAAACAGGCCGATTCAAAAATAGCCATTTACGGCACACAAAAACAAGCAAAAATTTAGAGTATACGACACCACCAACAGTGGATCAGCTACATACATATATACTTATAAACAAACATACTACATATACAGTGCGTAGGATGTATGTGTGGTAAGTGACTGTAGCTCCAGCAACAACAATAAATAATATCAACAAATAGTAATAATAATAACAATTATAATAAAAGCGGTAGCAGTTTTAGTGGCAAACAAACGACATTGCAGCTGAGGCTTGAAGAGACTCCAAAACAGAGCGCATACTAACGCTCAGACCAGAGCTATGCTGAGCTCACACCGAAACAGTGCGATCTGCTCACCACAACACCTAAAAAATTCAACAAGCGTAAATAAAGCATTCAAATTTTCGGTAGTGACACTCTATCACTGAAACGAAATATAAAATTGCTGGAATAATTTGGTTTCACAAAAAAAAAAAAACACTTAAAAACACGAAATTATTTATTTGAAATTTTTAATATTGTGATCTGCGAAAAAATTAATTTTTTAACTTATAAGTGATGTGCAATTTGTGATCTTCAATTATTTGTATACCTAAATCAAGTTTGGCTAATATCACTGTAATTTTAGCTCACCTATGAAAGAAATAAAATCTAAGTTCCTGCGAAAATATTTTTTAGTGAAAAAAAAAAAGTTGTAAAAAGTATCTCTAATATAATAAATTAAAATAAACATTAGCACAAAGTACGCAGCAGCCAGTCTAACTAAAGGGCGTAAATTTTTAATTTCGTGTATACAAGCATATAATGTTTAGAAATCACTCAAGTGCTCACAATATAAAACAAGGTAAGTACCATGGTCTGCAAATAATAATAACATTGTGGGATAGTGAAAACATAGTTGTCGCAAGATATAGTTCACTCAAGCTTGCAAATTTGAAAGTTTTGAATAATAATAATTTGGCACGATATATGTACATACACACCTCCTAGAAGATTAAGGTTGAGTTTATCTCAAAATTTTTGGTGTGCTGGTCGGTCCCCTTTTTTTTTTTTTTTTTAAGTGATAGGAACTACCTACGTGCTTAATTCCAACTCCGAACGGCACCTGGATAACCAGAGAAATTTTTTGAAAGGATATTTTTCATGCCACAAACAGTTGGAGGGTTGCCGACTGCTAAGGTGAAGATTTTATGAAAGCAACCCTAAATATTGAAGATTTCGATACTATTGTAACAGTCCATTGTGAAGTAGTGATCTACCTTCCACTATTCATAACTTCCTTATTCATAACGTTAGATGTTCTGTTAAAATACAAAACCAATTTTCATGCGTTGTTTGTGCAAAAAACTGGTACGTACCGTTTTAGACAGCGTCTCGGTTTACATGTTAATTTTTTAGAAATAAATAAGAACAAACAAAAAGTTTAAGTTGTTTTCTCAGTTGAGCTTTAAATTCAAAACGAAAGAAATTAACAGGTTGTTATGAGGTTAATGAAAAATTAAAAATTTACTACAAAAAAAATTTACAATTCTTAACCGTTCTCGTACCAATTCGGATTCCAGCTAGAAGATTTTTCAGCCTAATTTAAGTATATATGTATGTACATAAAAAATAAGCCTTTATCATAATAATAATATTATTTTCCGTATGTAAACCATGGAGCAAGATCGCTTGGCCGCTTCCTGTATTTATAGCAATCTTTTACACGTAAGATTACATACTTTGCATAAGGACGAATTTCATGCTCATGCTTCATACTAGGGATGCCAATTTTTACATTGTTACCCAACCCGAGATTTTCGAGATCTGGTTTTACAATAACGGAGACACATTGACAGGAAAGTTCCGGCATACGGTTTTCGTGAAAGTGAATCTATTGAATACTTCGACTGGCAAAGCCAGCTAAAACTTAACTTTTTACGACTTTGGTAATTAATTCGCTTGGGCATTTCAATCTTATAATTTTAAATTATGTAACGTGTACGAGTGTATTGTATGTTTACATATTTTATATCCACACTATATCGGGAACGGTTGAACCAATTTGGATGATATTGTAGTGCCCACAGGTCAAGTGTTGCCACTCAGGATGCCTTTATGGGGCCGCCAGCTATCTGATTTCTTTATATTGAAAATATATACAGCAATAAAGGTAACAAACAAAAGTTATTACACGTCGTATCTGAAAAAAAAAATTACATTTCTATGAAAAAACTTTTAACTAGAAAATTGGCATGAGTTTAAAATATTTTTTAACTAAATTTAATTTCAACGTCGTATTTAAAAAAAATTATATTTCTATAATAAAATTTTTACTTATAAAATTGACATTAGTTTAAAATCTTTTTCAACTAAATTTAATTTCAACGCCGTATTTAAAAAAAATAAATAAAATTTCTATGAAAAAATTTTTACCTATAAAATTGGTATGAGTTTCAAATCTTTTTTAACTAAATATTTTCTTAGGGAAGATATTATAATTATATAAAAAAACAAGTAAGGAAGTCTAAGTTCGGGTGAACGGAACATTAAATACCCAGCGTTAGTTTTCAGAACGAGATACAAATACCATGACTTGGCAATGATATAGGCCCTAGAATCTTATTTAATCTTAATCAATTCCTCTTTTCAACCTAAGAACTTTCATATACGAAACTCTATATCTAACTCGATTATTTTGCGCCGTTACGTAGTACCGTTATGTGGACAAAATTAGAATACCCTTGTACTAGTACTAGTACGCTGGGTATAAAAATGGAATATTAAATAAATGAACCGAAAAGTTAGGGTGTCCAACATACATATTTCTTATTTAGCGATTATAAAGAGGAAACACTGGGATTTTCGTACCTAAAAGGCATATCATCCAGAGTTGGGCATATCTCTACCGCATCCATGTTATCATGCATGTGCTACGGTTGTCTGCAAAAGTAATAAAATCAGTGTTTTGATTGTTTTTCCTTTCTTTTTGAGAATTATTCAAGTAAAGAATCATGATTGCTTTCTGATTTTTTGCAATGTATTGGAAAATAAGCTTATTATTATTATGAGCCTTTTCCAAAAATAATGAATCAAACCAGTTCGTAATAATCTAAGTAGTGATGTTATAGTCTGAATTTAGAACCGTTTTCAGAAATGAGCGAAAAAACAACGATTTACTTTTATTCCGCCTATGGATTCGACAGTTTCACATCTACTGTGACTTTAAAATACTGGGCAGTAAATTTATTCAAATTTGTTAATATCCAAATACATATGTGTGTACTTATACATACGTACATACAAACTAAGAAATTAAATAAGTTCACTCACATTTTAAATTGTTTGGGATTGTTTGCCTTCTTTTTGGTTGCGTTCGTTCTACTTAAATCTGGCCTCGTCTAAATTGGTGTCAATGCTTATTTTGTGCACTACTTATGGTCAATGCCAGCAGTTGAAAGAACTCCAAGTAATTGAACACTTGTTTTTTGACTAAACATTTGATAAGTACGAATAACATGTTAGATTTTTTGAAGGCAATTATAACAAAAACCTGAGTCCGAATTTATTTAAGGACAATTTACAATTGACTTTTGGTTTTGGTGTTTAAAAGGTCGGTTTTTAGGTTCAAGAATGGTATTATTTAGTGCTTTTTGGCAATACAAACAAATGACTATATTTGATTTTTGGTAAAAAATTTGATCCGATTCCATTATATCTACTGGGCCGACTTTGATAATTCAAATGACAATAGTTTTCTTTAAAATCTCTTCAAGAGCACTTTTATTATTTCTTTAAATTTTAATTTTAAATATACATACCTATATTTAAAACCGGTGCAAAACGCATACGAAAAAAATTGTTTCAGAAAAAGTTTTTTAGGAAAGAAAATGTCCCGGCCTATGGATGAGGGTTATCATGACTTTAACACTTTCTGCTCTGTGATTTTTAAACAAAATAAAATTTTTGACATTGTTTATAACTCAATCCTATCTGTTTCTATAATTTTTAATGAACTGAACTATCACAATTATCGCTAGTCACAACCGAAAATCGTGCTGTAAGTTATTGCATATATATTTTTTCAAATGGTTATCGATATATTAATAGTGTTGCTGGTTATCATTGGATTTCTTTGAGTACCAAGGCACCCATGTACTAAATTTTGTCAAGACATATTAATATTCCCTTAACACGGATATCTGTCCTAATCGATTCCATTTAACATGTTAACAATTTTAATATGAGTCTGCAGCTCACTTTGAAAAACTTTGCTTTAAAAAACGCCCATTTACCCACGGTAATCAATCTATCCTAATTCAAAACACGTTTTGGTCGTAAATATGTACTTTAATCCATTATGCGCTAAACTTTAAATGAATGAATTAAGTCGAGCTTATCTTTGTTTAGGAAATCGCATGCAAGTGGGGGGTACCGTATTTCATAAATCGAGTATTTTTATATGCTTACATGCCTACTCAAAACATAGTACGTATGTACACTTGCAAATTTGTAGTAATTGCCTGGTATGCCTGTGCTTTTATTTATATTAATTTGTATTTTATTTCTTCAAGTCTTTAATTGCATTTTTCTTACATACATACATACATATGTTTATATATAAATTTTTGTATGCATATAAAATTTATATGTACATATACGCGTGCTACTCAACGAGACATTTTACAAATAATTTTAAACGTATTTACTCACATCACACTGCAAGCCAAATAATTTATACATACATATGTATGTACGTTAGAGTGCTTACAAATAGTTATTTTTTGCGTGTGAACTAAGTAAAACCGATACGTTATCATGTACATACATATTTTTCAAAGAAAATTTCAATTTAAAAGGGTAAAATTGTTTTTGTTATTTTATTCATAACTCGTTAAGTGCTTACACAAAAAATTGGTTGTTATTTATTTATTTCCTGATTTAACGAGAACAAAAATTTACGCTGAACTGTGTGTCATCACACCAAAAGTTATGATGGAAAACTTTTCAAATGGTTAAGGAAAAAGTTATTGAAAAAATGTGGTCATTCTCGGCAGTGGTCGGTAACACTGATCTACAAAAAATGGCGAGTGTAATCTTTCACTAAACTAGTTTTCTCATTTCAGTTTTAAAATCCAGACCACCAGTCTAATGTACATGCATGCATATATGTATCTATATGTTTATTGTCATTAATTCTGATATCATGTAGCACATACTACATGCATATATTTTCATATAAACTTAGTATGGACTGTTGGGTTCCAATCAACATTTTTCCTTTATTACAACAGATTAACTACTTTATTTTTAAACTCAACTTGAGTGACAATATGACACCGACATTTAATTTTAATTACTATGTGAATATCCACAATCGGAGCAGCACGGGCAACAAGAAACTCAGGTTCTTAACGATAAGAGAAGCTTCGTACTGAAAACATTCACACATTAACTGTTTACGACGGATTGACTAACAGTTCATCTGTCTCTTGAGCAGACCCTCCTACCCAAACACTCCCCCACTTTTTCACACTTCACACTATATTAAAATTTCCACTTGTATCTCTCTATATCTCCCTCTATATACGGTCCCACCAAATCACTTCAAGACATACCAACAAAAAAATTTAGTTATTTTACATGCTGCAAAAAAAAAAAACAAAATTGGGTAATCCATGGAGTATTCGAGAGAAAACCACTCTGGAAGATTTGTGGGGCTCAATGGCTTCGCTCGTTCAGAAAGTATTCATATCGACTTTGGCAGAAGAGGAAGAACCAAGTAGAACTTGACTTGAACTCCCTTGATGACTCGGGTTAAAATTGTCCCAAGTTGTGTTGACCCGAATCCATGCTTCAGGATATGTTAAAATATAAAGCTTACAAAACCTCGAACGAAGATAATTGTAAAATATCTAATTAAAAGTCTCTCTACTTTCAGATGATGTTCTCTCAGCACACCAAGAATTTTCCTAACCTACTACGCGTAAGCTTGTGTGTGATTACCTTTGTGCTATCAGTGAAGCTCTCATCACATTGTACGGAAGCTGTACCTGTACTACCCGGCAGCAGTGGCGAAATCGAGTTCAAACGCTATTGCAGTACTAACCTCTCAGATGCCATACGTCTGATATGTGGCGGTCGTTATTATTCGCTATCTCGAAAATTTCGTAAGTAAATATGAGTGGCTCAGTGCCATCCTTGCCTAACCCTCGAAATTTCATATATGGAGTTATTATGCTATGCTACTTAGAAATACTCCAAATTATCAGTGCCAAAGTTGCACATCCCTAATTTTTGAACGAAATTATTAATTAAATTAATTAAATGTTTCAAACCTTCCTAAAAACTCTGTTTAATTTTTAATTACCTATTAACTTTGTCACTAATTATTAGGAAATGACTAAATTGAGGCTTAGGCAAAGATGGCACTGAGCCACTCATATCAGAATTTCACTGTAGAAATATTGTTACAAGACAGTTTCGAAAGGGAAAAACAAATGATTGGGCATCGCCAGGATGTGATGTACCAACAAACATTTCTCGTCATGTTACTGGTTCTGAGGTTACTTGAGACTAATTATGAAAGATAGGTGCAGAGCAAAACATTTTCAGGCCTAGCTTTTTTAGGGCCGATTTCATAAAAGCCGGTAACCGCTAACCAGAGTTTAATTGACGTATTTTGTATGGTTAGCTGTCAAATTAATCGCCGATTAGGCTTAACCGGCTTTTATGAAAGTGGCCCTTAGTGTTGCCAAGATGTGAAAGGTTTAGGCGGACACGTAATGCTAACGACCAATTAGCGTGTGCACGACTGTAGGCCAGCGATGCCCAACTTTTTTTTTTAACTAATACACGCATCAACAATTTCCCTATCTAATGAGATAGAAAAACAAAAAGCTGGTTGTTGTTGGCTCATATTTATTAGTCCTTAGTACGGGGTTAATGAAAAGTGGTGTCGAGGGATATTTATTTGGTCAAAAACAGACTCAGTCTATTGTTAGCTCTATTCGCATTTACTATTTTACTATTATTATAATAATGATTTAAAATGATAAAAATTTTAGTGTTACAAAAAAGTAAATAAATTTAACTATTTTTTTTTATAGCTGATAGTGTTGGTATGGGTCATGTGTCCAGCCTAAAACGATTAGCCGGGGAGGAATCCGAATTGCGTCAACCATTTCAAGGTGCCATACACGAATGTTGCCGGCGGCCGTGTGGTTACTCGGAGCTGAAGTCATATTGCGACGCCGATTATTGAACCTGGATGGAAAATTTACGCATATGGTGTAAATATGTACGTATAGCAGTAATTACAGCAATTTGAACTCACACGAATTTAATTGATCTACATTTTTACACATGTGAAACATAACCTCACTCATTTCAATCATACGAATTTGTTTTAAAGATTTTACAATATTAGGCTTAAATAAATTAAGTGCTTAGGATAGGAGTGCGACAAAGCAAATGATCCGCATCTTACTTTACAAATTTGCACAGGCTCCACACACAATTTCACATGAAAGTGAATTGCAGAACCTGCCAGCATGTAATTCTATATGTATGTATGTATGTATATTAATACGTCCATATTGTAGCTATTCAAAAAACAAAATAAATTTAGTAATATTTAAGTAGTAATAAGCGGATTTTGCTACCAATGTGATATAAGTAGATACATATGTATGTGAAAGAAGTTAAATTATTAATTTTTGTAATATAATAAACAAAAGCAAGTTAAGCAACGTCATATTGTCGCCAAAGGCATGAACATATTTATGAAAAAAACAACATCATATTTTCATAAAAGAAAATGTAACTGAAGTGTTGCATTTCGTAATATCATACATTAATATAAATGTATAAATTTAGTAAAATTAAAACGTCGCTTGCGCTGTTTACAAATTATTATCTATGTATGAGTATTTGTTGAGATTAATGGAAAATTATGAATTTTGTTGTAACATTAAAAAAAACACATTCTAGTTAAATTGATTTTAGTCGAATTTGAAAAAGGAAATGCGCAGAAACAATGGAATTTATAATATAAATTTATATTTATATATAAATATTACAAAATAGTATAAATATATGTAAGTAATAGAAAATAAATGCAATGATAAATAAAGTTAATGTTAATATTAATTGGTAATAATTGCTAAGGGCCACTTTCATAACAGCCGGTTAGCTTAATCGGCGGTGGATTTGACAGCTAACCTCACAAAATATGTCAATAACACTTCCATTACGGTTACCGACTTTTATAAAATCGGCTCTAAGACGTATTAAGTGAAAAAGGTAAGTATTTTGGTTTGTAAGAATTTTTCCGTAATGGAACCATATCAAGGTGGGAGCACAAGACCATTCAAACATAACTTTGTGTAAAAAAAGTTTGTTTTTTTTTATTAAGGGCCTCATTCTCTATTACGAAACAAACTTTCGTTTCGCTCAGAGACGAATCGTTCGCCTGTTTGTAGTATGTAAGACGATCATAGCAAACGAAAAAAAAAATGTCAAATAAAATAAATTAGTTGTCAAAAATTGGACAGCAACTTAAGTTGACATAATACCAAAAGGTTGAAAAAATTGTTAAATGATTTATTTGCTGTTAACAACATTTTTTTACCACACTAGCGAATCGCATGTGACCTAATGAAGCGATTATCAATCACCTTCTTTAGCCGCACCTCGGTGGCTACCCACAGAACACTTGGACGCGAGCACCTAGAAGTAGTGAGATATGTATTTAAACCGTACGCAAAATGATGGTTTTGATAAATCCCAAATTAATGGCGGTCGGAAATTTTCTCCACTTGCGTAAAATTCTACAGAAGACATCAAACTTTGGGAACTCTATCAAGGGTTCTTTCAGAAGCACCTGACACGTTTTAAGATTTGGATTGATAAAAAGCGTTTATTATGAAATAATCTGGTTAACAAAATATTGTTGGTAAATATGTATGTACATATGTATACATAAATTATTATTTTAATTAAACCTTAATTGCTAAAAATAAACCTGTTCAACAGACATTTTCTTATGAATACACCACAAATGTCAAAACAAATCAGTCAAAACCGCAATTTTGTTTACTACATTCGTCTCGCACCAATTGAATTCAGCGTCGTCCGCCTCCAATCTGTTGGCTTATTTACAGGTCAGCTCAAAAATAAGTAAATAAACTCGTTGTAAGTATGTTTATTAGGCTAGTTCAGTTTCAGGCTATTTTTTTCTAGCTTTGCCTTACCTTAAAACCTGATTTTTTATAGATATGTATTTTCAACAGTATTCAAGGTCAATAATAATGATTTTATAAAAATTATTGCTTTTTAATTGGTTTTAATGATTCAATTAATTAATAATAATTAATTATTAGAAGTTTTTGGACAAGGAAAATTTTAAAGACAATCTCTATAGCTTTTCTTATATGTAGCTCCATTTCGGAAGCTGCTCTGCTAATAATTAAACTAACTGATATTTTTTTCTGTATAGAAAATTAATAATTATTCCCCAAAAAGAAAAAAAGATCACCTATAATTTAAACACCCTGCATTTATGTATTCACAAACATAGAGAACGCGACGCAGGCGAGGATACGGATACTACAGTTTCGAAAACAATCCAATCACTTTCAAGCTGCGTGATCTTGTAACATTGCATGTGAACTAAACATTAGGGGGACTCGATAAGTCATTCAAGAAAACGGGAACAACCTATTACTGAGCTATCGGCAACAAACTTCTTTCATAAAACATATTTAAAAAAAAGTTAGAGAAAACACTGTAAAAAAATGTATGGTAATTTTTCTAAGTTATATTCACCATGATCCAATAATACAGGTGGTGTTAATAGGCCAGCTGATTTTAATTTTTTGTCTAGAATTTTGACAATCCACACATTTTTCAGTGCGTTTTTGACTATCACAAAAAATTCCCAAATTATTAGATATAAAGCAGTAACAACTTATCAGATGCTATTAATTGTACATTTCACTATAAATTATAGTTTCCAATTGCAATTTTTACTGTCAAGCAACTCTGAACGTTATTTCCTCCATTCCACTTTGTCGGAGTACCGTCATCCACTGCCTTACACTCCGATTCGTGAAATAGATGCCAAACTATTCGAGGTAAACAATGCTATAAGCTCGCAAATTACAAAAACAAAATCCATGGAAAATTTTTGAAATATTTAATTATGTGGTTTCTGTTAAAGATTTCAGTATATTTTAAATAGAAGAACTTTTGGGTCTATTATTTTTGTCACCACTGTAAGTTTGAATAATGTACAAATTGCTGGGAATGCATACAATTTTTAATACAATCCATGCAATCTGTGTACCTTTTGCAAGACTTAGCAAGTCCCCTATTGATTTATATATTTATTATACTTACCTTTCATGAACATGAAATGGTATTATAACTTTGGTCCGATGTTTGTAAGTATGAGAAGAAGAAGAGATAGACCCACTATTAAGCATACCGAAATGATCAGGGCGATGAGGCGAGTTGATTTAGCCATGTCCGTCTGTCCGTCCGTCCGTCCGCCCTTCCGTCCGTCCGTCTGTTTGAACGCAAACTAGTCCCTGAGTTTTAGAGATATCTCGATGAAATTTTGCAAGCAGGCGCCATTTTGCATAGGATTAATCATTTGTCGGAACCAGCAAGATCGGACCGATACAAGGCATAGCTCCCATTCAATCGATTGTTCCGATAAATGGGTTTCGGCCTATAACTCTTGCAATTCAAAAGCTAGGAACGTAAAATTTTGCAAGTTTAAAACATATTGTATTTGTAACGTGTGCAGTGAAAATGACTCAGATCGGACCAACATGACATATAGCTCCCATATAATCGATAGTTTCGATAAATGGGTTTTGGGCTATAAATTTTGCAGTTAAAAAGCTAGGAACGTTAAACTTTGCACGTTTGCTACATATTATACATGTAACATATGTAGGCAAAATCAGCCAGATCGGACCAACATAACGTATAGCTCCCATACAATCGATTGTTCCGATAAGTGTGGTTTGGCATTCATGAAAGGTATAAAGCCTTCGGCACAGCCGAAGACAGCCCTTTCCTTACTTGTTTTTGTTTTCAACAAATAACCGCAATTAAATTAGAGATGAGAGATACTAACAGCCAAACCTAATGTACCCGCACTGCTTTTTTTCACCTCACGAACATAAACGATGTTTTTTGTTGTAACCGAAATAAATTTTGCGTGCGCGAGTAGCTCTCACATATACAAACCAAGTGCCAGTTGAGTGTAAACGTCAAATCGATATGTGCGGTTGGTTTAAGTTAGGCTAGGTTGCTCCCATACAAGTTGTATGCGCCCCAGACATTTTTGACAGAAAATTGCGGAAGTGCTTTCATATTAGGTTGAGCTTTAAATATCTAATTTTGTTACCATCTGTCTAGCCGTCCAATTTTTATGCCCCGATTAAAGTCCCTTGGAACCCATAAACTATGCTGCGTGTAGTTTGCAAGCTGTTTAAATCATGTTTTAATTTTATTGTTGCTGTTTCTGCCAACACCGTTATCAATTGATCTTGAACTCGTAAAACTTACAAAAATGGAGATACATATGTGGTTTGGGCCTGGTTTGAATTAAAGTGTGCCAATAACATTGTTTGCTCAAAGAGAGATGGGAAGCATCCCTTACGACAGGCATGTCTACCTTGGCCACATTCTAGCCAATAACCAGCAGAGCACAAAGCTTTTTTCTATATCACACAGTCTAATCTGTTTGCTACATTTTACGATTTGTCTATCGAATGCAACAAAAAAAAAACATGTTGAAACACAGGGAAACCCTGACGAACAGTTTACAAAAGTCAACGGCGGGAGTAGCATACAGTATCATGAAAAAAATGCGCGAAAATTTGTAAACACTATACGAATGTATGCGTGTATGTTTACGTATCAACTGAAGTGTGATTAATCGACAACTCATTGCGAAAAGCTCAGTAACGTTCTGTTTGTAAACAAAGTTTCGTCGCGGACTGCAATTGATAAGAAGCGACATCGATAAGCAAGCAATGCGATTGACCTGAATCGCTGCTGGCTGGATGCCGTGCTGAGCTTTTAAATGTGTGTAAACATAGGTTCGGTAAGCGCGCTCAAATGTACCAAAATAAATACAGCGGGTAAAATTTCCATAAATACGCATTCAAATGATAATGACAGTACACATTAGGGTTCGGCCACAACTGCAATTATTCTTGTTAACCCTATTGCAAATGATGGGGGTACAGTGAAGCAAAAAAACAAAACAAACAAAACGTGGATGAGACGAGAGGCCAATCATTTATTCTATATTTTTTTTTACTATGCCTATTGAAATAACACAAAATAATGCCAAAATGCATACATATAACTAATGTTCTATGTGACGATGGCATTCTGAAGCCGTGCGTTATGCTGCAACGCAGCGTAGCGTTACACTGTTCTATCGAAAATAATCTGTACATTCCATAACAGAGTAAACAACGTAAAATTACGGAACATCCTTCGCCCTCCCCATTCATATATTTGTATGAAAATTTGTATTTATGAACGTTAGTCAGCTTGCAATCTCTGGCGTCTTAGACGGACGAGCAGAGAGTTCCTCAACAAGAGGCGCCTTCGAGCCGGTCTTGCTACGGCAGAGTAAGCTAATTTTAGACAATACAATGTAAGTAAGTAAACAACTTCGCACGCCATCTTCAATCTCTTTGCTAAAGCTTAAGTAGCGCTATCTCCTTCGTTAAAAGCCTAGTTATAGATGCAGCGCTGCTCATGCAGTGCAGAGCATGTGAAATATGGCACTGATTACAGTTCCCATAGCGTACATAATCTTTGTATATTGGAACGATTTTTCGTCATCCCTTGGCAATTTTTGTTTTTGTTACAAACCATTTTCGGCGAACCGCCATCTTCAGTGTATGGCTTAGTGCTGTGATTCTAACTTTTCCTGCGCAGTTGAAGTCGTGAATATATTAACCGAGTCTTTAGTCGGTAACAATATTCTGTGGGGTGAAAAAATTAAATAAGAACTGGGAATGAATATTTATTTTGAATATACATAGCTCATCAAAGGAAGGGCTTGTTGGTACCCCATATTGTCCTTAGCAAGGTACGTGAGTGCCAAATATGCTCGGTTTCATTAGTACGGAGATGTCTAATGATTGCGTATCTTTGCAATCATACATACATGACGGTCAGAGTGCACGAGAAGTACGCGAGTCTAGGACGGTGGGGCTATATATGTATGTATGTATGTATGTATGTGTCGTAATTAATTTTCAATTTCAAGTGTTTGATTTTTTTGTTGGAACTGATACTTTTTAAGACACCACATACCCAATACCCTGTCGTACTATGGAAGTATAACCAGCGCTTCAAGCTCACTATTATGTAGATTTGTATCAATTACACTAACGTGAAAATACCCTATGCAAATACAAACGACACACTTGCACATATACACGTTCCATCATTTCACGTGTAAACAACAACTGTGTCCTATTGAATAAAACAGACTTTGTACCCAAACGACTTTGTTTATGCGGGCGCATACGCAACCGTTTGGCGCCACTAGTCTATGCTGAACCTAACTGGCGCTGTGTGACAGTTGTATGAAATTCGCCAATGCTGATCTATTGCATATGTGACATATATGTATGTACATATGTATGTATAGCTTCTATATTCATATCCGCTCATGACTTCCTCACAAATGAAGCTACATACGCCGCCGCATATTTTAACTAGCTAGCGGTTTCGGTTGTAAATCGTATTAGCGTAATGATATACAGCCATAACAAAATTAGATTATTATTTAAGTGATCATTTTCATATGAAGTCGCATAGCTAAAGGCAAATAAATAATTATAGAATTCGGACTATATCAGAAACCTAGTTTATGGAGAACCGATTCCAACGATAGTAAGATGAAATGCCGGTACTTTCCCGAGTGAGTACTTGACACGTGTATACCAGCTGTTCGTTTGTTTTTGAATTTGAATGCCCACGTGATATCAATAGCTTTGTTCGGGTACAAAACTTGCAAAAAGTGTAAGTAAAGAGAGAATGACGTAAAACTCTCTCGAAACGCAAAAAGTAAAATGTTTGAACCAAATAGGAGTCAGTAAAAACTTGCAGCAAAAACAGCTGTTGTCACTTTGATTGGTTAATAGTTAAAATTTTTAAATTTTTGTTGTTTCCATTGTCACGATCAGCTGTTTTTCACTTACAGTAAAGACTTGTAGCTCTCTTTGTCAATGAAATGTCAAAATGCGCTCTCTCGCTGCAAGCGTTTTGTGTAAGCGGACACTTTCCCAGTAAAAATTTTATAAAACTTTTAAAAATTTTAATGTACGTGAAAAAAGCTAATATTATTATAGCGTACAGTCCCAATTTTCTTAAAGGCACCCTATGTTAGAACTGAACTGAAGAGTGAGCTATCTCGTGTTTTGTGTTCAAAACATCCTACAAAGGTAGTTTGAGTGAAAAGTGGTGTAACCAGCTATGGCGCGACAAAAGCGATACATCTTCTCTTTTGGTATTATAATTGGACTAGTTTAGTTATAACTGCATTGAATCAAAACAAAATCACATCTCAGGGTACAATCGTGAGCCGGAATCATAGTATATTTCTTCTAGTAGCGCAACTAACAGCTGACTTACTCCGAATAGGCACACACACACAAACCACACAGGGTACGTTGTATGCAATAATAAAGCAATCGGATTTTAATGCTGAAATATTTAACGTAAAGACAAAAAACTCCTAAGTTATTATATATAAAGCAGTTTTAACAACTTATCAGATGCTAGTAATTGTACATTTCATTATAAATGAAAGTTTCTAATTGCAATTTTCACTGTCAAGCAACTCTGAACGTTATTTCCTCCATTCCACTTTGTCGGAGTACCATCATCCACTGCCTTACACTCCGATTCGTAAAAAAGATGCCAAACTATTCGAGGTAAACAATGGCCGGAATCACCAGTTGCTGATCGTTAAAAAGCAATTACTAAATGGGAACCAGTTTAACACTAGTGTTGAGTTAGTTTACAATTATTTGTTTTACCTGTCGGGATATTGTAAATATCCCCTGTAGTCAACTAATAAACTAGTCAGTAAACATTCTAGTTCATTGACTATAATTGCGGGGTCTTGTACTTACCGGTCTAAGCGACTGCAACGTTTTCACTATCATAATGAGCAACAACCCTTCAAAACTTCAGACAGATAAATATTTTTTTTTATATATCACTACCACAGTAGTGTCGCAGCAGCGACAACATCGAATTGGCAGTACTCAAAAGAGACAACGAAGAAAAGTTAAAACAAAACGATCACTTAACAAATCAATTGTGTAAGTAAATAACATTTCCTTTTATGATTATCAAAATAAAATATTCTGAAGAGCTTTGTCTTGCAAAAAAGAAATATTGAATTGTTGTAACTTTTCAGGATCTACTAATTACGTGCAATTGGGGATATCAGACCATTTTCGAGTGGCTTGGAAATATGAGTGACTCACCCATATTCTTATTACCGATAGCGAGTCGAGGAAAACATTCGCCTCAAACTTCAAAAGCAGGCAAATGTAAAACGATAAAGCAGCCATTATGCATACTTAGCATAGACTTGACTTGACTTGGGAACTGCCATTTAGCACTTAGAATAATAACAAGAGAGCACACTAGCCAGTTTCAAATAAGAGTAAAAGTTTCCCATATCGAATTGTTTTTTAAAAGTAATCGTTTGATTTTTTACATGTAACTCAGTAAAAAGTACCAAAACGCATTTTTTTGGCATTAGGTTTCGATATTCTGAGCTTATCTACAATCAGCATATAGTCAATGCCAAAAAAAACTATAAAGCATTTTGGGAGGAAAAAAATTTTTTTTTTAGGTTAGCCTAATTTGAATTCAATTTATTTGACAGTAAGTTTTGCGGCTGCCATATGAATAATATACATCCAAAAATTCTTATCTCTATAGAATAGTTGGAGGATTTTATTCAAAATTTAAAAAAAAAGGTATGGCATCACCCAGTTCTCTCACGGCGCTCACTAAAATTAGAATTTACATAGAAAATCAAAACTCAACAGAATTCTAAGTCAAGTCAAGTAGGGTAATCGGATACATGCAAACTTCATTAAACAGAACGCTAAGTGGCAGTTCCAAGTCAAGTCAAGTCTATGCTAAGTATGCATAATGGCTGCTTAAGTCTATTGCAGTTTGCGACTCAACACAAATTCGACTCGACAAACAATCTTCTCATTGCATTTCCTCTCAAGGTTATAGGCATAATTCTTTCTTTCCCAAGAAAACAAGCAATCGTGATCAATTCAGTGCTTTTCCTGAATCCGGTATCCGATTACCTTGTCATCACCGGATAAATGCTCGCAAATGGCAAAATAAAAGAAGAGGGGTTGAGTTGCGAAATAATTGGTGGTATTTTGCGATCGCAGTTTCCCTTGTCCATGTACCATTTATTCACACATGTACCTTATTTTGGCTGGTAATAAATAGTGCTCAAAGTCGATTCGTGGCCCTAGAATGATGGAACTCTCCTTTGCTGGAAGATTGCGTTGTAAGAAACGTATCTAAATGCTTCTTTTTTATAGCAGTTCCTTGACATCGCCGTGCTAAAAATATCAGTTGCTAATATGAAAAAATTACAGAAGTCGAACTAGTTGAGCCGGTTGGAGAGACTAGTATTTGATTAGTATCAAACTAGTATAATTAACTGTAGGGTATACACATATAGCCATGCTAAATATATATGTATGTACATTAAGGTGCCTTTCAAAATAACGTCGGGTTATTTTCCTTGAAATTTTTTAAGATTTATATCATTTAAACACTCTTGTAAAATAAATGTTAAAATGACGATTTCGTTCATATTTTCTGTATCAGAAACACAGATCGATGAACATTTTATAAGTTATTCGATCATATAATTTATGTATCAAAGACATAGAACAATTTATCAGTTATTCAGTGTTTCCTTTAATAGGTATGGAGCCAAATATTTTATTATTAAGGTCTTAAACTTGTCCGGAATATTTTGAGAAATAAATCTATAGGAAGAAACCGATTTTTTTTTATCGAAGTACTGGGCATTCTAATGTACATAAATACATTTATAAACCTAGAGCACATACACACGTACATATGTATGTATGTATATACAGGTTTGCTTGTACTCAGACTGCGTTAGTGAGATTACGAGTATGGTTATGAGTCATTCTCTTCCTCTCAACTTTAGCTCAATTCCTCATGGGCTCTTGTTAGTCATTTGACAACGACTCAATAAGAAGCAGAGTGGCGCAGTGGAAGCGTGCTGGGCCCATAACCCAGAGGTCCGAGGATCGAAACCTTGCTCTGCTAGCGAAAGGTGAAAAACTTATACGCACTTTTTTTTTTTAAACAATTTAATTTATTTTACAATAGATACGAAAAAATAATGTGTAGTAGCAGAAATATAAAATATATTTCTATATAGTTTAAGTTCAATGAAAATTATGTGTATACATAGGTGCCGCTGGTGTAAGACGTTTTGCTGGACTTCGCCATTGCTGTTTTAAATATGTAACATGAAAACCATTAAAAGAAGGAACCAAAAACATACCAACGAATGCAAATTCCACCTTGCATGCATGCATTTCCAAACTTTACAATATGAACAAAAGGATGCATGCAGTTCTCTGAAGCTATGCCCTACGAAAGTCATGCATTGCCTGTTAGGGATTATGAGCATCACCTTGCGGTACCATGCCGACAGCCGTGGGAGCGATTTCATTGGCCCGGATTTGGCTTTTAGGCGCCTCTAACGAACAGTGGCCCTACTGGGAATCTATGTACGTATGTAGATATACATATATGTATATGATTGATTTATCATTGATGACTATTAAGTTAACCAAGTGACTCGAACTATTTTAAAGACACTGACCTATCAGCTATTTTAATTATAAATTGTTTACGCTTAAGTTAATTTCTATATACTTAAGTACGTACATACGTGCATACATTTATAAGAAGGTACTTGTTTTTTAACTCCCTCATCATTTATTACACTGTGCAACCAGCTTGATAAAACCATAAATCTCATAACAAAACCTCATGCTCCTATATATGTAAATACGACTTTTCCATAAAAAAACCTAATAAGGCAAATTATATCACTGCCACCTATCCTCAGTAAAATGAATGAATGAATGAGAAGAAGAAGAGATAGACCCACTAATAAGTATACCGAAATGATCAGGAAGATACGCTGAGTTGATTTAGCCATGTCTGTCTGTCCGTCCGTCTGTTTGAACGCAAACTAATCCTTCAGTTTTAGAGATATATCGATGAAATTTTGCAAGCGTGCTCCATTTTGCATAGGATTAATCATTTGTCGGAACCAGTTAGATCGGACTAATACAACGCAGAGCTCCCATAAAATCGATTGTTTTGATAAGACGGGTTTGCCTATAACTCTTGCAATTGAAAAGCTAGGAAAGCAAAATTTTGCATTTTTAGTACATATTATATGCGTAACGTGTGTAGTGAAAATCAACGAGATCAGACCAACATAACATATATGTAGCTACGAAGACAGCCCTTTCCTTACTTGTTTTTACTCAGGTTTTATATGAAATGTGATAGCGAAAAAAATCATTTTTCACTTAAACTGTTTGGTGAAACTGTCAGCAGAGCTTTGTTATAAAGGGGGAAATGGTTTTTTATTTTTGTTTCATCAATTGTTGAAAGATGAAACGTCATTTTGTAACACAGGGTTAATAATCTCCGCATTCTTTCAATATTGAATATTCACGAAATAGCAATTTATTAAAATAGCTATTTCTTTTAATAATGAGTTCGTGCTCAAGTCGCATATTATAGGGTTCGAGTTCGATGCTCACATTTAAAAAAAAATACTTCTTAAGTTAATTGTACCTCGGACCCCTACACGAAGGGTTAGAGCCGTCGTTAGTTATTAATTGACGACCAACCGTCGAGATGCATATTTTAGGTGTACAACAAAATAACAAAAACGTGAGCTAAAACAATAAGGACCAGATCGAATTTTTAATAACATCTTTTACCGACAGTTCCTGAAAAATATGTCTTTTGAAGTAGTTGCTGCGTGCTACTTACTACCTACTACCAAATCTTACCACCAATGTATCGAAGGAAAAAGGAGATGCTTGGCCTAAAACTTGTTCAAGTCAAATGCATGCAAATTTTACTAATGGCAAGACTGGATAATTTTATGTTATTAATAAGAAAGATGTTGATGCTTTACACACTTCATTCAGAAACTTTACAAAGCCCGGATATTTACTACGATGGCGGCAGCTGTTCGAAAAGTAGTTAGTTAATTTTTTAAACATTTCATATTTGAATACTTTACTTTGTGCACCACTTTAATTTTAGGTGAAAATGCTCAACATTTGCTTATTTTGTATTGCATTTGTTAAAGGACAGGATTCGTACAGTGGTCCAAATTTAAATCCGCTCCCACTGGTGTCAAGTAAAGATGGATATGCTTTGCGGTATGTTACTTTCATTTAATTTGAATGTTTTAATGTATTTTTTTTTTGTTATTTTTTGTCTTAATTTACAGCATAGATTATCCAAATGGAGGCAGCCGCACAGAATCAGTCGAATTGCTTACAAATGCGGAAGGAAGAAAAGTGCCCAAAGTGGAAGGACTACTGAAATTAGTCTACCAAGATGCTCCATTCATGGTAACAGTTATGTATCAAGCTGGCGAAAATGGTTACACGGCAAAGTATGTGTATGGATCAGGAGACCCCAGACCAATTGTGGGATTTCTTAGCGCAAATTTTTTAAAGTCGACAGCCGGATGAAAAGTATTATTCACATAAAGTGTTTCAACTCCAAAAAAATCTCTTTCAAAGAACTATTGGGCTCAAAATATATTTTAATTGAACGATCGTTTACAAATAAATCTCTCAACATGTTGCAGTCTAAAATAAGAAAATACATACATATGTACAGCAATTCATCCTGATGAAGTGCCCACGACAGCCAATGCTACCACGTTATACGGTAGCACCCAGATATTTTTTGCTTGAAAGGCCCTTCTGGGTATGAGCAAATGCCGAACGGTGGCCTTTATGTTCCGATTACACATTTTGTTTAGGGTAACAGTTCGGTTCTATTTTCAGTTAAAATTCGCACCCAGTTTCAGTTAAGGTTTCGGTATCGATCTGATTTGATTTTTTCGTGTCAGTTTTGATTTAATTTCGCTTCTTTCGGACACTTTTCATTAATTGCATACCCTTTCCTTTTTTCCCTTCCCTTCTTTTCATTTCCTTTTCATTCACTTCCTTTCTTTTTCCAGTGCTAACATGAGCCTAGGCCACCTGCTCCTGATCCCTTTTACTACGTGCATCAGTCCAAAGAATTTCTTGACTTTGCTTGTGCAACTTCCGTATATGCTCTAAGCTCGGAAATATATACTTGTGAACTGATATGCACTTTGCGCCATATTGTCGTCTCAACCTTCGGGCTGAACTGCAACGGACTCACTGCTTTGGTCGTGGAGGTAATAAACTTCAAGGAGTAGCAGAATATTGGAATAGTCGCCGGTGTGATCGTGCAAGGAGACTTGGAGATCAGCTTTCGTTAATTACCTTTACATAAATCTGTGCGATATTGTTTATTTGAAAATGACATCGGCACACATCTTAGAATGGAAAGGCATTGTTGCTTGGTCAGCCATTGTCGATATCGAGTTTGCCAATATATACATATGTATGTATGTATATACTTCTGTCACCTGTTGTTTGAGAGGTCAAAGCCCTGATACTCATGACTTACTCAGAAAGGCGAATCGTGTCATCATCAGCATCTTAAAGGGCAACACGAAAGATACCGCAAAACGAGGATGCCATACGGAAGGCTAAAGCAATAAGCCCCGACAGTATATTCATAATCATGCTAAAGCATCTCACATAACACAATCTCCTCAATAGTCTGTGAACTTCAGAAACGAACCATCAAAACCCCACAGGATTAATCCATTGCTGCCGAAATCTAATGTTCAAACTCCGCTTTTAAAAGATATGGGCTCCTTCGTTGTTTTTGTATGAGATTGGAGATTGTGTCCAGGCATAATGAGACATTCCTTGGCAGTTTTGAGTGCTGTGCTTTGACCGGGCTGCAATTTATTTAGAGTATGTTCGAGAGTCCCGGGGACCATATCGATGACGGGTAGCTCAGAACCTTGCTTTGTGCGTTGGCAGAAATTTTTTTTTATCGTTTCCCTAGGTACAGGTTTCAGCCATCGTGGTTTTCCTCTTCCTCTGCTTCCACCGGCGGCTGCCTACTGAGCTGGAGCGTCTTCGTTCATTCGCACGACATGGACTAGCCAGCGAATAATGTAATAATAGCAATACAGATTTATGAGTTAGGTTACTTCACAGTAGTTTACTGTACAACACTCGAAAATAAACAGAACAACCGGCCTTGTTAGGCCACTGCCTTATATAGGCCAACAGGGTGCTAAGCTACGCACCTTGAAGTTTCTAGGTTTTTCGCTTATCGCGTTCTCGAAGGGTCGATGTTATGTATTGGCATCTTCACACCAGCGTTATCTCTTTTCCTCTTGCTTGTGTGCATATACCTGTACGAGTGTTAGTATTCCCTGTTCCCTGTAAAAAACTTTGAAGTATCGAAGTACTCCAACACTTATCGTCGTTCATATAAAAAGGTGTACCAATTTACAAGGCCATGTCCGGTGATTGGATCACCTAATCCGTGTCGGAGCACTCCGCTAAATAGTCTATGGAGCACCTACTTGGGAGTACTTTGAAAATGCTGCCACAAGATTACTCTATGGAGTACTCTACAGTTAAGCGAGAGAGGGAATAGGTGTTCTTTTGCTGTTGAATACTCCATAGAGTAAAGCAACGGAAATATTTTGGGAGTACCCTCATGTAGGTGGTCTATAGAGTATTCAGAGCAAAGAAATGGAGTACTCCGAGTTGGATCAGGTGATCCAATTACCGGCCATCGCCATGTAAATTTTTATGGAGGATAACTGTTGGAGTACTCCGATACCCCTTAAGGAGTACTCTTTGGAGTACAAAACGGAGTATTGCGGTTTTTTGCAGGGGTTGTGTTGAAATAGTGGTGGGAATGTTCTTTAGTTAGGGTATTCGCCGCACTACCCGAATCAATCGCTGCTAGGCACTCTATGGTTGATATTTATTAATTTCAGTTTGCTCTTAATCGCGCATGAATTTTTTTGTTGGTATTCGCATTTCTTCCTTGTGGCAAACGACAAGCATTCCTTTACCCAATTTCTTGAGGATTCCGTTCCGTTCTCTGATTCTCTCTGCACTGCTCCACTTTATCCACAAAGTTGCGTTGCTACCTCGGAACATGACCACTCGGTTTTTGTCTCTTGTCCTCAGCACACTTAGCAATCCATTCCCTTATAGCTTGTCGGAATCCGATCCAATAGAAACGCCGCTTAACATCCTGCAGCGTTTGCTTTATTCCCATGTCCCTTCCGTCTAGGCAACTTTGCCATGTCCGATGCAAACAACCAGATATTAACTTCAAACTTCTCTATTGTGACCGGTATCCTTTTACAATACGCCTGCTTCTGACCACATCTCCTTTTCTTGGTTGTTTATTCTCTTTCAGCCCTTCCAATACACACGTCAAATCTGGATACAACTTAGCTTTTTGCAGTGGCCTCATCTTCCCTCTGTCCAAGGCATTCCGTATGATGTAATGTTATGCACCTGTATCCACAGTCAGCAAGCGCTTTTGCCCATCCTCGTAGCCTCCAACAGTAACATTAGGCCTGTTTTTTTTACACGCATATACATCTGCGTCTGCGACTAAAAAAAAACGGCCATCCACAATTGCGGTTATTCCATTATCAACGCGCATACATACATACATTTCCTCTGTTGACATTCCGGTTATTATAAAGGGATGATAAACAGATTCCTGGAAGTTGGTAAGGCAGTTTTCAAAATGAATGGAAACTTCTTGGAAGTACTGATTTTATCAGCCACTATTTCGTAGTTGCAGATAAAGTTGTGCGCTTAGCAGTCCATACAAATATTAACCGCAAACGCAGACGCCGATAAAAAAAAACACGGCTATTATTCGCTTTGGATTTGTATCCTCTTAGTGTACTCAACGGGTGCGTCCGCATTCGCTAGATGTGCCAACCTCTCGATGCCATTAGTCTTCTGGAACCGGTTCTGTAGCTCTATTTGGTTATATCTGCTTCCGGTGCTCACTATCAAATCATCTTTCCACAGCAGCCATCAATGCTTCATAATTCTTTCGTTCGCCATCAAGAATAGTCTGTAAGATTTTATCTGCCGGTGCCAATGCAACTACAAGTGCAGCCACTTTGTCTTCAGTGCCCCAATTATTCACCGATGTGGTCTTTTCAAACTGTAGCTTAAATACCTGAAAAGAAACAGAACCAGCAAAAGATCTGGTTTTTACCTTGGGATTATTCACTGAGGTGGATGAACGGTTCAGGTGCAACGACTCATCCAAAAGTGCATCGATACGCGATCAAGAACATCTACACAGAGTTGGTAAACTTCTTTAACAACTCTCGCTCAGTGCATGTCGTCAACTAGGCACAAACTTGGCATGATGCCGAAGAAGAACGTGAATTGCATAGGGAGACAAGAGTCATACTGGCAAAACTTTGCTCTTGATACTGTTATGGATTGAAGTCTTACCTTTCCAGACTGAACTCTGCCATGCCAAGATTTATCATCAAGGTTTAATTTTACCGTAAATCAATGTATCGGTAACGATGCAGTAATCAAAATCTAGTGCTGCTTCCAATTCACTAGCGCTCCTATATAGCTGTGGTGGTTGTGATGACTTGCACTAACTGTGGCACAAACTTCTTGCTACATGAGACCAAGACGCAAGTTGACTAAATCCACTTCTGGATTAGTGAATTTAGTTCTGATGCTACAGAAGTAATCTGTACTAAAATTTATGCAATATGTAACTATTGCCAAGAAAACTCTTACAAGTTTCCTTATACATATTTTATATTCTACAGTTGACCTCGCTCTGCTTCCACCATCTATAGATCGGACCTTTCAGACTTTCCATCGTTTCCATTGAGTGGCAAACTGCTCCCCCTTATTAGTCTATGCTCTTTGCTTGGAATGGATTATGAAAACGAATAAAAAGTAAAACCATTGGTAGCATTTTGCTAAATTTTCGGATACGTTTACGCAAATTTTTGCTGACTGGGATGCGACCGCAAGAAAACATTTCGAAAATCTATGTCCGAAAATGCAAATGTTGCATTTAATTGAATGAGCACTACATAAGACAGCATAACAACAAAAGACCGTAAAAGTTGCCAAGCTATTTATTTGCCAGTAAAAAAACGAAGGTAAAGTCAACTCTACGCCAACGATGCACTGGCGTAAAGATTGTCAAAAGCAACTGGCTGGCTTTAGCGAATCGCGGAAAGAAAAGCCAATTTGCAATTGTGTTTAGTATAAGCGTTAGAAAACCACAAAATTACAAATTCAAATATTTTTACATTTGCTCGTTTAGATGCTGCTATTTTCATCTCTTTCTGATAATGTACACACAGTGTCGATAAAAAAAATCAATCAGTTTATGAAATTACACAACCTCATTATTGAACCAGGAATGTTACCTATTGTATATGTCTACTAGTAGCGCACCTAACAGCTGACTTACTCCGAATCAGCACACACACACAAACCACACAGGGTACGTTGTATTCACTTCCAAAACAAACAAATTTTAATACTGCAATATTATATTTGAATATAAATCAACTATAGCACCTTATCAGTTACTGGAGCAAAGAAATTTTAGTTTAGATTAAAGTTTTCAGTTCTAATTTTTACTGTGAAGCAACTCTGAAGTTGATTTCTTTCATTCCACTTATGGTGATTTCGTTTCAAAACAAAAAATACACACCATGCTTACACTCTTTCACTCAACACTGTACAAATGTACCCGCCTTGTATGAACTTGCTATCGATAAAACGAACAAAAAACACTGCCCCAATAAGTCAATCAGCTGATTTGCGCGCGCTAAAATTAAAAAAATAAATAATTAGGTTTCGCTTATCACCCATTGAAAAACACAAATTAGTTCACCAAATTCATTTGTCAAATAAAATTTTCGTCAGCTGATTTTCAGTGTATTCGGCTACTCTCTATGAGGGTAAAAAGTGTAAGTTTTTTACACTCTTGGAATGCCCATTTTTATGAAACACATATTCTGTTTGACGTTTTACCTTCATTTTGCAAACGAACACGCAAAATTGAAGAGTGTAACAAATTGCACATTGCAATGTACATTTAGCAAGCTCGAGACATATGTTTTTTGTTTACAACACTTTTTTGAGGTTAGGCCACGTGTGCAAAAATGTACACTTTTTATTTAATCTTTTAGCTAATTCTATTCACGAACAATAGTTTTAATTATATATTCACTAATTTTAACAATATCACACAACACACGCGCTGAATTACAAATTGATCAAATCAGAATAAATTTGCTGAATGTTTACGAACGACAGAGAATGCCAAGAAAAAAATACCAATATTGCCACTCTTTTGAATTCGAAACATGATTTTCTTCGAAGATTACAGGTTTAATTTCTGCATTTATAATGCTAATGCAAAAATAAAGTTGCATTTAGGTGTCAAAACTTGTATGATAAACGCGAAATAAAAGCTAAATGCTCAAATGCGAGGTAAATGTAAATTGCAGCTCCAGCATGAACAGCCTATTACACTAGCATAGAATGAAACACCAGTATTAAAATGTTATGCGCCAAGCAGATACAAACAACTAACAGCTGAGTTGACTGCAAGTGTTTGTGTGCGTAGGCTATTCTACTAGTAGAAAGCAAAAAGCGATTCTAATACACATAGGCACTCTGTTGTTCGGTGATTCACCACTGTACCTACGTTTGAATTACTTAAATTTGCCGTGTTTTAATTAAATATTCACACACAAAATTGTAGTTGGAGTTATGAAAACGTCTAAATGTTTATTTTGTTTAAATATATAAGTGCGAAGTGGTGAATTACCTACCCGCGAATTGATGGTTTAACCCTGCTTTCATTTTGATTTGATTTTGTTCTAAATTTGTACGTATGACGGATACGTCGACGCTGACGTACTGTATCTGCTTAAGCCATAATGGCTTAAGCAGAATCAGTACGGCGATACGTTGAAAAAACTGACAGCTGAGTAGACGAGAAGTGTTTGTGTGCGTAGCGACAGATACGACGCATACGCCAAAATAGAATTTGCTCTAAAATCGACGTACGTGACGTAACTGATGTATTGCCGGACTTATTCTGTTTGAGCTATAAGGGCTACGAAATAACGTTGTGAAGGCAGGGTTAGGGCCACTTTCATAAAAGCCGGTTAAGCCTAATCGGCGATTAATTTGACAGCTAACCATACAAAATACGTCAATTAAACTCTGGTTAGCGGTTACCGGCTTTTATGAAAGCGGCCCTTAATGTTTCCCACCATTCGTTGCGTTGGACCTTCTTTGTGTTTTACGTTCTTTGATTGCATACATATTATGTGCAGTATTATAGTCCAATTACCCACCGACGTATGTAACGTACGTATACGTGTCCCGTACATACGTACGTTTGAGCGAATTTTATTCCAGTAGCGGTAACGCAAAAAATCAGCCATTTGCTTTTGTTTACATTTAATACAATGTTGCCATTGATCAGTTTCTATGCATGCTAACGTAAGCACGTACTTTTTATTTTTTATCTTATAAAAGTCTAAAGCTAATATTAAATAAGTGTAAAAACTAAATTTAATTAAAATCAACAAATTACTTTAGTAATTTTGGGTTATTTCAACAGTATTCTGAAAATTTAGTAGCAATTTTTTGGTATTTTTGTAAAACAACTGCAAAGGATCCATAACCAGCATACAAACGTATGAATAGGCGACACTGTCATATACGAAAGCAATCAGCTGACACGTCGCTACGGAAAAAATCAAAATTCGTTTGATTTCTACGCTCCGTTCTACGTATACGGAAAAATTGAACGTCGGTGAGTGTTCGCTTACACCGCATTCTCATAAGGAAGGTCGTGTCAGCTGACACGTACTACGTGCTTGCGTCGGTTAAGTTGCAAACACCCACCGACGGAAAAACGGACGACGTGTCAGCTGACACGATCTACCTTATGAGAATTGCATGTAAGCGATTTTTCACCGACGTTCGTGACGTACGTTTTACGCACGTCGCTACGTCAAAACCAAAAAACTTCTGATTTTAACGTACAAAAATTTTTTTGAGGATATGAAAACGTACACCAAGTGTTCAAACCGCCCTATTCTGGAGAAGCTTGTCATCGTGACTTCCAACAATTCTAGTTACACCCTAATTCCACTTGTTCTCATAATTTGCAAAAGTTATTGCAGCTGTCACCAAGGAAGCCGAATCACTATTTAGATTTACCCCTGCGGGTAGGGGGTTAGAATATGCCCTCGGTAGGCATACCGGTCGTAAGAGGCGACTAATATGCACAAAGGTAATGATGTGCAACTCGATGGTTGATCTGCGGATATGATGCCTCCCACCTCTCATTACCCATCTTTTCTTTCCTTTCGGAAGGAGGGATGACATACCAAATCGCTACCACGACAGTCGGGCAGTACCGCAAGGGAGTACCGGAGCGTACCGGATTCATATCCGGCCAAGGACTGTTATTTCGAGAACACTCACCAAAACCTTCGGGGAGTAATTTTGTTGCTAAAACAACAACCATTTAGATTTTTGTTTAGTAATAATTATAATAAAAAAAAAATATTTATAGAAATTGGAAGTGCGAACAAATGATATGTCAAACTTACAATTACGATTACGATATCCAGAAAAAACCAAAATCAAATAGGGGTACCTCACGATTAATTGCATATGGGTTGGCAAAGTTATGCAACTGCACGGAAATGCACCGGATGGTGAGCGACTTCATTCAATCGCCATATCAAGTCGCATAGCAAACAACAAACAAAACAAACCCCGTAACACACGACAACCATATCAATATAAAATGTTTTCAAAGTACTAATATACTTCTCCTATACAACTGGATATTAGGGATGGCCAAAGTTGAAAAAAAACCGGTTTGTGATTAATCGCGGTTTTTTATTCCGGTTTTAAACCGTTTTTGAAACCGGAAACGAAAAAGCCGGTTTTTCGAAAAACCGGCACAATTTTAAACTTCGAAAAGAAAATTTATAGAAATACAACAATGTAGATACTTACTATAGGGTTCTTCTCTCTAAATTTGTAAAAGTGAAAAATTCTGAAAAAGGCAATTCTTTTTTGTACTAATACATATAAATGTAGATGCTTGAATTCAAAAAAGGAACAGTAAACATGTTTTCAAAAACTTGTCTGGAATTGATGGCTGCCTATCAACAGTTATGACTTTTCATTCGAATTTGAATCATCACAACACATCATCGGAGTTCTTGTTGGTGCTACAAGGTAAATCCCTTCTATCCCAACCGGCATAATTGCGCTGGAGGTGTCCTTTTAACTTGTACGTGCCACCTCCCAGTTTTACTACCGCCCCACACAGCTTGCATATAACTTCTTTATTCCCTTTTTCATCACAATATTGCCAAAGTGGGCTTATTTTTAGATGCGGCGCCATCACTTATCGCGAAAAATAAATCAATATTTACAATTCAACGGAATAGAAGTCGATAGTTCGGTTTTCGGTTTTTTTGAAAAAAGATCGATTAAAGATAGTTGAGATAAAAAGATCGAAAAAACCGAAACCGCGAATAGAAAAAACCGGTTTTCTCAAACACCGATCTTTTTTGGCCATCCCTACTGGATATTGCCTTGACATGCATAAGTGCAAACAAGAAAGCACGCCAATCTCCTAGGATTCTTTCATCCCCGATTGTTTGTTTACATATTGAAGCGAATTTAATATTTTGTGAAGTTTGCAAGTAATAAAAATAGTGACACATGTGGTAAACTTGTGAAATTTCTTATTCTAGAGCTGACTCGCTAAAAATCGCGCGCAGAGGTGCGAGTTTTCTTCGCTATTATCAATATTTTATCTGTAACATCAATAGTCGAACTTCGTTGCAAATATTGCTTGTCAGTATGCATTGCTGAACAACCATATCAAACGAAGAGAACATCTAAGGACGTGCTTGGGCGACTGCGGTTTACATGAGTTTCAAAGAAAACATACTCGTTGCAACAAAATATTTGTTTACTTTCAAACATTAAAAAATAACATAATTTTTGATAAGAAAAACATTTCATGCAATTGAATGCTTATTTTTTCGCTTCGCTTTCTCCAGATCAGTTGTGTTAAATAAAAGAATACATGTATATCAACTAACATACAATATTTTTTAGTATGCACATAATTTTTTAGCCATTTTGTTGCTGCAGCTGCTAGCAGCAGACGGTTCACAAAATACGCCACAGTGGTTTACGGCTGGCTGCTCACACTCATGCAAATACAAGTGAGACAACAATAGTGTCGCTGGCAGCTTTGAGGCGCTGCTATTAGCTGCGCCGCATATCTGTGCCCAAACGCGTTAGTTGCTTATTTTACTAGAATTGTGCGGTTGTGTGCTAAAATGGACTCAGATTTAAAAAGCGACAATGCTAATACAAAAAAACCTAACATTAATCATGGAATCAAAATAAACCCTTTAAAATTGATACGTTTAGTGCGGGCCAATGAAGCGATCTATAACAGCTCAGCTTCTGGGTATAATGATAAACCTGCCAAGGATATTATCTGGGAGCGGATTATAAGAGGGTTATTCCCATTATTCGACACATATCAGCCTTCAATTCAGGATACCATAAGTAAGTTGCTTTTTCTTGGTTATATACATATTTATACATACATACATATACAAGTGAAATGGTGGTCAAGTAATGGCTTTGGCTTCTTTGGGATGTATTGCAATGCGTTTGCTATCTACAATTGAATACATTTTTTTCTGCAGGTAGAATATTGTAACAGGTAGGTGTATTAAAAGAACACGTCTATCTGCGATATGCTAAATTTTGTAAGCACATTTGTATAAAATCTTAATTTTACCGAATACTTCGCTTTAGTTTGTGCATAGTTAATTTAAGGGCCAAATCGAAAAGCGAATAATGTTTAATTTTCGCTGATGTTGAATCTGCATTTTGGATAAATAACACGATGTAAAAAGTGCCTAAAGTGATGAAGATTGCTCACAACTAAGTTCAAATAAAAATACTTGATCTCTCAAATAAGCTACAAAATTCATACAAATCGAAATCAAAAATAAGCCTATAACAAATCTAGTTTTCTTCTTAGTGATTACACGATAACTTTGTACTCGATGACTAAATTAATAGCGAGCCAACCATCTCGTGAGGGGTATTCAATATGCCTTGCAATGTGAATTTATTTTATCTTATAGGTACACCAAGCTAATTCTTTACGACCGTACTAACTTTTAATACACGTCCAAAAATATCGGGAGATTCTTTGGCACTCAACTACTAATAAATTAGCTGAAAATATGATAGGGGTATCAAAAGACGCGTTTTAACCTCGGTATCAATTCTGCGAACTCGAAATTTACATTCCCACAACAGCCGTTTCTACGTACCGGAATGACCCGGGTTTTACCAGGCCAAGGGCTGTTATTTCAGTGTAACCCTGTCCAGTCCCACTCCTAAATTGTCATCCCCGGAGCAATCCCTGGCAGCAGGGTTGCTCCAATGTCTCTTGTTACGGGCTGGTATCGAATACTTCGCTTTAGTTTGTGCATAGTTAATTTAAGGGCCAAATCGAAAAGCGAATAATGTTTAATTTTCGCTGATGTTGAATCTGCATTTTGGATAAATAACACGATGTAAAAAGTGCCGGTAATCGTTGCGATGGACTACCGAGCGCTAATATTTACACAAGAATGTCGGGAGGGGTCTCAAAAGACGCGTCTCGGTCCCAGGATCACGAATATAACTCCGCTCAACCGATATTTTTAGTAGTTTGCGAGATATTTGCAGTTAAAGTTCAGAATTTTCTGTCATTTTCATGTGGTTGTTGTAAACACATTACCCTGTGAGAAAAAAATGACCCATAGAGTCGGAACGGTGGCATGTTGCCACCGTTCAGGGCAATCACCCGGAGTTGGAATGGCGTAGCCCAGGGTTATTTTTTGAAGCGCGGCCGAAGGCCGCCTACGCGGAAGGGTTTTCTGCACATAAAAAACATGGATCGGGTCCCTAAACCCGGGTTATTTTTCGGTTTTTCGCAAATATTTTACAAAATAATGAAAATATCGGTTGAGCGGAGTTATATTCGTGATCCTGGGACCGAGACGCGTCTTTTGAGACCCCTCCCGACATTCTTGTGTAAATATTAGCGCTCGGTAGTCCATCGCAACGATTACCAAAGTGCCTAAAGTGATGAAGATTGCTCACAACTAAGTTCAAATAAAAATACTTGATCTCTCAAATAAGCTACAAAATTCATACAAATCGAAATCAAAAATAAGCCTATAACAAATCTAGTTTTCTTCTTAGTGATTACACGATAACTTTGTACTCGATGACTAAATTAATAGCGAGCCAACCATCTCGTGAGGGGTATTCAATATGCCTTGCAATGTGAATTTATTTTATCTTATAGGTACACCAAGCTAATTCTTTACGACCGTACTAACTTTTAATACACGTCCAAAAATATCGGGAGATTCTTTGGCACTCAACTACTAATAAATTAGCTGAAAATATGATAGGGGTATCAAAAGACGCGTTTTAACCTCGGTATCAATTCTGCGAACTCGAAATTTACATTCCCACAACAGCCGTTTCTACGTACCGGAATGACCCGGGTTTTACCAGGCCAAGGGCTGTTATTTCAGTGTAACCCTGTCCAGTCCCACTCCTAAATTGTCATCCCCGGAGCAATCCCTGGCAGCAGGGTTGCTCCAATGTCTCTTGTTACGGGCTGGTATCGAATCCAACCCCGGACCAAGAGACTGGATCTGCTGCGTCTGCTGGAAGAAAATATACGTCAAACGTTCACATTCCGTTCAATGCAGTAAATGCAAGAGATGCCTTCACAGATCTGGATGCTCAGGGCTTAACCCTGCCATCCCCAGAACCCGTACTTTTTTCAGTACTTTTGAGGCACCATGTTGTTCGCGCGCAAGTGCCTCCAGCCGTTCTCGTCGCTCGGGCGTACACACCGCACCTACCATCATCAAATGGCCACAATAGTGGTCCGGTCTCCACGACCAGCAGCCTTGCTGCTCCCGCCTCACATCAGTCCCCACTCTCGTCCCCCCTACTTCCAGCATGCACGTGGGTCAGGAACATAACCTCCTCGTACCTTTCACCACGTGCACTGTTTGTCGGCAAAGATTATAGACCATTAGTAGTTGAGTGCCAAAGGAAACAAATACCAAAATATGATAGGGGTATCAAAATACGCGTTTTAACCTCGGTATCAATTCTGCGAACTCGAAATTTACATTCCCACAACAGCCGGTTCTACGTACCCGAATGACCCGGGTTTTACCCGGCCAAGGGCTGTTATTTCAGTGTATCCCTGTCCAATCTGTCCAGTCCCACTCCTAAATTGTCATCCCCGGAGCAATCCCTTGCAGCGGGGTTGCTCCAATGTCTCTTGTTACGGGCTGGTATCGAATCCAACCCCGTACCAAGAGACTGGATCTGCTGCGTCTGCTGGAAGAAAATATACGTCAAACGTTCACATTCCGTTCAATGCATTAAATGCAAGAGATGGCTTCACAGATCTGGATGCTCAGGGCTTAACCCTGCCATCCCCAGAACCCGTACTTTTTTCAGTACTTTTGAGGCACCATGTTGTTCGCGCGCAAGTGCCTCTCGCGGTTCTCGCCGCTCGGGCGTACACACACCGCACCTACCATCATCAAATGGCCACAATAGTGGCCCGGTCTCCACGACCAGCAGCCTTGCTGCTCCCGCCTCACCTTAGTCCCCACTCTCGTCCCCCCCTACTTCCAGCATGCACGTGGGTCAGGAACATAACCTCCTCGTACCTTTCACCACGTGCACTGTTTGTCGGCAAAGATTATATACGCCTGCGGCATCGGTTAAGTGCAATAACTGCCTTGACCTGTGCCACATCCATATGTGCTCTGGTCTTGCAAACAGGAAGCTTTGGACGGATAAATTTATACCCCCTTTCTGCAGAACTCAGCCGCCCTCCAAGCCACACAACATCGGGCAAGGCACGCTGAACCCAAGACTGCGACACAGCTTGGGACTAAGCCTACCTCCATCTAGGCAACCAGATCCGTCCCTTACCCCCAGCATGCCTTCACCTTACCTCCCGACACACTTCAAAATCCTACAGCTGAACTGCAACCGATTAACTGGAAAGATCGCGGAGATAACAGACTTTATGAAGTCGAACAACATTAAACTGGCCGCCATTCAGGAGACCAAACTGAACGCTAAATCGGACTTACGTACTCGCTATGGGTACACACCATACTGTACAGTATAACCTATTTGCCCCCGGACATTGACCCCAGGGACTCTACCCTTGAATGCCAGGGCATAGCAGTCCGGACAGGCGACGCCGACCTACGAGTGATAAACATATACGTTGCTAAGGGGCGATAACTGCCCCGCACATCACGATCTCTGGCACTCAAACTTGCCAGCAGACAGCAGAGGGCATGCACTCGCAGAGCAAATAGACAACTCGGCATTCTGTACACTGAATGGAGATGCCCCCACTAGGGTGGCAGGTAACTGCCACAGCTGGCAACCAATGCTTACATTAGCATCAGACCACCTACCCATCCTACTAAACATCGAGCGATCGTCCGACTTCACAACGACAGAAAAACGAACGTACATTAACTTTAGCAAAGCGGACTGGGACCGCTTCACGGACTTTACAGAGCACTCCTTCGCTGACCTACCCACACCGACAGACGTACGCAAAGGTGAGAAAGAGTTTCGCAAAGTCATCGATTCAGCCTTCGGCCGCTTCATCCCTGCTGGTAGAATCCCGGAAATTCGGCAGAATTTCCCTGCGGAAGCAGCGGCAATGGCAAGAGAACGTGACTAAGTGAGACTCTTGAACCCCGCAGATCCAAGAATAAATGATCTCAACGCGGAAATCCGTCGGACTGTCAATGACCACAAATTGACAAAATGGAAAGAACACCTAGAGTCATGCAACCTCTCCGGCGGTGTCGGCAAATTATGGTCGACAGTCAAGGCCCTATCCAACCCGACCAAATACAATGACAAAGTCGCCATTGCTTTCGGCGACAGCATCAAATCGGACCCCAGGAAATGCGAGCTCATTTTGCCGGCAATTTATACTGCATTCTCCTGCGGATAGGGCTAAGAGAAAAGCCATTCGACGTGCGCACAAACACAAACACACAGCCGCGCCTATTGTCGTCTCCGTCGCAGAGGTTAAGGAAGCTATAAGTAAGGCGAAGGTTCCGCAGGGTGGTGTCCTTTCACCCCTTCTGTTTAACTTCTACATCTCGAGCCTCCCTCCTCCACCAGAGGGGGTCTCCATCGTTTCGTACGCTGACGACTGCACCGTGATGGCCACGGGCAAAGGACCTTGAACGGACGAACTATGTACGAGACTGAACTACTACTTGCGCGATCTTTCCAGCTTCTTCACAGAGCGGAACCTGACACTGTCCTCGGCTAAATCGACAGCGACCCGATGGGGCAGGAGTTGAATGTCCACGTAGATGGTGTTCCACTACCTACAGCCAACCACCCCAAAATTCTAGGGGTTACATTCGACAATAGCCTCACCTACGCTAATCATGCCACCGCAATAGCTTCAAAGGTACAAAGCCGCAAGACAAAGAAACATTGCTGGCCACCTATAAGGCTATTGGCCGACCGGTTATTGATTATGCTGCGTCCATATGGTCGCCAAACCTTCACGACACCAACTGGAGGAAATTGCAGGTCTGCCAAAAGACCGCCATCAGAACTGCGACCGGAAAACATCTCCGGAAGCATTATGATGAGATCCGGCATCACATCTAGTTGCCGTTTGATATGCGGGACCACAGGCGGGCCCTAAAGGACCTCCACACTGAGTCGGTGGACAGATCCCTCAGATCCCGGCCTGTGAACTCCGTTATTGGTACCCAACCACCTGTTCTTGCTGAGGAAGAACGAGTCCTTCCGAGGGAGACTAGAGTCATGCTGGCACAACTTCGGTCTGGATACTGCAATAGGCTGAACTCCTATCTGTCCAGACTGAACCCAACCATACCGAACACATGCCCTGCATGCGGTATGGTCCCCCATGACACACAACATCTCTTTTCCTGTTCTTCTGAACACACTCTTCTAACACCCCTATTGGTCCAACCCTGTTGAAACAGCGCGTTTCCTTGGACTTCCGTTAGAAGAGCCCGATGACAACTAGGAGTGTACTGGCCCTTTGGGCAGGGCGAAGCACTGCTAACAACAACTCGAAATTTAATTTTTTTTTGTTTTTGTGAAGAGATATTTGCGGTTAAAGTTCACAATTTTCTGTCATTTTCATGTGGTTGTTGTAATGGCACATTAGACTCAGCCAAAAAAGTGAAAAAGCGTGCGTACCGTGGCACGTTGCCACGGTTCAGGGAACGGTATTGTTTCCTTTGGCACTCAGCTACTAATAAATTAGCTAAAAATATGATAGGGGTATCAAAAGACACGTTTTTGACCTCGGTATCAATGATCCGAAGTCGAAATATAATTGTTTTTGTTTTTGTGAAGATATATTTGCCCTTAAAGTTCACAATTTTCTGTCATTTTCATGTGGTTGTTGTAATGGCACATTAGGCTGAGCCAAAAAAGTTTGCGTACCGTGGCACGTTGCCACGGTTTAGGCAACCACCCGGAGTTGGCATATGTGGGTTGGGGCTTAGAATATGCCCGCGGTAGGCATACCGGTCGTAAGAGGCGACCAATATGCACAAAGGTAATGATGTGCAACTCGATGGTTGATCTACGGATATGATGCCTCCCACCTCTCATTACCCATCTTCTCTTTCCTTTCGGAAGGAGGGATGACATGACCTAGAAGGTTGCACTGGTCATACCAAATCGCTCCCACGACAGTCGGGCAGTACCGCAAGGGAGTACCGGAGCGTACCGGATTCATATCCGGCCAAGGACTGTTATTTCGACAACACTCCCCAAAACCTTCGGGGAGTGATTTTGTTGTTAAAACAACAACAACAACAACAGTTGGCATGGCGTAGCCAAGGATTTTTTTAAGCGCGGCCGAATGCCGCCGATTTGGAAATGTGTTCTGTCCTAAATCAGGATTTGACCTGGGTAATTTTTTGGTTTTTTGTTAACAACTTTTCACTAAAACAAAAAAATTAAATTTCGACTTTGGATCATTGATACCGAGGTCAAAACGCGTCGTTTGACACCCCTATCATATATTTAGCTAATTTATTAGTAGTTGAGTGCCAAAGGAAACAAATACCCTAAGACGCGTCCAAAAATTTCAGGAGGGGTCTCAAAAGGCGCCTCTCGGTCCCAGCAATGTGAATCCGTCTCCGGAGATCCAATATTTTCAATATTTTTGAAAATATGTATGTGCAAAAAACCAAAAAATTACCTAGGTCAAATCCCAAAAGGGGGGTGTGATCCATGTTTTTTATGTGCAAAACTAATTTCGGCGTATGCGGCCTTCTGTCGCACTTCAAGAAAATAACCCTCAGTCAGTCCAACACCGGCTTCGCGATCCTCAGTATTTCTGCGTCTAACACATTTTTTAATTTTCTTCCTGGGCTACGCCATGCCAACTCCGTGTGGTTGCCTGAGCCGTGCCACGGTACGCATACTTTTGAGACCCCTCCTAAATTGGACGCGTATTAGCACTCGGCCCCGGTCGGAAACAATTACCAAAACATAGATCACACCCCGCTTTTGGAATTTGACCTAGGTAATTTTTGCAGATATTTTCCAAAATATTGAAAATATTGGATCTCCGGAGCGGATTCACATTGCTGGAACCGAAACGCGTCGTAACCCCCCCGATATTTTTGAAGGCGTATTAGCACTCCAAATCGACATATATGGGATGAAACCCCGCCGCCTAGAGACATAACGAAACATGCCAGTAAGCACTATGGTGGCAACAACAACAACCCGTCACCACATTAGCTTGTAATTTGAGCTGCGTAAGCTTTAAATGATCTCCACACCGAATCGGTAGACAGATCCCTCAGATTTGGATCTTTAAATCCCATTATTGATATCCACATACCTGAAGTAGCGAAAGAGGAGCGAGGGAGACTAGAATCATATCACAACTTCGTTCTGGATATTGTAATAGGTTCAACTCTTACTTATCCAGACTTAACCCAACCATACCAAACACTTGTCCTGCATGTGGTATGTCCCCTCATGACACTAAACATATATTTTCCTATTTAATCGAACCTGCTCTTCTAACACCAAATCACTCTGATCTAACCCTGCTGAAACTGCGTGTTTCCTTGGACTTCCGTTAGAAGAGCCTGATCACAATTTTCAGACTGATCGTGCCTATTAGTCAAAGTGAGGTACTGTTAACAACAACAAGAACATAAAACTCAAAAATTATTAAATACTAGTATGTAACTCCCGATAATCGGGTGGGTTTTTTTTTAGAAAAAAACTAAAGCAAACTTTAAACGCTAATATCTTATGAACAAATTAAGCAATTGAAATTTTTGTAATTTTGTGCAAACATGCTCATGATAAGCTTTCATTTGATACACATTTCATTTATGTACGTATTGTAGTTAAGTCTAGCTAAGCGTCTTGTTTTAGAATAATACTATAGATAAATCAAGGAACCTCAACTGCGTAATATTCATACTGGTAGGAGAGGTTGACAATTGATTTGGAGAAGCTATGTATCTATGAAGTTATGTTAAAAATTCCTATTATCACTACTTTCTCTGTTTTTTCTTTAAAGGAACAAGTGTGCGCCGTCGATGGAAAACATTACGCGATTCCGTGTCCCGCGAAGCCAAAAGAAGCGTCACATTAGAAAACTATTGGCGTAAAATTGAGAGCACACTAATATCCGAATTGGAATTCTTGTTACCACATATTAAAAGCCCGTATTGTGCCAAGTATGTTTTTAGTTTTGCAAGAAAATTTTAAGTCGTAAATATAATCTTATTGATAAATATCTTTATTTTAGATTGGCTGACGAGTTGGGGCTACGAGAAGGCTATTCCACAACAAAACCGCATGATGAAGATGACGAGCCACAAGATGAAGATACCAGCTACATAAACAACAATAACAATGACACCAACTGCAGCAATGAAGACAGCTTAAACAATTTAATTGATTTGACTGAGGAATGTGATTTAAAACCGTTTATCAAACAAGATGCTTTTGCCTATGATGATATGGAAACTGAAGATGATTCTTCTCCATATTCTCCGCACGTACAATTGGTTGTTGGTGATGGTAATGGTGCTGGCAATAATACTAATGCGGCACAAACCTGCGTTGGAGCTGGCAATAATACTAATGAGGCACAAACCTGCGTTGGAGCAAATGATTCGATTCCATTTTGCACAGTTGCACAATTCAAAGAAGGTGAATTTATTAATCCGCCTGAATTGTGTGCGAATCAGGAAGTCGGAGGGGTTGAACTTGGATCTAGGGAAATGGAGAAGGAAAGAGAACTGGAAAAGTCTTCAAACACAGTTGAGCTGAACAGTAAACGTGCACGTAGCATGCCGGGTGAACCTGTACAACAGCAACAGTCAGTGCATGAATTGCAAGCCAAAATATTGCAATTGCTTAGTAGTATAGAGAGTCGTGATCGTACTGAATGCGAGGCAAACGATGAAGATCGTATGTTTCTACTATCACTGGTGTCGGATTTGAAACGTGTGCCAGCCGCTAAAAAAATGAAAATTAAAATGGAAATCGTAACTGCCATTGCCAGAGCCAATCAATAGTATATATATAAGTTTACTGTTAGTGATATCCCATCCAATATTTTGCAGTATAGAAAAAAATCCAACAATTAAGTATTTATACCAGGGACGGAAAATAAGTTATTTTTTTTCGATCTCATAAAAGTCCGTGGTTAAATCGAAGAAAACTATTAAATTTTCTGTCATCCCAGGATTTCTAGGATCAATATCCTGGCCACAATTAATTTTCCTGGCTTTTTTTTAAAAAAGTCCGATAATAACTTAAAACCCCGGACTTTTATTTTTTCTCGCCAGCAATAAAAGTTATCTTTGTCCTTATATTTTTTAAGGACAGAATAAAAGTCCGAACCAAAATCTACTAACCGTCCTCGTTCATATGATAAGAAATTCATTAGATTTAGATTGGCGGGTTGGTAGATTTTGGCTCGAACTTTTATTCTGCCCTTAAAAAATATAAAGACAAAAATAACTTTTATTGCTGGCGAGAAAAAATAAAAATCCGAGTTGTCCGAATATTTTTGTCCGGATAAGAATAAAAGACCAGTAATAACTTTTTTCTTTGGACTTTTATTTTAAAAGGAATAAAAGTCCCCGTCCCTGATTAATACCGCTCATATTATCTCTGAACATTCCCTTTAAGAGCTCTATGAAATGTCGCTGTGGCAAGAAAACAAACCATGTCAGCAGCGCATTATTTCGGAAAAGCTAAACTTGAGCACAGTTTAATTTCCTTAATTTGGCACTCATGAGGTTCCAAATCCACATCTTTTAAATTGAGGTAGTTTAAAACTTAAAATATTTTTTCTTAATGCGATCCAGTCATAACTGTAATTTAAAGTCACAATTGGATACAAAGCCTTACTAATGTAATTAAAATTTTTAATTTTTTTTGTATTTAAATATCAGCCTCAAATTTACAACACTTGATCATTATGTTAAATAGTCAGAAACAATGTGCACCCTCGAGCATGCCATTAGTCGCAGTCGAATTTCCCAAATATTAGCTGGATTTAGTTTAAGTAATTTTGCCTTAATTATTCATTGAATTTTATTCACATTTTAACAATAGGCGTCACTCATATCATAGGCTTGACTTGACTTGGGAACTGTCACACACATACGGTGTTGTGAAAAGAATTTTGCATGTACGAGTACAAATAATTAAATGTATTTCTTAATTTCTATTTTCTAGGTAGTATGTTCGTACTTCGTACTTTTTTAAATTATTTTCTTGTTTTTGTTGCACGTGGAGATTTATTTGGATTAAAATATGTACATAGGTATCTATATTTTATTTTCAATATCGTGGATAGTTAGGTATGATGCAAGATTATATGCTCTGAGTGGAGTATAATTAAGACTAAGTTGACGAAGCCAAGTCAAGTCTTTGCTGTTATTAATATTTTTGCCAAGCAATATCAGTTTTCAATTTTTTAAATGCACTTTCGATTGGATTAATTGGATTGGTGGTAGTATAAGAACGCTTATACAAATAAATACATACAAACATATTTATGCATGTACATATGATGTATAACTGCAGATAGATTTAAGATTCTATTTGCATCATTTCAACACCATAGAAAAAGTCAAATGCTTTATTTTGGTCACATACATTTTTTTTTGCAAGGTAACAACAAAATTATGTATGTACATTATAAGTCGGATGTATGTAAATAAATATTTCAACGATTTGCAGTAAATATTCGATATGAAAATAAAAATATTAGCTAAAAAATTAAAAAAAATTTATTTTTGCTATCGTGTTTATTACACTTCGAACCCATGATTTAATTACTAGAGGTTAGCTCAATGATCACAAGTCGGCAAAGTGCAAACAACCTTTCTGGTGGAGTCGGCAAACTATGGTAAACTGTCAAGGCTCTATGGAAACATGCGACTGTGGTCCGCCTTTTAGATCAAGGAGATTTGTATCGTCCGATATCTCTCCTCTCGCCGGTAGTGAAGTTATTAGAGACCATTCTGCTCCTGTACTATACTACAAATCATCAACATGGTTTCCGTAAACATCATGGCACAACATCCATTACACCCGGTTTCGCTCGAGTTTCGTATAAAATGATAAAAAAAAAAGCCTGCACTAGGATTATAACGCTTGTTACAGCTTTACAATGTCATTTTTAATACTGTCACAATCCCTCAGAGCTGGAAAACCGCCACCATTATTTCCATTTCTAAGCCCCCCTCAACCGATGGATACCGTCCTATTTCACTTCTTGGTATTTGTTTTTTATGTGCGGAACATCTTTCCGAGTAGGCGGCCTTCGGCCGCGCTTCAAAAAATAACCCTGGGCTACGCCATTCCAACTCCGGGTGTGTGTCATAGCCGTGGCTACCGCCACGGTGATGCACTCTTTTCTCACAGTGTAATTTGTGATTACAACAACCACATGAAAATGACAGAAAATTCTGAACTTCGATTGCAAATATCTCTTCAGAAAAATAAAAAAATTAAATTTCGACTTCGGATCACTGATACTGAGGTCAAAACGCGTCTTTTGATGCCCCTATCATATTTTCAGCTTATTTATTAGTAGTATCTTTTGATGCCCCTATCATATTTTTAGCTAATTTATTAGTAGTTGAGTGCCAAAGGAAACAAATACCCACTTCTTTTGTGCCTTTCCAAAGTTATGGAACGGGTGGTGGCAAACCGAATCTCCTGGTTCACCGAGACATAACTTATTGATTCGAACCAAGTTGCCTTCTGACCCAACCGAGGATGCACCGATGCCCTCCTCCACATTGACTATTATGCCACGAAAGCCTTATCAGCTCGCAACCATGGAATTTGCAAAATTGTATTCAAAACTTACCCGATTTGCTTATAATTATTCACTTTAAAGAATTAAAAACAATTCACACTGAACGATATGTCTCACCACATTGCATATTTTTAATATTAAATATATAAGACGAAAAAAAAACATTCAAATAAACTGCTTTCTATTTTGTCCGAATCACTTGTGAACAACAATGGCGGTTTGGTACTAGTTGAATCGTCAGCGAGTAATAGGAGGTGCCAGATTTTTTAAAAACTGAAGTTGAGGACTGAGACAGGTTTTTAGCAAGAAAACACGACATGACAAGTATTTTCAGTGTAATAGCGCCTCAAGTGAACATTTGGGATGAATAACTTTGGGTAATACTGTACATCCATACCTTATATCTATGTATGTTTACCAGAAGCACATGCAAATTGCAGAAAGTTTTTAACGTTAATTGCAAATATATCTTGACTGAAATAAAATTTCAGATTTCCCCTTTTGGATTATTGTTGCAAAACGCGTCTTTCGGTCTTTAGGGCGTGTTTTAGCATTTGACGTTGAATGTATAGTTTTATCTAACTTTGATGATAATTCGACTTCTGAGTATGAGTTTTGTAACCTGTTGGACATTTATTGTAAAAAGCACAACAGGTAAAAATTTGGAATAAAAAATCGCGCGATGCCACGGTTCCCACTCTATGGGCGGGATCCATAGTATTTTTGTGCAGAACACCTTTCCGAGTAGGCGGCCTTCGGTCCCGCTTCAAAAAATAACCCTGGGCTACGCCATTCCAACTCCGGGTGTGTGCCATAGCCGTGGCTACCGCCACGGTGATGTCCTTCAGCGTGCCACGTTTCCCACACTTTTTCACTTTTTTGGCTCAGCCAAAGGTTAGGTTAGGTTACGAGGGTTAGACCTAAACGCAAGGCTACGGCCCGACACTTAGGCCACCAGTGGCCCCGTTGTGATACCCTATACGGACTCGAAAACAAGAGAGGCCCTTCCTCGCCTATACATGATGATCGAACCACTTCGTGGAGACAATGAATTTAGCTAGAGCCTTGACCTCACATCTAGAGACTTCAGAGAGGTCTACTAGAAATGGTTGCCCTAGAAAGGCTAACCGCCGCCTGCCAAGTGCTGGACACTGGCACAGGAGGTGCTGGACACTCTCCTCCTCCTCGATACATCTACAGCTGCGACAGTAGTCGAAGGTTGTCGCTCCTAATCTGATACCGTGAGTGCCAATTAGGCAGTGCCCCGTTAGAACCCTTATAAGTGATGCTGCCGTAGGTTTGTTTAGGGGAAGAAGCTCCTTAGTGCGCCCTCTATCATATGAGGGCCAGGTTAGCCTGGATGTCTCGCAAGTTGAGATTGCCGACCATTTTTTGTTTGCAGATTTTATAGTGCTCGTGCTCACACGGAGCTTGAAGGAGGCCATAGGTATACCTACCGAGTCATTTCCGGAAAGGATGTGGTCGGTGGTACCTCCTCTGGCCAGCTCGTCCGCTCTGCAGTTACCCTCAATATCCCTGTGACCAGGTACCCATATAAGGTTGATACTGAAGTGCTGAGCCATCTCGTTAAGAGATCTGCGGCATTCAGTGAGCGACTTTGAGTTGTCGACGAATGAGCCCAGGGCCTTAAGTGCGGCCTGGCTGTCTGAGAAAATGAAGACCCGTTTGCCATCACTGGGTACAGTAGCCAGATGGCTTACGGCTCTGTGTATTGCCAGCATTTCCGCTTGGTATACACTGCAGTGATCCGGAAGGCGGAAAGAGACCTCTAGACCCAGATCCGGTGAGAAGATGCCCGCTCCAACTTTCCCGTCAAGCTTAGAGCCATCGGTAAAAATGTTTACAGCGTTCGAGACAAGATGCTGCCTACTATCCCAGTCTTGTCGCGTTGGTATTAACACTGTGTAGTTCTTAAGGAATACATTCCTTGATGTGCAGTAGTCAGTGAAAGCTGGTATTGGGACAGGGGCGCATGCACCCAGGATGGTGGCATGCCCACAAGTTCCATTTGACCAGATACCTGTTTCCCGTATACGTAGAGCCGAGATAACAGATGCCTCCCTCGCCACAAGGTCAAGGGGTGGTAGGTAAAGTACTGTGTTAAGTGCTTCGGTGGGAGTAGAACAGAGAGCCCCTGTTATACATAGCTCCGAACTTCTTTGTACTTTTTGCAGCATTTTAAGATAGGTGCTTTTGGCCAGTGCAGGCCACCAGACCAAAACGCCATATAGGAGAATCGGGCGTACAATGGCCCTAAAGACCCAGTGAACCACCTTAGGGGAGAACCCCCAGGAGGCACCAATTGCCCTCTTGCAGGAGAAAAGCGCCGCAGCTGCCTTTCTGGATCGACCAATTATGTTGTTTTTGGTCTAGTTTTGGGTGGGCCCCATAAACTGCACCAGTACATAAAATATAAGGCTGCCGTTACATGGTCAATAAATACTGTCAGTATTTGTATCACGATACTGGATCACGATATTTACTGACCGTGTAACATTAAATACTGATGGATCGTGATATTTACCGCAAAAAATCTAGAAATCCTGAAATCCAATTTTGTGATGAAAATACTGACAGTATTTACTGACCATGTAACATCATTTTCGCGATACGTCAGTATTTATCGATTTTCATGTGAAATGCACGTGCGGTCGCTATAAGTGAATGTTTATTTTGTTATATTTTGTGGCAATGGCTGCTTTTAATGATAGCGAAGAGCTACTACAATTTTCTCGTGAGCAAAATATATGGAAAGAATTTAGAGAAACACTAGAAACATTTGCCAGAATTATGGGATGTGGGATCAAATTATTATATGAATAAGGTGAAGATTTTTGTTACCAAACAGATATAGGTGCCACTGAAGAGATAGGAAATTCTGAAGAATACTCAATAAGGTCTATATTTTCATCATTTGATGCAATTTAAAAAGGCTTTCGGTATCTTTAACATAAGTATTTATACATATTTGTAAGTTTGCAAGCTCGAGACCAAATAAACAATAATTCGTAATGAATTTAATTGTCAGTTTTTTGGGAAAAATTGATAATTGGAGAAAAATTACAAAGGAAAAATCAACAGCGATGGATAGGATTACATGTTTCAGAGTTTCCAGGCTCATCATCAGATCCCTTTTCGGACACGGATTCGAACTCGTGTCTGCACCAAAGCCGCTGTTAGAAAATTCCAACACTAAGCAATGATGCCCTGTGACGTCACAATGCACTTATCTCCACTTCAATTAATTCCCTTTTGTTTGTTTGTTCTTGCCAACTGTATACACAAAATTTCTTAAGACATGCAGCCTATATGTTATGATGTGTGTTGGTCTTGTTGTTTGTACATATTTACATATGTACGTAAACCCGTGCTATGGTTTCAATGTATTTTGTTGTTGGATTTTTGCGGTCTATTTTGTTTACATATTTGTAAGTTTGCAAGCTCGAGACCAAATAAACAATAATTCGTAATGAATTTAAATGTCAGTTTTTTGGGAAAAATTGATAATTGGAGAAAAATTACAAAGGAAAAATCAACAGCGATGGATAGGATTACATGTTTCAGAGTTTCCAGGCTCATCATCAGATCCCTTTTCGGACACGGATTCGAACTCGTGTCTGCACCAAAGCCGCTGTTAGAAAATTCCAACACTAAGCAATGATGCCCTGTGACGTCACAATGCACTTATCTCCACTTCAATTAATTCCCTTTTGTTTGTTTGTTCTTGCCAACTGTATACACAAAATTTCTTAAGACATGCAGCCTATATGTTATGATGTGTGTTGGTCTTGTTGTTTGTACATATTTACATATGTACGTAAACCCGTGCTATGGTTTCAATGTATTTTGTTGTTGGATTTTATTTTACATATATACTTTTCCTCGGATGATTTAATTTATATATTATATATTTATATTGATAAATTGAAATGAATTGGAAATAAAAACGTACAAATGTTTTTATTTTTGATTGAAAAAGCTATGAATATAGCTAAACATGCCCGCTTTTTATTTTCTAAGTACATTTTTTAGAACCGCACAGCATGAAAATTGCAAAAGTACTGACGGTATTTACTGAGCGTGTAACGTCGATTTGTGATCCATCAGTACTTCAGTATTTATTGTGATCCAATACTGACAGTATTTATTGACCATGTAACGGCAGCCTAAGAAGTTTTTGTTACAATTACTGTTGGAAGGTCTGGCAACATTTTTTTAATTAACTAGTTCAAATTAATCTCGTTGCAAGCTGCTTAGTTTTCGTGTTCGTGGTTAATAAACGTGATAAATCTCCGCGTTTCTTAACAATTATTAAAGAAAATATAGAAAATAACTCATAAAATGAAGAATAAACAAGCTATGTTGCAGTGAACGTGCCATAACATAGTTTGTTTATTCCTTCAGAGCCATCAGCAGTTGCCAAGTGAAAAAACATGTCGGGCTTTCGGTGATAGAAAATTTAAATGTTTAAAACGGTTATTCACGCAAAACTCGGCAAAAAACAGTGCGGTACTGTGTGGAAGCGGGTTTTTGTGTAATGTAATATAGTTTTGTGTGTATAGTGTTATCAAAGTGTTTTAAAATTTACACATTTTGGTTGGGAAAATTCGAATCTTCAAATTCGATTTTCTCTTAAAATGTGAGTTGCCTCCAAGTTCGGGCTTTAGTTCTGTGATTTCTGGGACCACCTCTACCCCTCTAAACAAAAAAAAAAAAACATTCATAGGCACGGTGCACTCAATAAAACCGAAACCATTTTGTTCGTTTTGGCGTAAAATTCAAAAAACATGATACAAATATTTTTCTTTTGATTTTTTATCAAGAAGAGAATTTGTCAAGAACACAGAATCGGGGGGTAAATATCAATTTAACGCGAATTTTTATTAATAATCAACAAAACACGTAAGCGAACTCGATGGCTGTTCCAAGAAGTGCATAACCAAAAAAAGAAGAAGAAGTGATACTTTGACATAAACGGTTGATGAATAAGGGGAAGACGGTATGTGATTTGCAACAACAATATAAATTATTTAACCATGTTTAGTAGTAGAATTAACTAACTTCGATTACGACATTCGCAATAGACTTTTTTTCGGGTATTTGTTTCCTTTGGCACTCAACTACTAATAAATTAGCTAAAAATATGATAGGGGTATCAAAAGACGCGTGTTGACCTCAGGATCAGTGATCCGAAGTCGAAATTCCATTTTTTTGTTCCAGTGAAAAGTTATTAGTGAAAAACCGAAAATTGACCAGGGTCAGATCCCCAATTCGGGGCCCGATCCATGTTTTTTATGTGCAGAACACCTTTCCGAGTAGGCGGCCTTCGGCCGCGCTTCAAAAATTAACCCTGGGCTACGCCATTCCAACTCCGGGTGTGTGCCATAGCCGTGGCTACCGCCACGGTGATGTCCTCTTTTCTCACAGTGTAATTTGTGATTACAACAACCACATGAAAATGACAGAAAATTCTGAACTTTGATTGCAAATATCTCTTCACTGGAACAAAAAAATGAAATTTCGACTTCGGATCATTGATACTGAGGTCAAAACGCGTCTTTTGACACCCCTATCATATTTTTAGCTAACTTATTAGTAGTTGAGTGCCAAAGGAAACAATACCTTTTTTCGTACCGATATTTATCACGATATTGATATTCACTAACTATTTTTCTCGATTTTCGATTTTTCGCAATCAGCTGTTTCGCAAAGTAAACGATACACAATTTTCCCTTGTTTTCTGTGTGGTTAAATAAAAAGCACATACATAATCTGAATTTTTTATTAAAAATTGAAATAATAGTATTATATCTATATTATGATTACATATTAAAAAATTTTATTTGAGGTCTTAGAGAATGTTTTATGGCGGGATGAGAAATCTTTTGCCCGCATCGTTATGGATAAGTTAGTGAATCGCATGTTCGATAGTGCATGCGACAGAATCGCTATTTAAAATCTCGGACACTGGAATCGAATCGAATCGCTATAAGTTGGTGAATTCCACTACAGTACTTAGAAGTGAATCGATTCGTATGTATATCTACTTAAACATGGTTCTAAAGTAAACATCATTTCATGTCAGTCATAGTCAACTCAAAATACATTCTATGTCTAAGACGGAGTTTTAATTTTAAAATGACGAAAACGTATTGGTGTGAATAGGCTCTAAAATTTTAGCTTGTGAACTATAATATTTGGCTGTTGATTGCAGGTTGGGTTTAAATTTCTCAACAGCACACACACATACATACATACATCCATATTTGTGAATATACACCCTGCCAGCCATGATCGGATAAAAATCTGGATAATCATTGAGTAGCGCTTACCAAAAAAGAGGATAAAAAAGTGGGAAATTTGTTCAGAGAGGTTCACTTTTTACCCATGTTGAAAAGATTTTTGCGTGTAAGTGTGAGGCATACTTTTAGGCACTTGTCGTTTTCCATACAAATTCTAAAAATATGCGTTCGTGTTAGTAAAAATTTGTGAATTTTTGGAATCAGAGTTTCACCATGGTTAGCCATGGTTGGTAGGGCATGCACATCAATACACAAAAGAATTCAAATGGTCATGACTTTCATTGAAGCATACTGTTAGGCGCATCAACATTTCAGTTAGCCATCAAGTAGTCTTCGTTATGTCAGTACATATGCATGTATGTATGTAGGGTAACTGCACCAGTATCCGGACAGCGCTAGTGGCCGGACACTATGTCAATGTTTTGGGATTAAAAGGCAAATCCCCAAAAAATATTCTCAAATAGCAACACTAATGGAAATATACATGTTTTCTGAGTGTCCTTGGAAAATTTGGGTTGAATCAGAAGTATAGTTTAAAAGTTACACGTAATTTAAGAGACAGAAGTTTGAGCATCCGGCAAAATTACAGGTTTTTGTAAAAAAAAATAGTGGGAGCTGTTTAGGAAAATAAGTGCAGAACAAGTATTTATTAACATATTACAAAAAAGTTAGTAATATCTGTTTGAAATATAATAAACTTTCATATTATAAATAAAAAAATTTATTTTTTTTAATTTTCGGCACAAATTATTACTGTCCGGATACTAAAACCCAAAATTTGCTATGATTTTCAGTATCCGGACGGGCTGTCTGACCACTGGAAAGTAGCCGAAAACTATGAATTACCATCTTAATTCTACTAAATGAGAGTTTATTATATTTTATATGGATTACAAAAGGATATTTATGTTTCAAAAATACAGTGTACATACAAATCTCGGGTGTCCGGATACTAAAACAAAAGTGTCCGGAAACTTAATTTGACTGTCCGGAAACTAGAACAAATCGAACTTTTTTGGATTTTTAATTTAATAATACTAAGAACGTTATAAATTTAAATTATACATGCGTCATATTATTTAGAAATGTCTTTTTTTTTATAAACAATTTAACTTTTCGCGGCAGCGTATATAGTGAGAAATTGAGTGTAAGTCAAAGATGCGAAAAACGCTAAGTGTCCGGATACTAGTGCAGTTACCCTACATAGGTAAAAGAAAATATGCTATCCCATTGCTGTTGCTACGTTTTGTTCGTGCGGCAGTGCTCGCACAACTTGGAAAAGGGTTGCGCGCCTAAATGTATACACAACAAAACGTCATGTAAAATGCAAACGACAGAGTGAAAAACAAATGTAATATACACAAAGCGTTAGAATGAGGCGTTCGGTTTATATTTTATTTAACATTTTAGGTTACAGTGTTTCTGTTGTATATACAGACATTTGTATGCATGTGGGTATGAATATGTATGCACACACATACATATACATGCATATGCATATGTATGTGAGTATTTCGAGCTATTTACCGCTAATATTTGTGGTTTACTCTATTATTTTGTGGGTTTTTTGTTTTGGTAACTTTATTGGATTTGCTTTTTCGTCTATATTATTATTGTTTTTCGTTACTGAATAATATTGAATGTTGACTTTGTTAAGCATTACCTGTTATATGTATGTAAAGATACATACATACATACATACATACGTATACGGTATACAAGCATTCATAAATGGTTCTTACATATTTGCATGACCACAAGGCAAAGGCCGAACTACCTGTCCGTTCTGTTGGTCTCGTAAATATTGATATAAATTAGGGCTATTAATAACAATTGCTAAATCAAATTAACAAAGTATGTTTATGGAATATGTCTACATTCATACAAACATGCATTTACATGCACACATACATACATACATGCATACATTAAAGCAATCAGTGGGTGGTATCATCAAGTTTAGTCGGCACGCTTACTCAAGGATTGTTGATTTTCAAGGTTTGCCCTAAGATTAAGTACCTATTGTATGACCTCGGTAATAACAAGGAAACCTTTCAAGTATATTAATGAAAAATTCTGATCAAAAATTAATTTGACTTTTGAAAAAGGTACGACCGAAGTCGTATCAGTTTTACTAACAAAAAGTTTCTGAAGAATTTTTTTGTTTACCTAATAGGTCAGCTTTACTAGAATTGTTAAAGAATGCATTACTTTCAAAGTGATTATTTCTTGCATTGAAGAAGTTTTGATTGCAGGCTTCATTACATTTATTGGAATGAGAAATGCAGTCCTTATTCCCTTTTACATTCCAGAGTAATTTTTCTCTCTCTTTATTCCCTTGGTTTCATTCACTGAATTTTATTCCTGAGATTGAAAATCGAATGGAATGCTTTTCGAATTCTCTATTTAATAATTTGCAAAGTAATTCGGAATGCATTTCTTCGATTTTCAATCCGAAGAATGAAATCCAGTGAGTGCAAATTTGCAAGATTGCATTCCTTAACAACTCTGGTAGAGCTACGCACCCAAGGTATACTTCTAATAACTTCTTTCGCCTGATCGTAACAGCGTAAATGAATCGAAATAGATATTGATTTATCTATATCAAAATATTCAGAAGAAAAAGAGAAATCGATTAACCCAAGTCGGTCCGTCTGAGAACACGATAACTTGAGTAAATTTTGAGATATTTTAATGAAATTTGGTATGCAGATTCCTTGGCTTGGCTCATCTCCGAGCGGTTTTTAAAATGGGCGAAATCGGATAAAAGCCACGCCCACTTTTATATGAAAGATTTTGAAAATATATAATAATAATGGATAAAATAGCTTTACATCATTTCTATTTCACCATAAAAGTGTCCGTGATCGAAAAAGTTCGAAACATACAAGTTTTCGAAAACGGGTGTGGTTGAATATATAGAGCTCATTCTCTATTATAAAAATGAGCGAAATCGTTTGAAGGGCACGCCCAGTTTTGTAACATAATTCTGAAAAACTGCAGATATTTCAATGAAAATTGGGCAGCTGTTAAAAATTAAAAAAAAAATTAAATTAGACAAATCAGATGACGCACAAGTAAAATATGGCTGACTTCCTAAACATCAGTTTGCAATGCAACACTGCAATACGAAAACCGCAGTGATGCATTGTCGTGATGTTTTTGTGATACATTGCATTAATAATTATTTCCTTTAGGAACGCAGCTTTTATTTTATTTATTTATCTTAATAATATAATAAAAAGTAATGAATAATTAACATTTAAATATACGTACTTACGCTTAGGATTCTTAAGCGCAATAAATATGTAAGGACGCCTAAATGTAGGCAACGGATTTTACGTTTGCGCATCATGGTTTAGGAACATATCGCTTCCCTAGTTCAACAACGACGCAATTGTAAAATATAAAGTTTTGGTGAAGCAAGTTTCAATATTTGTCCGCGCATACGTTATTCACGATTGGAGCAACTTCGCAAGCGTCTAGCGCGAAAACTATTTGTAATACAATTATAAAATTGATACACAGCAATAATTAGTACTTTTTAAAGCTTTTGTGAGCGTTATCTCGAAACTTTAAAATTGACAATTGCGTCGTTGTTGAACTAGAGAAGCGATATGACCAACTGACGTTTAGGAAGTCAGCCTATCCATGTAAGTAGCTAATACCCCACTTCAATCATATATATAATGCTATATATTGGGAAGATACGATGCTAGCAATATAGAACTATTATATACATATGTATATGACTTCAATAGGGGCCATGAAATATTTGTAAGTATGAGAAAGAGAAATGGTTGTATTATTAAGAAAAATGAAATTATCAGGACGATGAGCTAAGTCGATTTAGCCATGTTCGCCCCTCCATCCGACTGAGTGTCTGCCCATACAAACTGAAAATTATTAAAATAGACCTGCATAAATTGTGATGCCATAAAAGGTCACTACTAGGTACATATGTATATATATAATGTTCGGTACTACCCGAGCTTAAACTTCCTTACTTGTTTTTACCATGCTCGATATTATATAGTCTCGGTCTGGATTTTATTTTTTCTCGCAAGCAATAACAGTTATCTTTGTCCTTATATTTTTTAAGGACAGAATAACGGCCCTTACTTACACTTAAAGAAAAATTTAATGTATTACCCGCTTTCCTACTGGGCTACATATGTATTTATATCGTTTAAATTTTTAATGGTAGCTTGTTCACAAAACAAACGATGCCCTCCTGTTTTAGAAGAGATCACATAATACAAAATAAGAGAACTTTTTGAACAGCTTTTCTCTTAAACTACACATACACAAATGGAAATTTTCATAAAACAGATGTGTTTGTGAGTACATTGAGATTTCCGGTTTCGTCAGAGATTAAAACGAAATATTTATTGCACCAAAATGAGAGTTAGAGAATGTAGTGCAGTTGTCAAAAGTGACAGCTGTTATTTGAAATAAATCGCAGAGTGACTTAATAAGGCATTTACTGAATGATTAGGTAAATGACATTTTTCTTACGAGCCCCATTGAGATTGTTAAAATAATTTCTTTGCCCTTTTATATTTGTTTAACTTATGAAAGTCTGTTGGGAAGAAATCTGTTGATTTGTTTGGTTTTTTTTTACAAAGATGGAAATTATATACACGAGCTACATAGACACATGACAAGTCTTAATCCCTCCGGACTGTTTTTTTTACATTGGATGAGCTAGGAGATACAGCCCGTACCCTTTTACCTTCCTTCTCTGAAGATAGTGATCCATGATTAATCCATTAAGTCTACAGTTGGTTATAATTCAATATATAAATGGGTACAATGGGTTTCCGGTTGTTTCGGCGTGTTAGCCCAGAGGACAGTGCTTCTTCAGTGTGGCTGCGATTCTGAATATTTCCTTTCTTTTATTAAACGTAATGGTACTGTGGCCGGGAACTCAGTCGGGCGTGATGTACATATGAGAATTCTGCAGCCGCATCTAGTATCTTCCTGCAGCTGCATGTCTTAGAAGATGCGTTGTAGAATTCAAGCGCCCTTATCGCTGCTTGGCTGTCAGTATAGATATGTACATACATATATTACGTACTCCTGCTGAGTCTTCCGACAGGAGGATCCTGGCCTTCAGGATTCCTATCACTTCCGCTTGGAAGATACTGACTGAATCCGGAAGACGGACTGAGAGCGAGACATTCACTTGCTCTGAAAACACTCCCACTCCAACCACACAGACCATTTTACACCGTATGTCTAACTACGGCCGTGTAGAGCTACATCATGAGGTTGGGCTTCAAAACGCAGTGTCGGCTGTCTATTTCTTTACACGCGTAGTATGCTATGTAGGCATTTTTCATCCATCTTTCTATATTGTCTTTCCAGCTTAACTTATTGTCTAATTCCACGCCCACATATTTAACTCTAAGGTGGCTTCTCAAACGGTTCCATTTCGGATAATTTAGAGTTTGTGCTGTTTGATTATGAGTGATTATTGTTATTCGAGATTTCAATGTGTCTTTTAACTTCTACCTTTTGAAACCGGTACAATTTTACTGCAGGGAGTAATAACATATGCATAACCACATGTAAATGCATGTTGGAATAAGCTTGCTCTAACCATGTAAACTTCTCATATGATTTTATCGAAGCATCAACAACAATAACAACATACCAAAACATCATGCCTAATAGACTTGTATGTATGTATGTCTATGTAAGTGCGTACAAAAGTCAGTTTAACTGTAATACACAAAATAAATGACCTCCATAAATCTACTCCTCTTTTTTCCCAACAGCTGTATTTATGATATTTTCTCATGCAATCTTCTTGTTTACTGTAATGTTAGCAAAGAGCAGCTGTTATTCATTACAGCGGATCATTCCGCATGCTACAGTGCTCCACCTCCAATTGATAAGCTCTGAGTAATCTTGCTCCAACTTGCTTCTCCGGCATCAACATCCCCAATTTGCTGCTTTTGCGCTCTAAACCTTTTGCTCTCTTACTCATTTTACGAGTAGGTATGTGTGGTCTTTTGGACTGGCATTGTTGTACCTCATGCAGTTATAATAATTTAGTGCCGTTAACAGTGGAATTACTAAATTGCCTTTATTCAGTCCGTCGCTCGTCGGCCAATTGACATGGCATGGCATTGTTTCGGAGCGGCTCAAAATGGTGGTGCTATAGTCTCTATAACGCTTACCACTAACAGAGCAAAAGCACGCGTTCGTTATGCCGTAGAATATGACAATAACAATGTGCCATGCAAATTTATGGGTTACGGGGTGGTTAGGGGCGTAGAAGGTGGGAAATGTTCACAATGCCGCTCAAATATGTACATATATAAAAACCTCAGGCACTTGTAGGATACACAGATTGCATATTGTTGTTGGTGTTCAGCTTACTGGCTGTATGATGGTGTTGATGTTGATTTCCACTCTTGGCTGGCTTTTTGTGTTTGCTCTACGAGTATAATGCATTTGTATATGTACATATGTGTATAAAAATGGTTTTGTTTTCGTTTTCATTTTCGCAATTTTTGTTGGCTTTTTTCCTTGGTATATTTTGTTGGTATCTTGTACTTTTTTTTGTAATATGAAGTTTTTGTTTTGCAATTTTGTATCTGAAATAAATTGACAATTGCGCTTAGTTGGCTACTTGACATACAAAATGAGTGACTGAGAGCACATAATTCGCTCACTTATCGGATATTTTGTTGTTAGTGTCTATTCATTTAGTACTTTAGTTAAGCGATGACCAATTACATATTACGAAAAGTATAAAGCCGCTGACCCATCTCCACCCCTTTCTTCTTACTTTGTGTTTTTGTATAACAGCGCTTATTGTACACACATGTGAGTAGGTATGTGTGGGTGCGTTTTCTTTTTGGTTGTAGTTTTTTATTTATTTTATCTTAAAATTATAACCAAAATGTAAATGCTTTGACATATTTTATAGTTACCCAATCATTCTGAGATGCGTAGCATGACTTGCGCTTCGGTTGTGTTTCCAGCAGGCTTTAGTTGTCGCGCCGAAGAAATGTCTACCATGTTTCGTTCAAAGTATATTAAATAAAGTAGAAGTGAACTTGACAGTTCTCTCTTTTATGCAGAAATTTTTACGTCAAATAAAAAATATAAATATTTAAATACAATTAAAAATGAAAAGATCCAAATCTTTCACGCGTTGTGCCGTTTGAGGAGTGAGTTGGGATGTGTCGACTGTGCGGTGCTTTAAGGCTCCGAGCTGTGATGGAAGGCGACGTCGGTGGGAAGAAAGTTGTGGTGTAATTTTAAAAAACTCCTCGCATGTTTGCGAACAACACTTCAAGCCCACCGATTTCATTGACTGTCCAGCTCAAACGAGCGTGTTTAAGAAGGCGCCTGTTCCCCAGGGCAGTACCCATGCCGCTTGAGGCGCAACATTCTGTAGGAGCACAAGCTTTGTATACAAATGTACGGCCGCTGTATGTGGATGCGCAGACTCAGACTGAGTAAGTCGAAAAACCGAACATTGACCCTGACTCTATCTCTCGGTAAATTTTTTATTTAGGGACGGTTCAAGTGAATACAGTTTTAGAGCAGAAATATATTTACTCGAAGAAAAGGTAAAAAAATAGTCTTCATGATTTAGGTCGTCGTTTATCTCATCTTTGAGAAACCTCAATTCGAAGCTCCTATGGAAGCTAAGACCCTCTTTATTTCTACAGTTGGGGTATCTAGTTCTTCTATTACCGAACCGACGTTGACATTGCTTTTAAATCTTATACCAGGGCGAGTATAAGAAAAGTCCTGTACATAGTGGCATTTATTCGTTAAATGAACATGTTACCTCTCAATTTCCTTTACAGTCCGAGTAGTATTTATTGGAAAGAGCGATTCTAGGCTAGACTTAGATATCTTATTTATTAAACAATATGTACTAATATATTGTCTTCTTGTATGCCCCCAAAAGTAACACTTAGAACCCACAGGGTTAATGCGGTTGTTTACAGTTTTTTGAAGTAAGAATTTATGCGGAGAACAAAATTTCAATTGTCACTTCTACCTTGCTTAATATGCCTTGGTTTCGTTAAACTCGGCCAAAATCATCTGTTCTCTTAATTGCCAATTAAATAAACACGATGAGAAGAAGTGTTAAAACAATGTCAACGCTTTTATGGCGCTAATCAATTTAGCCATTGGTTAACCCTTTGCATGCATTTGTGCATATATAGGTCCAAAATTATATTTGCCATTTCTGAAGTGTACAATGTAACTTAATTATAAAACATATTAATACAAATTCGAATGTGAGTTTATAAATATGTTTAGTCCACTTGTACAGCACGAGCATTGGAATATCGACCGTAAATTCGTGAACTCGGAAGTAAGCATAATTCAAACTTGATGATTGCAAACGTACATGACCTAACAGACACATCCACTGCCATTTGGAATAATTTGCCAAGGACTTGCAGTGTTGGACCCTTACATATTTCAGCTTCCGTACGCGTTACGCTACTTTGTGCCTTTATGTATGCTCTTTAACGAATAGAGCACGCCCTTGCGCATCACTTCGCTTAAGATACTCATATTACATCTATTAAAGGGGACATTGAGGTGAGGGGAGATAAATTAAAAAAACCCAAAACAACAAAACCAAAACTCAAAGGCAGTAGTCAACAGCTACACATAGACGCACACAAATCGTATAAAATTTCAGTGCCATTTCAATTTCCCGCCGGCCTTACCGTACGCCAGGAATCGCTATCAACTAAAAATATGTATATGTATGTGTGTAGTAACAACCACAATGCAGCTATGTAGTTTTCTACGACGACTTCTTTTTTATCGGCTTTACTGCGTTCTTCAGCTTCATTTGCTTTGCTTGGCTCTGAGGATTGAACATTGGCTCTAGAGGAGCTACCAACTGACAAGTCACGTACACCGCAAGCCAACATAGACAAGAACAACACACACACACAACCAGCTGGCAAACAAGTAAAAAAAAGAAACTAAAAAAAAATACCGAGAAAAATAATAATAAAAAATGCGTCAAATAAAAGTAGTTCGAGATGCAATAAGGAGAAACAATTTTAGAGTTAGGTGGCAAACATAAAAATGATAAACTTATGCACATAGATACATATCTCGTATCGTACATATGTATGTACATATGTATGTTTGTACGAGTATGAATGCGCAGAAGAGTATACGGAGCATGCGACGAATGCCGGTTTCGATCTCTTTTTATGTACTGTTCACATTTGTTTGAGCATGTTTTGTAAAGAGACTCATTGTTCCCTTTTATCCTGCCTGAATGAACAGGTCCTTTTGACTTCGACTGCTTCTGTCTGATTAATCGCGGACCGCATTTTTTGAGATTACTCTTACTTAGCATCAGTGGCGGGCTTTTGGAGAAGGTCCAATTTCAATTTTGAAATATCGAAGTCATCTTTTATCAACAGTTCCTGCTAAATTTTGGCTTTTTAGATTTCGAAACGGGGGTTCGACTGTAATCGGAGTACTTTACTAATGTTGTTGTTGTAGCGCTACTTAGCCCTACTTAGGTAGTCAGTATCTTACGGATTATCTTAAGGATTACCCGATTTATTGATTTAATGATTGATTACACTTATTTTACATTTTTAATAATTATTTTCCACTTAATTAAAAAGCCTGTGCAATCAAATAATCAAAAAAAAAAAAAAAAAAAAAAAGTCATGATTTTACACGATTTTTAAAAAAATCAAAAATATTGAAAAGTCATCAAAATTATAAATAAATTTTGGTATATTTCAATGGATTTATTTTTGATTTTTTTTAATTAATCGTAAACAGTCATGATTTATTTTGGGATTTTATTTTTAATCGTAATCAATTTAAAATTTCCTTTTCTTAAAAATAACTAAAACATCATTACCAAATAAATAATCCGTTTAATAAATTGTTTACTAATTCCTAATCAATTTCAACAGGTCTGGCTTAGACTAAACTTGTATTTGATACTTATTATAGAACCTTATAGGTACATACATATAAGCCGTTGCTTAAATGGCTGATTAGAATAATAGGCCAATTTCTCTGTCTTCTATTAAACCTCAAGATGTTCTTGGTCCTTCCAATAGAGTGAGGGTCACAATTTTCCTCTGATTACACAGGCTTGTGCCGACAAGAGCTCCTTTCGGGCTGGCGCATATTCATTCCTTTACAAAACACCTCCTAAATCCGCCTAAATCCTTCGCTTTGTTAGGTCATTATACTACCAGCGCAAACGACCGCACTGCCTCTTTTTTTTCAAATCCCTAGTTTCGTTGCTTTCACATAAAGTTTGAACTTCTCCCGCCCGGACATATGTATATCCCTACAAATCCATCAGTTACAGCGTCGTATCTTTAATATTCTGTTGCACACAGCGATGTTGCATTTAAAAGAAACATAAATACATACAAACATATGTACATATCTATGTATGTATGTACATTTGTTTACACTTACGCTTCTTACTGCTGCACTTGTGGTTTTACTGAAATCCGTACTTGGGGCCCGTTTTGTGTTCACTCAAGTGGCACTCCAATGAATCCCCCAGCGCGACCATCACCGCCACAACGACAACGTTCAGTCAACAGACATACACTGTGGTTCACCTAAAAAGGTTCCAAATTTAGTTTGAGAAAAAACTTTCAATTGGCTGCTAGAAAATGACATGGGCACCAATATAGATAAGCAATCCTTCCCAATTCTTCTATCGCATATTAATGTTTGTTTCATCAGTAAAGTGGTTCATTTATTGAAAAAACACCACGAGAGGCCAAGTTATCCTTCATCCCAATTTTGAAACGGAGCGTATTTTCAGCGGTAGGACATAGTCTCACTAGTAAAGTTGTTGGATTATGTATATCGTTAAAATTTCCTCTGGATAAATTTTATTCATAATACTCTAAGTGCCATCCATTAAAAAAGTTATGAAGGATCCATACAAATTCCAAAAATATGCGTTGGCGATAGTAAAATTTTTTTGAATTTGTGCATTCAGAGTTTCAACACGGTTAGCCAAATTCACAAATTTTTTGAATAGTTCAAATGTTGAACCACGAAATACTATTCCGATGACTGATAGTGTATTACACACAAATACACTTTAACATAAGCGCGGAACGAACACGAACACGAACACGAACATATTTGCATGTTTGAAACCACCCTAATTTTCACTCTCATTTGAATGCAAGCTCCCCAGTGGGCGACGCGAGTCTGAAGTGAAAGTAAGATACATACATACATACTCGTACACATATTCTCCCATTAAAAATTTAAACGACTAATTACATTCCAATTATAAGTCACATTCAAAAATGTGTGTTGAGCATTCATTTAAATTAGAATTAAAGTAAAATTAAGTTGTATGAAATATAGTAAAGAATAATAGTAAAAAAAAAAAAAAGAATTAAAAAAAGATTTGTTGGCCCATGAGGGGATCGAACCCGCGACCTTCGCGTTATTAGCACGACGCTCTAACCAACTGAGCTAATGGGCCACATGGCTGTGCGCTGCTCAAAATGCTAATATAATACATACATATGTACATATGTACGTACATATAAATTTTTCACAAGCAGCCATTCGCTAATGCTTCGAGAATTATATCTGCGTGATGTATGTACTAAATACTGTTATCACAATAACTTTTGCAGTACTTGATTTTATTATTGGCAACATAAATTTGAAGACCACTGGCGGATCCTAAATGTTGGAAGTGGGAGGGGTCGCAATTTTTTAAAATTAATTTCGAGGACATATTTTATCCACAGTTCCTGAAAAATATGATTTTTTGGATTACGAAGGGTGGAGAAGTGAGGTTGATTGTTTGGACATTCATTGGAACTCGCATTTTCGACAGGGTTGGACCAAAGTAATATTGGTGTTAGGAGAGTAGGTTCAATTGAATAGGAAAATAGATGTTCAGCCCACAGAAAACTTCAGTCTGCACGATGAGACACTGGAAAATGTTTTTAGGATGATCGATTAAGCCGGTGCTCAAAACACTCGGTTTGTGCACAAAAAGATTCTTCAAGGTACATAGCTATTTGAAGAACACGCAAGCAAAACGACCACGTTGTGATATGCGGCATGCTTCCAGCTTGATTCGCATCAATACTTCACAACAGCCAGGATTCGTACCAGGTTGAAATGAATGTATCGTAACGGTGACCCACAGACGTTAAGACTAGTACTCCAACCACCTGCCGACGGAATACTTAACTGTAATATTGTGGGGATAGGGTACAGGGCGGTAGGAGTTTTAATATTGGTTCAAGTCCCACACTGACTTTAGAGCTTTCTATGCTTTAAGATATCAGCGAACTCGAAGAAACAATTGGTACAATGAAGAGTATCTCGCATGTTAAACCCGGAATGAGCTGCTGTAAAAATGGTAACCGATGCTCAGAGATTAATTAGATTAACACGGCGACGAGGAGGCGAGCTTCTTTTCAAAATATGGTGGGATGAATGTAGAGAAAAAATTTAGAGCGAATCACAGATGAACAAAGTGCGCTATAAGCTATTGGACTGCTCCTCGGTAAAGATTCGATGAAAATAGCGCCATCCACCCATTCATAGATATAAAGGTACACAACCCTTTCTCGAAACAGTTGATTTGAAAGTGTTCCCACAATTCATTTGCCTAACATAAAACATCATAAACCAATAAAATAAATTACTTCTATTAGCAGGGCAACCCGTGTCTAACGCATTGATGTGTCAATCGAATAGAAGGGTGTGGAAGTTACATTTTATTATCTAATCGAATAATTTACTGGCAAGTGTAAACAATAACTGTCCACATGTGAACAAGGGTTAAATCAAATAAATATACATACAGTTACGGTCAGAGCTTTGGCGCAACTCGTTGTCAACCCAGCAAAATTTCTTTGCCATACAATAGATTTAGTATTGACTTGAAACAGTAAACACTCTATGTTCGTAATGCATGACTTTGGGTGAAACTGGAGGCATTGGTGCATTAGTTGTATTCTTAACGTAAGAGAAAGCCCAACCTGTAAGGTCACGTTACAGATAAGAGCACCAATAATCGATTACATTGTTTTTCATAAGATTAGTCAAATCAGCTGTTTTATAAGGTTACTAATAACGATTCAATGATTCTTTAAATTCTAACTTTTTATAAAATAAATATCTATATAATCAACTTATTTACAGAATATAAGTCCCATGGTAATTCTTTAATATAAAAATCAAGTTTAAATTGTGCACGAATGGACTTGATTTAACCGAGAGCCATATATGCGTCTCATGAAGATCCTACGATATTGTCGTTGGCTGCTAAGATATCGGTTAATTTTGATAATTTAGTTTTATTCTCTAAAAAATTATCATTTCAACCTTATTTTTTCGGATTACACCGAATATCTGTGGGCAAAATCAAGACTGTCAGATAATAACTGCACACACTATTAATTTTTCTCTTCGCTTTTTAACATTTTCTTAATTTTATTCTGGTTTGTAGTAGTGATTTAATAAATTTTACTAGGTGTGCTAACTTTGATAACATAACTGTGTATATTCACTTATGAACATGCCCACCAAAGAAAGTGCAACGTTACAAACATCGAGGCTTCAAAACATTTCATCATGAACGATGTATTTATTTTTATTTTATTTTGCAAAACTTACAAATATGTAAAAACAAGAAAGACCGCAAAAATCAACAACACATATTTTATTTTATTTTATTTTATTTTATTTTATTTTAAGTATCCTGGTTCGAAACGAGCTATAGACCTATTAATAATTTTTTTCTGCAGCGAAAAATTATTGTTTTTATTTTATTTTATTTTATTTTATTTAATTTTATTTTATTTAATTCAATTTAATTTAATTTAATTTAATTTTATTTTATTTCATTTAATTTTATTTAATTTAATTTTATTTTATTTTATTTTATTTTATTTTATTTTATTTTATTTTATTTTATTTTATTATCTTATTTTATTTTATTTTAATTTAATTTAATTTAATTTTATTTTATTTTATTTTATTCTATTCTATTTTATTTTGTTTTATTTTATTTTATTTGATTTAATTTAATTTAATTTAATTTAATTTAATTTAATTTAATTTAATTTAATTTAATTTTATTTTATTTTATTTCATTTTATTTAATTTTATTTTATTTTATTTTATTTAATTTTATTTCATTTTATTTTATTTTATTTTATTTTATTTTATTTTATTTTATTTTATTTTATTATATTTTATTTTATTTTATTTTATTTGATTTAAATAAATTTTATTTAATTTTATTTCATTTCATTTAAATTCATTTTATTTTTTTTTATTTTATCTTATTTTATTTCAACTTATTTTATTTTATTTTTCTATCTTATTATATGCAATCGTTAACGGAATTTTTTGCTGGGTACTTCTAGATTCTAGATACATATGATTATTCTCGTAGTCGCAAATATGAAAGGGTTGAATAGAGTAATTTAATAGCTTGGACGTGAGGTGTTTAAAGTTAAATGAAATATGGGCAATTTGGATTTGAAATGAACTATAAAACGAAAAAAAACTGTCATTCAGATGAAAAATTATGTTTTTCTAGTTTTGTTTACTTGCTACAAAGCTCGTGTAGGCATTTTGCTTACTAATCTAAATTTTCTGGAGCTCTTTTAATGATCAATGCCTTCTCAACCATTTTAAATAAGCTTCCTTGTTTGTATCTGTACACTTAAACAATAAATACTAACAACAAATGACTGGTAAATAGATATTTTAGCGTTCGTTGGACACTGTCAAAGTTAAAGAGTTGAACCACTGGCGATCAGCAGATGTATTTGGCAACCAATGCCCAGCTAAAACTGACTCATTTGGGATATTGAAATGCGGGCGAAATACAAATCCTTTTACGCATGTGGGTACGTGTGTTTATATGCACCCATGCAGAGTTACCAAGGATGATGTTGATGAGGTGAGTCGAGTTAATTTCAACTGAATAAATATTAGCGCACCGAGTATGAGCTAGAAACGCGAACGCAACTGCATGTACATAGGTACTTCTGCTACATCACATAATCACACAGTTGAATAAGCATGGAAACAACAAACGGTTGTATAGACAGACAGACCGGTTGGCTGATTGAGAGCGTTCCAGAGTTCCACGTTTTATTGTCGGCTTTGATCGTTTCACTACGGTTGATGGACGTCACATTATGAGATGGAATGCATTCGTTGCATATCAAAGCAGCCAACGAGTATTTCATGTCATAATATATCCAAGTACCTATGGAGTACGAATAAATGACTGCTTGTGTGTGTTGTCTGCGTGACGGCATGGATGAGTATACGGTTCAGTGTGGCAGTTGTAATGTCAAATGATTATGTAGCCCCTAAACGGTTGCCTTATGTCTGTAGGTAGTATGTATCTCCGTGCTAACTTCATTTTTGTTTTTTTTTTCTTTGTTCGTATCTTATTTGGTTCATCAGCATTCACAACTTTTTTTTTTTTTTGTATTTTACTGCTGCTGCTCGTCTATCACTGAGTTTAGTTGTTCAGGGTGTTTGTTTTTAGTGGTTGTTGTTTTACGTACTGATTGTGATTGAGTTTGATTAATTAGCACTCTACAAATTTGTTAAATGATGCCGCTGTTGACCACCGACCACGTCACACCAATTCATAGAGAGGATGCCAACACACCGGCGCGGATTTATCAAAGCCACATATGCCGACAATTTAAACTGTGCAATATACAACTGGGTGCATGCCGAAGAGTAGTTCAGACTTGACCATAGACATACATGCATACATATATTGCATCATCATTTATTGGTGCTTAACCGCCTAGACGATTTTGGACTTTGAGTATCAAAGCAAACCAGTCATCACTTTCTATCGATAACTGTCGATAATTGGAATCACCAAGAAAGGTCAAGTCTCATCCACCTTTTTTGACCACCTTTGGGACCTCCCCCTTCTCCTGTTACAGAATTTGGGTGTCGATAGGAAAACCTTTTGGACCGGTGTTTCATGACTTATTTACATAACATGATCCAATTAGCAAATCCTTTGGACTTTAGCTCCCTATAATATGATAATATCTGCATATAGCTTCTTTGGGATTGCGAGATGGACCAAAAATCTTCCGGAAAACTTTTCTCTCGAATGTTCCAACATCATATCATCTTATTTCGACGCTATGCATGATTTCAAGCCCTAAATCAGGAAGCGTTTCATAACAGAGTTATAGAGCGCGACTGTCGTGAATACTTCGTCTAGTCCTTGCGCACCGCAAAGGCTCACTTTCTTCTCTAGATTTACTCTTTTGGAATAAGCTTTCATTTGGGTACACTAAAGCTTTCTCTGCTCAGCTAGGCTATATTGCATTGAGAAAAGATGACTTGAAAACCTTTAAATAAATAAACTCAAAGGGCTTCCACTTCTACCCACCATAAAATCCTTTAGCAGTATTGGTTGAGCTTTGCTGAATTTTGTCTAATTAATACCCGTGAATGGAGAGTTAAACACCTGTGGACAAAATATTCATGGAAAGTTAGTAGAGCGTGTGAGACCAAATATTCTAAGTAAACTTTACTATTGCCAAGCAACGAAAAGTGGATAAGCCAACATCAGATACATAGGTGGATGAATACTTATAAAAGTATTACACACACATACATACATACAAATAATCCAGGCTCAATTCCCATAATGCTTTGTAACATATACGCCAAATGTAGTTAAAGTGGGAAAATTATTATCAAAGCCCAAAAACAACCAGCTGTGCTAATAAGGTTATCGCACTCGAGTTGAACCCCGCCTGTAACGGTTTAATAACCAGCAATAAAAGTAGCAATAACATTACACGAGTTATGTTAAGGGTTGTTATTGTCGTACTGCTTGACAAGGATTTCATTTAGTCAAATATGAACTTACATAAATACATACGTACAACGAGTACATACATATGTACATCAAGTGAAACGGCGGTCAGTCAAGATTCGAATACCCAGAGCTATGCCGTTGATACGTCAAGGTCTTAGTGAAGCTCAGTATAGTCAGTCGAGCCCGGAGTACACCTCAACGCCATCTGTGTTAGGCTTCAGCATTCCCCACCGACCAGGTTTACAGCTCTTTCCCAACAGGACGTCTTCAAAGAAGCTTATTTTGGAATCAATAAAACTTTCCTTCGGCCAGGGGAGCAGCCGCTAAAGCAGTTAACAGCAGAGAGTTCTTTTGCAGAGTTGAATGTTTCTGCTAAATGTTACTTCTAAAGTCGTATAGTGTGATATGGTCGGGTTCTTTCTTGTTCTTCTTCCTTAAATGGCCATCTAACCGACTCATCGATTTTGACCGATTTGAAGCAATGCCAGTCGTTTCTTCGTTGCGCCATTTGGAGACCCCGCGAGATCTCAAATCGGTCCCCACTTGGTGCTTCCATCTTGGTGACGGTCCTCCTCTTCCTCTTTCTTGTTAGTTTTGGTGATACCAAATTTGGATCATAGGAACTGCAGGAAGGTTCCAACACTGAACTATGCCCGCAATAACTTGGGGAGTGTCTTAAAGTTCTATTAACATTGGTAATGTCTAAGCCTTCGCCGGTACGTGGTGTGATACTATCTCGAAATCATAATTCTGTTAAACGCTAGTCATCCTTTCTAAGCGATAACCGACACGAAGCGAGGTCAAGTTATCCCCCACCTTCTTTTCTTCATAGAGGCCTCACTCTTCTTTCTGATGTCGACAGAAAAACCTTGTAGGCCGGAGCTTCTTTGTCTATTCGCATAAGATGGGCCACAAGTGTTCCGGAAATTTTTCGCTTTCTAAAATTGGTATGCTAAATAATTTATTGGTGTACCTAAACCATTTCTAAATTACTTTAAACGGACGTGAGTGAACACATTTTGAGATTCATTCTAAAGTGTGTACAGATCTCAAAAGCGCACTAAACAAGCAACTAAGCTCAGCCATCACAGACGATTAGTTCACACAATTTATGCTTATTCGTCTGTGGTACGTGCGTTTCGAGCGAAATGTTCATCAAAGCGCTCAACGCATCGTAACCCGTAATCCGTCTCTATTTGATCAACAATATCTGCAACACTTGCCATTTTCGTATTCGACTTTTATTGAGTATCTTTCTCAGTAATATTCGCATCCTTTTCGCTACCGCCCAATCCATTACTATTCACGCATACATATGTACATATCTTTTGCTTGATCGCAATCTCTTCACATCGGTACTTCTAATCTGTGAGGCATCCAAATGGCTCGTTTGGCTTTGGCTTTGGTCTTTTGGTGATTAAACGTCTTCGACCATTCATTTGGTATGTCTGTTGACGGCGTTGGCATATCGCATTACTGCGCTTTGTCTGCCAAAGAAGAGCTATGCATTTTAGCGTCTACGGCAGCATTGGGTTCGTAGTCGATTTTGCCGCCAATTTACCATTCCCATGGTCATTGGCCGCTACTTCCCTTAACCTTGTACTTGGCGCATACCGATAGGTCAAAATACAAGTATTTGCAAAGCTTGAACAATACCAACAGATTGAATGTAAAATACATGTAAATTGTGGAGGCAAAACCCAGCAGTTGAACCAACTACTTCCCAACTAATAGGTATGAGCAACAAACCCAAATAGTAATATAGTATGTTAGACACATGAGGAAGTCGGTAAGTGCTCATGGTAGGCGTTGGACAGGTGGAACATTGGTTTGGAAACAATTAATTCTTAAATAGATCACTTTAGTTCAACCAGATATGTCTTCATTCGTCGCTGTTAAAGATCTTATAAATGCCATAGGGAAGCATGGATACTACCTAAAGATCACAAAACAGGTTCTACTATAAATTCAGAACCTTGTTGGTTTGTTTTCAATTATTTTTTAGAGGTTTGAATTGGAAGGTACGGCACGAGTTCGGTTGCATATGTTTCGAGGTTACCTCAGTTTCAGTTCATTTTGTGAGAGGCTGTAGCCTTTATTGTCTAGAAACTCCTCAATTAAAAATTCATGGTCATGTGGTTCGTTCTAAAAAATCGATGGGACTCTCTGAATCATAAAGATTTTTGTGTCAACTATATTTCATTCGCAAACCATAGAAAAATACATAATTGATTTTTAATGTTTAAGTAGATGAAACCAGACCTTTTAAATATTGATTATTAATCTTCATCATTGATAATCAAATAAAATTTTTTGTTATTTTTGTAATAATTGATTAATTATGATAATCGAGCATTTTTAGAACAACTAATCGACTAGGATTAAAATTTGTGTTCGATTAATGAGGATTTATTTCGTTTGCTGGAAAAATATAATTTTTTGGGATCGACTTTATAAAAAAAAAAACACGAAGTTGTAAATTTTTTTAATTTTAATTAATATTGAAATTTTTGAAATTTGTTATTAATCCTCGTTAATCGCAATAAATCAAAAATTTTAATCATATTAAAATTTTGATTAATATGATTAATTCTAGGATTAAATTTAAAACTAAATATATTCTCATTAATCGAACACAAAATTTAATCCTAATCGATTTATTATTCTAAAAATGTTCGATTATCATAATTAATCGATTAAATTAATAGAGCAGTTGTATATAATCTATGTATTTTAATTTGACTATGATTCTGGGCCGTTGTCTTTGCCAAACTAAATAAGGTTGACTAACTAATTATGGTACTTAAAGTATAAATAATCGCTTGACTGAAGGCGAATAGTGTGTCCAGGACCTCAAGGACCAGAGAGAAGAGTCTGTAGAGTATCTTATTGCTGGACGTATTCGTCGTTCTCACATTTCGATCATCTGCAGTCCAATCGAGTTTTTCTCAAATTCAGTTTAAAAAGGTATAGTTACAAACTAGAGGTTTTTCGGACAATTTTAGTCTTTCGTTACGTGGTGAACACATAAGATTGCATACATTTAAGCATACACGTACATAAGTTGATATGTTTCTCGGCTGTTAACCTGTATTCTAACTGTTTTATTCGTTTGATGGGCTTGGTCATTTCACGCTGGCTCACCGTATGGCCGACACACATTCCATTTTCTCTTCTTCCTTGCTTTTGTTTTATTTTCATACATTTTCTGTTGCATTATGTAGATACTTTTGACTTGCGTACATATCAAGGATGTCAAGCCCAAGATTACGGGATTTTAGAGGAGTGTAATCTCGGTATTTTCGGTAGTGGAAATATGTATGCGAAGACTATAAATTAGCTAATAGTTTATTAAACGTAATTTTTGATTATTTTCTTTTTCTTTTTTGATTGTGGTATTTAGAGTGACATGAACCTAGCTGCAACCATCAAGCGCTGGCAGACAGAGGAAAATTCTAAAAACTGTTGATTTGGCATCTACAGGCTTAGTGATTATTCCTCCTATCTTAAATATCTGCAATGTACCGACATGGAATTGTTACTATTTTATTATCTATAGATATGAAATTTTTTTTAATTAAATGCAACTTAGAAGAACAAAATTCGGTTAACATACATTTCGAGCTTTCTAAAAAGTCAGATCCCGAAAATGCTGGGACCGTAAAACTAACTTCCCTGTTACAACACAATTGGTTGCGCTTAATTTTGTTATTGCCTGTTTTGTGATGTTTTTTGTATAGCTTTTATGATTGTTTAATTTTGATTATAGGACATTTTACTGATATCTGAGTGTTATCGATGTTTTAATTTACTTTTCTCACAAAAGCACATCCTTATAGCTAAAGAGCTGAGAACATCATCAAGTGATGTTGAAACATTTATATCAGATGGCCCAAATATCCGCTGCAAATCTGGCGAATAAGAGTTTGGTAGTGAGGTTAAGAGGGGAGAGGTTGATTCAATGCAGCTGAAATCTGAACGAATCCCGTTTAGGCGGTTGGGAGCCATTTAAGTAAATTGTTAAATACTTTTTAAACTTCAGCATTTTCAGGATGCTCGAACTCTGAGTGTCATTCCTGTCCTTGGAGAAGTACCTGCCTCGCCCTGCTATTTCACTTCATGGAAGCTACATAACTTCAAACAAAATCGTGTACTCAAAACCAGCTTTGCTCGGGTGAAGTCCGGTTAATGCTGCTGTTGTTGTTGTTCTAACGGACAATGGTACTGTTAGCGGTAATGAATAACGACTGAATAAATCGAATTTCTATTTCGTAATCGTAATTTTCATGAGATAAAAAACCTAGCCTATAGAATAACATTTAAACCAGCTCCTCTCAGCACGGGAAAACCCGCTGTAGGATGTGTCTATCACAAAAGGCGACTAAAATTTACAGCCAGAAGTTTCGACTGCGGTCAAGACAATCGCTACCACTGCAGCACTAGAGGGTGCTAAAGTACAGAATTCATATCCGGCAAAGTAGTATTAGCTGAGACTTTTTTCATGGCAGAAAAACATTCGGAGTGTTGCTAATCACTGGCTAGCAAGAAGAGGACAATCTTATAGCTTTAAGGTTTCAACGAGCCATTCTTGTATATTTGTATATCCAGACTATCGCGAAAATGGCTCAACCGATTTGAATGAAGTTTGGGATGTAGATGTGTGTCACGAATAAGACTTTTTATTTGGGTGTTGCCGTATAGATTATTTTTACGAACCTGCCACTTATCTGAACTTTTTTTTAAGTGAGGCCGTAGGCTAATCGGAAACATTTTACTTAGAGAGGTAATGAGGTGAACAAATTTTCTATGGTCAAAGAGCATTAAACAATAAGAAGCTCCAACAGCGAATGTAAGTGGACGCTGTCAAATCGATGGTAGGTAATTCACCACTCTACCTGCATGTAAAATGCTTGAATTTACGGTGTTTTAATTGCATTTTTGCATAAAAGATAATATTTGGCGTTAAAAAAACGTGTAATTGTGTATATTTAGTAAAAAATAAAAATGCTAGAAGCCTTAAAACACGCCTTTCCCTAGTGGTGAATTACCAACCCGCGAATTGATCTGTTTGTGTTTCCCACTAATCGTCGTGTTGAACCTTTATATAGCCTCTATGTTCTTTGAATTTACGCATTTTTTCTGCCACTATACTTTGTATTTTTTGCGTTAAGTTATATTTTATCATTTGATTATGTGTCAACACTTCATTTAAAATATTATAATTGGTATATATGGTCGGTGACAGGCGCGTATTCAGGGGGGGGTTTCAGGGGTTCAAACCCCCCCCCCCCCCGAAATTTCCGAAAATTAAAAATTAAATGTCTGTACTAGAATAGTTACTCTATTCACTTTTAAAACTTCTGTTAAGAAAATAGCATTAATAGAAATAATGAAAATATGAAAGAATAGAATTACATAAATGATATTTCACACTGAGAGAAGTTATTGGTAGTCCCTAATCAATTATCAGAGCAAGTCTGAGAGGTCACAACTAAACTCCTGCAACGGTTCACTCATTTGGCGCTTTAAGAAATTCGCGCAAAACTATCAGACTTGCTCTGCATAAGATCAACTTAGCACCTCAACTACATAGCATGTTAACAATAGCAAGAGTGATTCGAACTCAAGTCTGTTGAAATTCAAATTAACTGCTTTTCGAGTTATGGATACAGCGGGAAAAAATCGTTGCCATAAGTTTAACCAAAAAAATTACTACGAAGTTAAAACAAAAATACCAAAAATTACCAAGCAGTACACAACGCAGTCGTATTGAATTATCAAAGAAAGTAACAATGAGATGATTGTACTTATACTTGTCAGGAGATAAAAGTTTAAAAGTAAAAGTCTGGTATGCTGTTAAAAAGAAAATGCTGAAGAAATATTGTCAATTATTTCTTGACCATGAAATTGTCATGAATAGCCAAGAAATTTTAAACGTTCCGTTCTGCATGTTGAATAATTGCAACATTATATGAATTTCAATGTTATTTTATTATATTCTTTGTTTTCTTTCCGAAACTTCAATTTTACTCCATGAAATAAAGCGACAACTATTTATTTCTTGCCAAAGCCAGATTTGCGCAGGTCGCTTTTTTGTAAAAATTTTCCAGAAATTAGCAGTAGAAAAGTAGAAGAGATTCTGACACAAGCAATTTTTCTTAAGCGTTTCATAGTGTCATTTTATATAGAGTTTTTGGATTTCTTTTGAACAGCGTAAAGCCCTAAAAAACAAAAATGTTTTCCAATCCCAAAGGAGGAACGACCAAGCACTTTCATTTATGAATTAAATAATTGTTCCGTGTCTTTTTTCCCTATGGTACATCGATATATAAAAATTGCTGCAAATCTTCCAGTTTCCGTTGCTCCTTCCGTACAGTCTTTCTCTTCCCTTCGAAGGTTAAAAACTTATCTAAGAAGTACAATGGGGCAGGAGAGGCTGGCTCTACTCAACATCCACTATACTTTTGAAGTAACTTCTGAACAAATTCTAAACAAAATTTCAAAACAAACAAGAAAAATAAATATTGTTTTGTACACGGCTAAAAGTTTTAGCCTAGATTTAAAACTTTTTGGGGCTACATATACATATCTTGAATTTTCAACAAAGTCCTTAACTTTGAGTTGCAGTATTTTTATTGTGAATTTACACATACTTTCATTCAAAAATAATGAAATTAGTCTAAAGAAGTTAATTTTACTGGAATTCCAAAAAAACTTTTTGAACGCAGATATACTGGTCTAGGTGTATGACCAAACCAAATTTGATTTAGAATTAAATTTACGTCGGTTGTCATAGAAATGCGCGTAATAAAAATTATTTAAATTTTAAACCGAAAATGTTAACAATGCTCTACCTATCGAGCTACGGCGCACTCATGAATTTTGTGCGAAAAGTACACATATTCGCTGTGTATACGACTTTTGTTGTATTTTTGTTTATCCCAGTTAAGTTTTAAATCTAAACCGCAAAAAATTTAGAATTTTGGTGAGTAATTGAAAGGTTTGGAATTTATTACCAAAAAGTTTTAAAAATTGTGTAAACCAATGAATGCTTTAAAATTTAGGCTCAAATTTTTAGCCGTGTAGAAAGAGAAAAATTTCAAATAAATAAAAGTATAAATATGTAATATGTAAAAATATAAATATGTGTGTATTTACAGGTAATTCTTATTTACTGACACTTTGGCCAAAACCCCCCCCCCCCCCCCCCCGAAATTTTTTTCTGGCTACGCGCCTGGTCGGTGACAATGCAAAACCGCATAAGTGACAATGTATGTATCAAAATCTTTTATAAGCCCCTGCCATCAAGATCTATTAATTTAATTTCAAGAAAACTACATGCTGCCTTGTAAAATAATTTAAAGAATCTATCTTTGGGAACTTTTAACATAAAGCCGATATCAGTATATAAAATTAGAGATTTGTAGTGGAAAAACAGGCAAACTGAAATATCACTTACGCGGTTTTGCATTTATGCGTTTCGCGGTTTTGTAAAATTTTATCCAGTCCCATAGGCTAGGGTGGAGTCTGACGTTCATATTCACCGCGATGAATGTCATAATTTTCTATTGCTCCGTTAAAATTTAAAATTTTCCACTGTTTGGCACAGGGCTTGAAATAAAATCATTCGTATTTAAAAAAGAATATTTCTAAGTGGGGTTGCCATTTATTGAGGTTTTTATATACATTTTTTGTTTAGGGTCACTACAAGCGATGGTTGTCACGAAGGAAAGTTAACTAAGGCAACCTTAGACGCCTCGTAGCAGTCAATAGCCGTCTCTTTGTTGGATTGTTTTCTAAGGTGAAAAGCTCAATCAGCTGTTCAAATTGAGGAAATCAAATTTTGACATTTAACTGGTTTGCGTTAAACGGTAAAATAGTATTGTTATCAGGAAAAATTATAAATTTGTGATATTAAAGGAAGCAGTGAGGTGCTTTAAGCTTAAAAGTGCCAAGTAAAGCTCGGTGGCCCAGGCACTAGACCTTTGTTCGCAGTGCTATTATCAACAACATGTGCGCCTCACCCGCTGATTCCTCTTTGTTATCCCGTCTTGTTATGCCGTCTTCGCCTCCTACTCATTTCTTTTTAGTTCTTCAGCTTCATCTTTCTCGTCCCCCTTTCTCTTCTCTTTTAATAACTGCTGCTCTAAATAATCGCCACAAATAGCTGTTGTAACCTAAGATTTTCTAAGTGCCCTTCTCAAAGTTTTTGGCGAAAATAAGTGACTTTTGACCTGGCTGTATGATTAGTTTGGTTTGCACTAGCAAATTATTAGTTTAATTCATTCTATTGTTTGTACCTACTACTTTCACTTCATGCCACTGCTCTCGAAATCCATAACTCACCCTGCACGCGCTCTTTGTACCCCGCTTTTGCAACATGTAAATGCCATAAATGCCACATGTGAAAACACTGCAATACTCATAAATCTTATCGATGGCAGTAACAGGCAGCAGCCAGCAGCCAACAGCCAGCTAGAGTAATAAAGTGATGCGGTGGCGATGTTCACAGCTTCCAAGCAACATAAAGCTTGCAACTGAAACTGCAACTGCAGTTGAA